>CM052657.1:113170745-113221935 GCA_028533165.1 Leontopithecus rosalia | reverse complement strand
CCTCAGACCGGCAATCCACCTTGGTGACCGTGAACTTTATCAGCTCTTGCTACTGTGCGGCTTGAAAAGCATCTTCCCATAGAACCCACTGGAAGCTGCCAGAAGGTGGCAGTAACCCTGACAGCTCTGTCACCGCTGTGACTTAAAGCATCCTCCTCTAAATCTTCCTAGAAGTAGTTTGACTATAGATACAAGTATTGCACACTACGCACGGCCCACCTTCAAACCTCGGTGACCTAATGGGGGTGGACCCCTTACTGCACACGGCCCTTGCCTTCGTGGGAATGGGCCCCTTGCTGTGCACTGTCCACCTCCTGGCCTAGGTGACCTAATGGGGGTGGACCCCATGTTTTATTGCTCACGACCCTATCACTGTTTTTAAAGATGACTTCACTCACTGCCCTGCCCCCTAACCTAGACACAATAAATACTCAGGCTGCTGGACATTCGGGGCCTCGCCTGACTCCGCTCATAGGTGGCGTGGCCACCCGAGCCCAGCTGCGTTTTTCTTGTACTTCTGTGTCCTGTCTCTTTATTTCTCGGATCCTGCGCCTCAGCACAGCATAAGGGACACGCCACGACCCTGTGGGGCCCTCAGCCCTACATCGGGCTCCCAACGTGCCCCCCACCGGGCTCCCAACGTGCCCCCCACCCGGCTCCCAACGTGCCCTACACCCTCTCTGTGCCTGTTTATTTGCTGGACTGGAACTGCTCTGTCTGAAGGGACAGGTCCCTCTTCCACAGCACATTCTGTGTGTAATGGACACATGGGACCAAACTGACTTGGAGACAGGGCCTGCCCACACCTGTCTCCCGAGTTCCGAGGCCGGACAGTGCCTGCAGGGCTGAGACGGGCGGAGGCAGCTCAAGCCAGCCTGCTCTGCTGGAGCCCCTGTGCCGGGCAGCTGCACCATAGGATCCAGACCCTTCGGCCCTGCACGCCGGACCTCTTCAGGGATTTGCCTCGGCTCCCCTGGTCTCGGCCGCCACTGAGGGCAGGTGGTAGGAGCCCCCAAAAGACGCTGTTACCTCAAGGCTCCCTGCCCGAGAGGCCTCTGCCTTCTGGGAGGCGCATCTGCCCTGCACAGGGGCCTGAGTCAGTCTCCAGCAGAGCAGGCTGGCTTGAGCTGCCCCCGCCCGTCTCAGCCCTGAAGGCACTGTCCGGCCTCGGAACTCGGGAGGCGGCTGTGGGCAGGCCCTGTCTCCCAGTCAGTGTGGTCACAGAGTGTGCTGTGGAAGACGGACCTGTCGCTTCAGACAGAGCAGTTCTAGGCATACCTCTGGGCCCTGGTGGCCCCTAGAGGAGTCATTCCCTGACCCTGTGGAACTCCCCGCTAAGCAGGATGGACATGTTAAAATTCATAGATCAGATGGTAACTTGGTCAGCGCTCCTGTTCATATCGGTTAAATCTAGAATACGAGTTAAATCTAGAAGAGGTAGAAAACACACAAGCTGTCATAGTTAAAGGTCTTTGAAAACCAGATGACACAGTGCCCACATCAGACTGACTTGATAAAGGACAATGATTGGCTCTTGGAACAAAAGGGGGATGACTTCAGGAGAGGCTTGATCCAGCAGCTTGTCTGGAGACCCATTACCCATTCTCTGCTTTCCCTCAGGACTGGCCTTGTGCTCAGGCTCCACTCAGAGGCCCTGGGGGCAACCCAGTCTTCCCTTGGGGCTGCAGAGGGGCAGCGCCCTCCCTGGGCTCATGTTCCTATGCTGGGAATCCTAAGGAAGAGGGGGAAGCATTCTCTTTTTCAGAAGCCCCAGAAAATGTCTCCCCGAGACTCATTGGCTGTTTGATTTCTCACCCATCCGTGAACTTGCCGCTCTTCTGGTGGGCGTGGATGTGCTGTTGGTTTGAGCCTATCAGGGCCTGGCCTGGAGCTGGGGATGGTGTTGGTCCCACTCAAGCCACACAGATCTGGCAATGGTGGAGCAATTCCTGGGCCCTGTCAACAGCAGGAGGGGGCATCTGGTGGCAAGAAAACCCAGAACTGCCCACTTGATGGGCCAAAGGAGGGAAGTAAGGTTGGCCTCTGTGCTACCACCCAGGGGGCCACTGTGGCATGGGTCCTGTGCTTCCAGGCCCGGGTGGCATGTGGAACGGCAATGGTGATTATGCCGACGCGCCGAGGGGGTGATGGCGTTCCTGGAGCAGTCACTGTGCCCAGGCTTCATGCTCCACAGTGCTCCACACACCCTGAGCCAGTGGATCCTCAGCACCCCCCCCAAATAATTCATTTATATGAAGCCCCTGTTCCTGTGCTGGTCATTGTGGGTCTGAGATGGAGACAGCTCCCCATCACGGGCTGCGTTCTCTCAGGCTTTCTCCATGCCACAGATGTGGCCGCTGAAGCCGGGAGAGGTGAGGCCGCTCCGCTGGAAAGTCGCAGATCTGAGATCCAGCCCTTTTACTCCAAAACATGTGCCTAACGTGTGTCTGTACATGCGTGTGCGTTTTAAACAGCTGCTTACCCTCAGACATCCGCTGCCAGCCTGCGTAGCTGCCCTTCTCCAGGCCAGCGGCCCGGACACTGCTCACAGGTGGGGCTGCCTGGGAGCTTCCAAACAGGTGGAGCAGGCGAAGCAGGGCCCTGCGTTGTGTGCGTGGGGCCTGGCTGCGGGCGGCCCGACCAAGGCTCCGAGTGCTTCCATTTTCTCAGCTCGAGCCCTTTCTTCTCCATGAAGCTGACCGCAGGCAGGCTTGGTCGCACACTAGCTGTGCGGTCCTGGCTCAGTCACTTTACCTCTCTGGGCCTCGGTTTACTCATCTACAACAGGAACAGGGGGCGGCAAACTACCACCCTCAGCCCGAGTCCAGTCTGCTGCCTATTTTTGTAAATAAAGCTTTATTGGCACACAGCCACGCTCACTCCTTCACGGAGCGGCTGTGGCTGCTTTGGCCCAGGGGAAGAGCCTAAAGCCTCTGTGTGGCCTTTATGGAAAACCTGCCAGTCCTTGACCTAGCAGATGGGATGACTGTGCAGGAGAGTGCAGGCACTGGGAGGGCCGGGCTGTGTCGGTGGCTCTTACCAGGGTGGTGTCCCCTCCCTGTCATTGAGCCATGGGGTTGTTTCAACACATGGAGAGAAACTGCTCTGCGTCCAGCACAGGCCTGGCACACAGGGCGTGCTCAGGAGCCTCCAGCCACAGTGCCTCCCATGATTAAACAAAGGCAAGGGGGACGGCCCGAAGGGCTCGGAGGGCCCGGGGTCCCAAATAGGAGCTGATCCTCGGGTGAGACCACTCAGCTCTTAAAGTGGCTCTCGGTTGAGAGGCTTGTCTCAGCTGCCGCTAGGTGCAAATTAAAAGGATTAATGGACACGGCCGTCTTTGAAAGGCTCAAGGCCCACCGAAGCCCCTTCAACAGAGGGCTCCGCATTCTGTCTTCCCCAGCCCTCCTTGTGTGCCCCCGTGAGTGGCAGTGACAGTGCTCCCGGATGTGGGCCCCAAGGCCAGCGGCCCCGGAGCTGCCCGCCCACCCGTCCGCCGGCTATTGTCTGCTCCGGCCTGGCGGTGTGGCGCTGGGTCTGTGGGGCCCCGGCGGGCAGGGGACTGTGGGAACGGATTAGAGGTCTTGGGCTTGCTTTCCTCGTCTTGCATAAACTCTTGATCAAAGACATTCCTGGGATGACAGAGCCCTGTGAGCTGCGAGGCTGGCCCAGCGTGCAGGACGCACGCCCCACACTGCTGCCCCTGCACAGGCCTGCCCTTGCTGGCCCTCGCTGGCCCTCACTGGCCCTGGCTGCAGCGCTGACTCTGGGGACCAGCCTTATAGTGGGACCAGTGAAGGAGCGGGTGCCAGGAGGCAACCCAGCCTTCCCCAGCAAACTTGGAGGCCAGGCCCCCGGCGCTGTGTGGAGCGAGGCTGCGACTCTGCTTCCTGGGGTGCTTCGGGGTGGGTCACACCGCATGCAGGGTGGCTGGAGGGAGTGCCCGGCGCACGCCACCGCACTGCTGCTGGGCTTGGCTGCTCTGGAATCCCACAGGCGGGCACTGCCTCACCCCTGCAGCAGCCCCACCCACCGTTATCACACAAGCGAGGTCCGAAGTCCCAGTGCCCGCTCCGCCCAGCCGCTTTCTTCTGTCCCCTCGGGGCCTCCCACTCCTCATTGTGACAACTATAGGTGCTGTCCAGGTACCTGGGGAGCCCCCAGCCCTTCCAGCTGTGGCGTCAGCTGCTGGCACGCAGGGCAGGCTGGACCCATGGCCCTGCAACTCAGCCCAGCAGCTTGGGGCTGCCCTGTGGAAGCTGGCACTCCTCCCTTCCATTTCACCCCCTTCCTAGGACCCACTGTTTGCCAGGTGGGACGAAGGGCGGCAGAGAGGAAGTGGGGAGATTTCCATCCTGGAGGGGCTCAGCCTGAGCAGGGAAGCACCCAGGCATGACAATCCTGGGCTCCCAGAGCCATCTGTCCGGGCCAAGGAGGGGAAGCCATCAGAGACTGTCCTCACAGGAAGCGGAGATGAAGGTTCCTGTGGGCACAGGACGGACACCTGATGCCATCTGGTGTGTCAGGAGCCCCTGGGCAAAGACATTGAGGTTAGCGGGTGTCAAGACTGGGGAGAGACAGGCTGAGTCCCAGGGACCTTGGGCAGAGCTGAGGAGAGACAGGAAGGTGGCGGCGGGGGGGCAGAGGGTGAAGAGTGGATAAGGGCTGTCTGGCTGCAGGAAGACGGGCCAGGAGGTAGGGCAGGGCCCCTCATGAGCCATAGGGGCGGCAGGGCACATGTGAGCAAGCTTCTGGGAGGGCTGCGAGGAGGACCGACTGCTTGGGGCTTTGTCTCTGAAGCTCCTCAACGCTCAGTTTTTACTGTCACCTCCTGGGCAGCGCAGATGCCCCAGCAAGGGGCAAGGTCTTCACCGTAATCCACCGTATTTTTGGAGGCAGCCGCAGGCACCCAGGTGATGTCAGTGGGTTTCGAGAGTTGGAAACGAGGGCCCAGAGTGGCCACACAACACCTTTGATATGGTTTGGCTGTGTCCCCACCCAAATCTCATCTTGAATTGTAGCCACGTGTGACGGGAGGAACCGGGTGGGAGGTCATTGGCTCACTGGGGCGGTTCACCGAGACTGTTCTCGTGGGAGTGAGTAAGTTGATGAAATCTGATGGTTTTAGAGGGGTTACCCTTTTACTTCACTCATTCTCTCTTCCCCCCTCCAGGGAAGACAGGCCTTTTGCCTTCTGCCAAGGCTGTGAGGCCTCTCCAGCTACGTAGAACTGTGAGTCTATTCAACCTCTTTTTCTTTCTGAATTATAAGTTACCCAGTGTCGGGTATGTCTTTTATTGTATTTTATTTTATTTGAGTCTGCCTCTGTTGCACAGGCTGGAGTGCGGTGGCCCAGTCTCGGCTCACCGCAACGTCCGCCTCCAAGGTGGGTATGTCTTTTTCAGCAGTGTGAAAAAGGGCTAATACAGCCTTGGAGCTCATGGCATAACCAGGGGGACGTAGAGGCCCACCCATCTTGGCACAGCTGGGGGATGTGCACACCTATCCGTCCCCGGGGGATGTACAGACCCACCTATCTTGGCACAGCCGGGGGTGGGGATGTACAGACCCACTCATCACTGGATGCCACAGATACCGAGACAGAGAGGCAGGGCCGGGGTGGGGGGAGCTTGCAATCATTTCACGCTGGCCCCAAGCCCTCTCTACACTTGGCTGTGAACCCGCTTGACCCACTCAGGGCCCCTGCCCTGCCTTGCCAGCCTGCCTGAGCCCCGTATTCCGCTCCGTCTCTCCCAGTAGATGCGTCGCTGCCTTTTGGCTCTGCCAGACCTATCAGCCTACACATCCCTCTTCCATCGTAAAAAACTTCCAGACACTAAAGTACCTTCCTGGACCCGTGTGGCTCCTCTCCCTGCCTGGCAAAGTGGCTCTTGGGTCTTCCCCACATCCTTGCTCAAACCTAGCAGGATCTGCTGGCGACCTTGCCTGCTCCATAAAACCACCAAAGGTTCCCTGTGCGATGGTTGGAGCTCCCTGCTCGGGCCTCCTGGTACACCCGTGTGCTCTCGGGGGATGGACGTGAACCCAGCTGCAGGCTGGGGGTGGGGTGTGGGTTCCCTAGGACCTCAGCCCTGACACAGAGCCTGGCCCTTGCCTGATGTCTGGACAGCTGCAATGGTTCTGACCTGGCCCCTGCCTTCAGGGCCATTTGCCCCAGGAACAAGGAGCTGGGCCTCGGAAGCCACCCGAGTGGCCACCAGTGTCCCTTCTGGCTCCAACTGTCCCTTGAGTTCTTGCTGATGTGACCTGTCGGGGCAACCTGCAGGCCCCCCACCCACTCAATATGGGGCTCCCTTGGGGAAGGCTCCCGGAGCCCCCGCCCTCAGGGGAGAGACTGGTGACCTACAAGGGCAGGTGTCCCCTCCACACCCAACCTTCCTCCCTGGGAAGCCGCCTGTGGGGCCAACACACTGACCACCCCGGCCCCACTGTGGGCCCTGGGAGAAGCACTCTATGAGGCAGAAAGGGCAGACAGCAGGTACTTCATAAAGGCCATCCATGGAGATTTGACCTGCAGCTGACAAGTAGCACCCATTGGTGGCGTGGGACCTGGACTTCCACCAGGCTTGGGGTGAGGACAGACCAGCCTCACATGGGTTCAGGAGCTGTGTGACCAAGGTCCATGGACACCTTCCCAGGGCACTCCTGCTGCCCACCTCCACCAGGGGTTTGAAGTTAAGTCCAGTCACGTGCTCCTGAAATCCAAAGGGGGATGTCATAGACGTCCTACAAGGCGGCCTCCAGGTCCCTGGATCATGACCCTGACACTCTTGATCAAAGTTTTTTTAAAAAAACTTTGCTCTCCCGGAGGCGTCGCCAAAGGACCGTGATTCACCCAGAGCAAACATTAGTTTGCGCCAGAAGAGGGTTAGCGAATGCGGCTTTATTTATTCTCCTATCTGCAAATAACCCGGGAAGACAAACTGGTGAGGCGAGGGGCGGGAGACATTCCCAATCCATGGGCACCGCTCACGTCACCCGGGCCAGACCTGTTGTCTCGCGTGGGTGGATTCACGCAGCCAGGCCGCCTGCAAACTTCTCTGGAGCCTCCCTGGGACAGGAGACCCCTTCCCACCTCACACAGCTGGGCTCAGGGCTTCCTACCAGTTGGAGGAGTGTGCCCGATCCTGGCTGGGTTGTCTCCAGCCCCCGGCGTGTGGCAGTGTCAGGAGACACTCATGGTTGTCCCCGTGGGTGGAGGTTGGGATGCTGCTGAAGTACCCACAAGCGCACATGTGGCCTCCCGCACTGCTGAGCCTGCCACCCTGCCACCCTGCCACCCTGCCTCGGTTCCAGGCACCAGGATGCACGCCCCTGGCTTCCCACCATCCCAGGAAACAGGCAGGCACCATGCTGGGGTTTTACCAGTTTTATTTCTACCTTTCATATTTGCCTTTCGTCTTGTGCTGGAAACATGCCGGTTACATGTGGGTGCTGGGAAGCGCCACGGTGCAACCAGAAACAGACGCAGCCGCCCGCCGCCCAGACCCTCAGACTTGTGCGTCACAGGACAGACTCTGCAGTGCCCCATGCACCTGCCACCAGCCTCTGGCCTCTCGACACACACATCTAGGACTCGTGCCCTCGCCCCGTCACGACGGACAAAGTGTCCCTCAAGGGCCCTGCGTGGTTCAGACAGACGCCGCAGCCAGGATGGTTGAGGTAAGCGTGAGCCGTGTTCTGGAGGGGTGGGGCGGGATGGGCCTGTGCCCGCGATGGCCTCTGAGCACAGGAGGACCCTGCCAGGGCAGGGCTCTAGCCATGCAGACCTGGTGGGGGGGGTGCAAATTCTTTTGGTTCGGCAGCTTGCTAGGTGACTCGGGCACACAGCACTGTGAGCTGGCTTCATTGAGATTTGGAGTCTCTTTAAATCAGCACTATGCTGTAATTAACAAAACAATAACGAACAGAACACTAGTACATAACAGATTAAACACACCCAAAACTTGAACAAATTCCAGAAGCTATTCCAATCATCCCGAAGCAGAGTCCTACGGCTGCAGCACCGTGGCGGCACGCAAGACACACTTGTTACAATAATATAATAATTATGCAACGTCCATAGCTACACGCAAAGAATGACACAGCTGTAAAAACTACGATCCGGTAAGAGCCCAGTATCCCAGGCGCAGGGGGGAGAAGATGGACACAGCCTGGTCCCCGTGGACACCGGTGCCGGATCGCGCCCGCGTGTCTGTGAGCCGAAGCCCATGGAACCTACCAGCTGGGTCCACCACGGCTAAGTGAAGCATGAGGTATTGTGAAAAGGAACCTTTTTGGAATAGAGCAGTAATCACATTAAGTCAAAACTGATCACATAAAAAAAAAAAACCTACAAAAAAGGCATCCGTAATACAGTGTTCTAGGAGAAAATTTAAACTAGTACATGGCAGTATATGACATTGTAAAACAAAAACCGATCCTCCAGTAGCAGCAAACAATGTGAAAGAGATACAGAGAAGCGATGTGAATGTTTCCAAACCGTGCCTGGAAGTCAACGGTAGCAGCGCACGAAGAAAACGCAGCTGCAGCCTGTCCCTGGCGTGGGCACCGCCCCATCCCCCCAGGAGCTGCAGCCTGTCCCTGGCGTGGGCACCGCCCATCCCATCGGGAGCCTCCTCCTCACTCATCCCGCCCATCTTCCCTCACACATCAGCCTCCAACCTCTGGCCACCTCCCTTCAACACTTCGTAAATAAAAATTACAAGAATTCCATAGCCAAGATGTGCAAATTGTCTATTTTGTCGCCAAGTTTTTTTTTAAAGGAAGGGGCAAGGGATAAGAAGGTCTAGGAACTGGACTTATGTCAGGTACCCGGCTATTCCTTGTGCCTGTGGGAAACGCCAATCAGGCTGAGTTCATGTCTGTGTGTGGTCTTCCTCCACGTTGTTTTTCTCACCTATAAAAGGACCCAGCTTTAAAACACACTGTATTATACCTGCAATGTCAAAGGCAGAAGGGTGTGTGTGTGTGTGTGTGTGTGTGTGTGTGTGTGTGTGTGTGTGTCGACATCAAGGGGAGATTGCATTACTTTGTAAATCATACTGGCCTTATGAACATCCTCTGCAATAAATACACTTTTTTAGCCTTAACTATAAATTATCTATTTGAGTGTTTAAAAGCCTTCCGGTGTGAAACATCTCAGATAACCTTAGACCGCCTGCTCTCCAGGTAAACCTCTGAGGTCCCTACTTTCAAACACCAGCTGGCAACAAAGGGTTCCTAAACTTCAACTTCTTTAAGAGGAAAAAAAAAAAAGGAAAGGGACTTGTCATCCTGGCAATGTGAGAATGCAAACCTTTTTCTTCCTGACTGGCACACAGCCTCCCAAACACTCACCTCCGCTGCCACCACGGTGGCCGCACCTGCCTCGCAGCCTGACTCACACACGAGTACACGGATATCCCAAACCATTCCATTAGAAACCTGCTCTCCCTCCGCACACACAAAAACAGCGCTCTTTCCTACACCTACTGGACTGAAAGTGCTTGGAAATGGAATGGTTTTAGAATACGGAGAAGAAAGCAAACCACCAAGTAGCTGTGGATTGAACCTGGACGTCAGCTGGCTGCAGGGCCGCGGGGTAGAAAACCAGCATCTCAGAAACAGGTCACTACAAAAACAGGAAGAGTATAAAAATAGAATATATTATGTCACTATTTCGTCATCTCTTTCCAGTAGCGTATCGTAGGAGTGGGACAGGTGTCCGTTCCCGACCCCGCCATGCTGGCTGGTGCCTGACAAACCTCCACGGTGGTGGTGGCCACAGGCACAGAGGACACACACGCGGGCACGCTACGCTACTGTGACCAAAAGGTGACTTCAGCCATGGATAAGGTGAAGAGTTATACATCTACCTACGGAATATAATAACATACAATGACTTATAAAGTGACTACATGCAGATGAGCAAGCAAAGTACAGAGATGCCTACAACCGCACTACGGTGTGCCCTTCAGGAAAAGCACAAGAATACCTTTTTCTACCTAAAACCCTCTTCTACTTTACAAATGCTTTGCTGAATGTTTCTATTTTTTTTTTAATGTTTTTATGCTTTTTTTTTTAACACGCAAAGAATCGAACCTAATCCTCTCCGGAGACCTCTCCTTTGTGTTAATACCTACGCGTACAACAGAGAAACAAGCACGTTAATATGGACACTAGTTGATGATTGCGGTACACAGTCCTCTATTTCTGTGGCACAGCTCTCCTGTCCCCCGCCGCTCAGGGTTACGCGAATACTATTTTTTCTCTCTCTGTTTGAAAGACAGTTTTTGGGTGATCTTTTTCTTTTGCTTAAGTCAGAGATGGAAGGGAGAAAGAGCAAAGGAAAAAACCGACAAGGAGAATGAAGCTTTCCCTTCTGGTATCAAAGCGCCCCGGAGAGGAGGGGCTGTCGGGGAGCACCTGGGGCCGGCGCCACCCTCGCTGGGGTGGCGGGGCGCCCGCCTTCCTGGCGCCCTCAGATGTCCACGTCCCGCACGTCGGTGGGTGTGCAGGCCAGGTCCACCTCCTCCTCCTCCTCTTCCTCCTCCTCAGAGGCCTTGGGGTCCTGGTTCTGCTGGGCCTGGCGCAGGCTGGACTCCAGCAGGCCTTCGATCTGCTCCTGGCAGGCCCGGAGGCAATCCTGAGATGGCGGGGGAGAGGCGGGGAGAGGGGGCCTTAGAAGGGCCCGCAGCAAGGGCCCCTTCCCCGGTGCCGTGACCTGGAAGGCTTTTATAAGGGCGAGACTAAGCCAAAAACTCTTCCTCGGCCCATGCTGCCTCCCCCGAATCCAAGTGAGACGAGGGAGCTGCCAGTCACCTGTCAACGGGGCACTCAGGACCGAATGTCTCCACCTCCCACCTGGCCTCCCGAGCCACAGGACACCAGATGCTGCCCACCCAGCCCGCACCTCCCCTGCCCGTCCCCATGCCCAACAGCGCCTGGACCTCCTGTTCCCACTGGCCTGCCAGCTCCCTGGCGAATGCAGTGCCATCTGATCTGATCTGGACAGAAGCCCTCTGAGTCCTGCTTTTTCAGACTTAACCTCTCCATGTGGCGGCACTCGAGGTGAACCTGGCCTTCCATGATCAGCTGCTGGCCAAGCCTTCGGCCGTGCATGACTGAGGATGAATGCTGGGTGGCCAGGGGGACCTGGAGCCCTGATCTCTCCCCGCTCCAACCTCTCCCGCTCAGGCCTGCGTCCTGGGCCACCCATCAGCCCGGCATGGCACGCATCCATCCACCTGCTGCAGCCACAGATGCTCGGCCCAGGGCGGAGTGTGACAGAAGCTCCTGGAAGTCCTTCCTGTACCCTTGGGGGATACACACTTCCTTGGCAGCGGCCACACCATGCCGGCAGTGGAAAGGGGCAGCTGCGAAATCTGGAACCCCTGTGCCCAGGGGCCTCTCCCAGGCTCCCCTATGAGCAAGTCCCAGGCAGCCTTAAGTGGCTGCTTACTGCCCCGGGGGCTTCTGGAGAGAGAACCAGCTCCACGTGCTGGGGCTGTATGCATCCCAACTGCCAGGAAGCCACACCAGGGCTTGAAGGCAGGTCTTTAGGCAGCCCTGGAAACAGACTTTCCACTGGAGCAGAGCGAGGCCACAGCTCTCCACGCGCCACGCAGGGGCTGCAGAACTCCCAACCAGATGGGGCTGGGGGTGCTGGATGAAGGCATGGCATGACAGGTGAGGACCCAGGCCAGAAGGGCTTCTAGCTGGACCCCTGGAGTCAAGACATTTTAGAGCCCCAAGCCTCTGTAGGGAGGCCTTTCCTCTCCCGCCTTTCAGATACATTCTCATCATGGCAAATGAAGCTGGCCAGGTCGGTAGTGTAAACAGTCCCACTGTACAGATGGGGAAACTGAGGCCGGAGACCCCGGGGTGAGACCCAAGACTCCTGATGTTCAACTTAAAACGCCAGCCACCCTCAGTTCCCAGCCCCAGGGGCCTGGCAGCTCCACCCAGGCGCCCTTCACCTGCAGCCCCTCGCCCCCCCCCCCCATGACCCACTCCAGGCCCACACCTGCAGCTGGACTCCAGGCCCTTCCCTCATCCTTCTGCCCCCACAGCTGCCTGCAAGGCTGCCCCAGTGGACAGAACTTTTCCCCCACAGCCAGAAGCTCCAAGGAGGCAGGAGGCTTCTCAGCAACAAGCCACTGGTGTGTGGCACAGCACACCCGATTCACACAGATGAACATTTGCCCACCAGAGAAAATTCTAGAACACGCCAGAGAAAATGTGGGGCCTTCTGCTGTCGAGGGTTTTCTGAGTCTGGGCTCAGCTAAGTGGGTCAGTGGATAACCAGACAGAGTGGACTCGGCCTCAGGGAACTTCACCCACGTGCCAGCCATGAGGCACGTGCTTTGGGTGTACTTAAGATGTCTCTACTCAAGCTAGGGCCAGTGCTCGGCTTCCCACAGCTGCCTGAAGACAGCAGCGTCGCAGGGCAGATGCCCCTGGGGGGAGGCGGTTTCCATTCAGGGCATGGAGTTTGCAAATGAGAAGTGCAGATGCTGAGTTTCATTAAGAACGGGAGGGGGTGCGGGCGGGGCGTTCCCTTTGCTGGGTTTCTGAGCCATTTTTCTGAGTGAACTGTGGGCTGCTGCAAGTGAGGACACCTCACCACCCCCACAGGATAACACGGGGCAGGGTTCGAGGGAGGCCACGGCACAGGACACAGGAGGGAGGGGACGGCGCCCCGGCCGCCTCCAGCGTCCCGTGGCAAAACCACTTCCTCTTCCAGAGGCCCTGCCGGGCAGGGGACAGGCAGGTGGACCCGAGACAGTGTCTGCTGAGACTCGTGCGGAGCCCCCGGGAGGCTGGAGGGCAGACCACCAAGAGATGGCCCAGGCCAGAGCCCAAACAGGCCTCGCAGGCCCACCCGGCCCCGAGCGGGGGTCAGGCGGTCACTCCCTCGCACACCGTGGGGCCTGCGCTGACCCGGCCACCTCTCTGGTCTAATTTGGTAAATGCCACAAACCCTTTTGATTGTCATTTTAATTCTTTAAGAAAAGACTCGGGAATAAAACAGTGGCATTTTTAAGAAGAAAGACAGTCACCCCCGGGTCTGACAGCAGCCGCCTCTCAAAGAGGCGGTGAACAACGAGGCTGACGCTATCCGCCCGTTGTCCGGCGTCTCGGACCTCACAGGAGCCCCTTTCAAGCCTCTATTTATTGACCACGCACATTGTGGCCCAAACAAAGCTCGCCTGGGCCTACCCCCACACACCATCACCACACGGATCATTGGCTGGGGCCGCCTGGGGCCTCTGTCCTGGACGCTTCGCCTAGGAAGACCCTACGGCTCCCGAAAGCCCCAAGGGATGTGAGAAACCTGTGAGGACCCCGCGCTGCTCAGTGAGTTCTAGGAGCAGGGGAAGAAGTTGGTGGCACTCTAAGTCCGCGGCCTGGGGTCAAGGGGCCTAGCCCCACCCTTGGCACCAGCCTCAGCGTTTCGGTGGCACTGGATGTCTGCTGCCCGCCAGCCCGCCTGGCCATCGCCCTCACTCACCGGGTCACACTTGATCACTCTGGAGAGGAAGCACGTGAGGCGGTAGTAGGACAGGAAGTGGTTGGGGCTCCCCAGGTTCAGGCCTTGCACTGCTGCTACCACGCTCCCCGCTGCCACCATGGAGGGCGGATTGGAAATGAACTTCACATCTGCAGCAGAAGGAGAGAGGCAGGGGGGCTGTGGGCACGGACCCCCACACAGGGCCTTGGTGATCTGGGCGTCCCTGAGCGCTGGCTCTCAGCAAGCGACCCAGCCTGGAGGGAACCATCCAGAATGCGCGGCTCCAAATCCAGGCTCTCCCCAGCCTCCAGCCTTCCCTGCGCACCGGGAGAGCAGGAGCCCGGCCCAGGGACCCTCCTGGAATGTCAGCCCCGCTGTTGACTCAAACACAATCAAGCAGAGAGAAAGCCACGGGAAGGGAGACGGGGGCATCACTATCAGCACCTCAAGCCTGTGAACGTCATCACTTACTCACAAAAACAAAACGAGATGATATGAACACGAGGACACAGAGATGGTGCCTCTGTGGCCCTAATCCTAGTACCCGCCACCCTCCAGCAGCAGGGATTGGAGACAAGTCACATTCTGAAAGGACATCACATGGATGACACCCAGGCCTCCACCTGGGCCGGGCCACGGGGCCGTAGGGCACTGATGAAGCCATTCCCCGTGTCCATCAAGGGGCAAGCCCTGGCTGGTGGCCTTAAGGGTGGCCGTGATGGTGTGGCACTGCTGGCACCAGGAGAGCCTGGCTTGGCTCACTCGGGAAGGAAGAGCTCTCCAGCAACCCACGGCCCCTGCCATAGGACCATGTCTGTCACAGTGACCTTGAGAGCGCAGCCCAAGCACAACCCAGCCCCACCCCGGCCTCCACTCAACGCTCTATCTGGCGGGTGACAAAAAGGCTTCTCTGGGCTGTTTGATGTAGCCCAGCAATTCTCCCGACTTCCTAAGTAAATGAAGAGGTGTGGGGTTCCCACCCACCCCTAGTCACCATGGGACACCCCTGGAGGACTGGGCCAGGAGCCGGGCCCGGGAGGGAGCAGCTTTCCTAGGAAGGTGCCTATCCCCCACCCTGGGGCTTCCTGGGGACTGTTCCCCACATCTGGGCCCACTTCCAAGGGGGACACCAATCAAGGGTGGCTCATCAGGCTCTGCAGTCTGCACAAAACTCCCTCTGGTCACTGTCAGACACTGGGGCTCATCTGCCCTCCAGGCCATAGCAGCGGGTGCCTCAGAGCTGCCCCGTCACTCCACGACTGACCTCTCAAACAGCAGGCTGGCTCTTCCCATAGAGAGCCTCGCCACCAATCATGTCCCCATTTGTGGCACGGAACGCCGGCCACCCCTCCTCAGGGCAGCCGCGCACCTACCGTGGACAGGTGGGCCAGCGTGGAATGTGCCTCTTGGCCTGGCCCCCACGCCAGCGGAGGCTGGGGGCAGCCATTGTGTCACACCCATGAGGAATTCTGCACAGGAACCAGGGGCCTGGGGCGGGAGCTGGGTGCCGGCTGGGCTGAGTGTGGCATCTCTGCCGGCCCCATCGCCTCATCTCGCGCCACTGAGCGCCCAGGAACAAGGGGGGTCGGGGGAGCTGAATGGGAGCCGACCCAGGCACAAAGGGAGAGGGGCCCCCACGGGCCGCCAGAGGTGCGGCGGCCCATCGGAGACTTCATCCCGAGAGAATAAACAACTTCGGCCTTGTTAAAGAAAGAGGGGCGCCGGCGAGGGGCTGGGAAGAAAGACAGCCACCCTGAAGGGGAGACAAAGCTGGCTGCTGGGCGCGGCGGCGACTTAAAAAAAGAAATCCTTAACGAGCTGAGCCACCTCTTTTCCCCTTTAAATGGGAGCAATTCCACACAGTCCGAGAGCCGGGAGCCATGAATGAAAACCTTTTCATTGAGGCAAATCAGCACTGCACGCAGAGACTGCTTCTGCAGGGAGCGACGCGTTTGAGCTGGCCCTGCACCTTGAGAGCCCCATCTCAGCCAGGGGCACATGCAGAGCGGAGTCACTCCCACATCGTTCCGGAAGATCCTGCCCGCCCCCCCCCCAAAGTGTGTGGCAGTTTGTTTGTTTGTTTAGAATGAAACACCAAAGCTCCAGGATTGGACCCTATCCGCTGCCCAGTTGTTCAGGGAGGTGACAGAGGTGACGTCCTGGCAGCTCCGCGGCACTGGACGTTTCTCACCTGGCCCCCTGCAGCACCAAGGGCACGTGCCCTGAAACCCACATATGTAAGTGTATGTGGCCTGTGCACACCTGCTGGGGACCCGGGGCCAGGGATGCGTGGGGCAGGGAGAAGCCGCCCTGGCATCACCTTTAAATATAACCCGCGCCATGTGGAGGGCAGAAACACCATTCCTAGACTCCCACGCCTCCACCTCCTTCAACCAGTTTCTGACTTTGAGCAGCCCTGAGTCACTCTCGTCTCCACTGACGTCCAGCAGGACCCAGGCAGTTATGTCTGATGCTCAGTTATGTTCATTGGGCTGCACACGGGTCAGGACCTGCAGCACTCTGCAGGGGTGGGTGCCCTGGCCTCCTGCCCCTCACTCGGGGCCCACCCTGGAGCGGACTCCACAGCCACTGAGAGCAGCTGGGTCCCCGAGTGTCCCTCTTCCTTTACCCACCGCTGGGGGTGCCTTCACAGACAAAGCGTGTGCAGTAGCGGGGAGGGCGAGACTCTGCACCTGCCCCCTGCCTCCCACCAACACCCAGGGATCCTGGGAGGGGAGCTCAGCCGCTGGAGCCACCCCTGCAGGGAAGCTGTGCAAGGAGGGCGCCCCACCACGTCTCCAGGAAACTGCATTTCTCTGAAGCCACTTTCAGCTCCATAAAAGGCTGCGTGGAATCTCCGGAGGCCTCTCTCCGCTGAGGAGCAGCAGCCAGAGGACGCCTCCCTGTCTGCTGCAGGACCACCCCCGCCCCTCAGACCCATCCAGGCTGGGCGGCATTCTTGGCATCTTCATCTGACCACTTTGGGGACTTGCTTGGAAACATGGGCGAGGGTTTCATGCCCCAAGCAGGTGGAGGAGGTGGGGGAGCTCTCACGCCTAAACCAGAAACTATTCTGGAATACTACAGTAGCTGCCGGCTACCTGTGTCAGAGGGTACGCTGAAGTAGGTTTGGGGGGCTCTGCCCTCAAGGGATGGGGGGAGAAGATGCTATTGCATCTTTGATGTCCCAGACCTTGTGGCCTAGGTCACCCAGAGTGAGCCCACAAACAGATGTGACAACTGAGGCTTGACCAAAAGTGGGCCACAGCAGAGCTGGGTGGGATGGGGGCAGGGCCCATCAGGGTAACCAGGGAAGGAGGCAGTCACAGGGGGGTCTGAGGCAGGGCTGGGGACAGCAGGAGGCAGCACCCTGTGTATGAATGTGTCTAACCCTACTGGGTCCTGGGGCCAGGGCCATGCTAGGGTGGGGCCTGGGGGCCATGCCAGCGGAGGTGAGGACTGGGCACTTCTGCTGTCCACGCTGGCAGCCTAAGCTGAGACTGCTCGGAAGTGCTCCCCAGGGCTCAGCTGAGCCCAGCAGACTGGCGGCACCCCTGGCAGGGCCTCAGGCAGCTGAGCTGCTCTGCTGGACACCCCTGCACTCAGCTGCCCAGAACACGTGGTGCAGGCGGGCCGACAACTCTCCCCGCCCCCGGAGGCGCCTCTGGCAAGTCGCCCAGCCTGGGAGAGGCCAGGAGGGGGCCCCCGCAGCTCAGGCTCCTTAAGGACACAAGAAGGGCTGGAGGTCGGTGGGGAAAGGAGGCGGCCCTGCGGCCAAGGTAAACCCCTTTCGGCGTGGAGTGGCCACAGGCTGCCTGGCCTGGAGTATGAGGCCACAGCATCTAGACACAGGCAGGCTGGCTGCGTGGTGGCGTGGCCGTAAGGGCAAATCCCCTTCCATCCAGCGCAAACAAGCCAGCACCTCTGCTCACCAGAGCTGGAAGAACTCTTCCCAGTGCAGGAGGGGGCCTAGGGACGTCCTCCCGGACAGCACCCAGGTGCAGAGCAAGAAGCCGGCCAGGCCACCTAAGGTGCTGGCTCTCAAGGGGAGGCTGGGGGCTGCTGGGCCTGCCCTACCTGTGGCGCAGAGGGCAACGAAGGTCTGCGCGTGTTTGCGGATGATCTGTTTGTTCTCCTCCGCCTCTGGCATTTTGGAGAGGAAGTGTTCGATGAAATCGTGCGGGGTCATGGCGGCCAGGTTCCACTTGAGCTTGTTCACCAGGAGCAGCTCCATTTGCTGCGAACACAGGGTGAGCGGCTATCAGGGGAGGTGCGGGCCGGCCCGGAGACGCGGGGAAGCCCGCAGCATGGCCCTAGCCCCTGAGTCTCCTGCGGTCCTGGGGGTGGGGGAGCAGGACTGGCGAATGCTGGGGGGTCCAGGGAGCTGGGGCAACACACGATCCCAGATCAAAACAGAAAAGACGCCCGCCGCGTGAAAAAGCTCTGCAAGTGCAAACAAAAAGACCTCCCACCACCTGGAACGGGAGGCTCAGCGCGGAGCGCGGCGTTCCCGGTGCAGCCGCTGGAGGGCGCGCGCCGCCCACTTTTCGGCCACACCGCAGAGCGCTAACGCGGTGGGAGTCGCAGGCTAGCGCGCGCGGGGCGGCTAGGATCCCACCCGCTCCCAGGACGGGGACTCCCGGCAGAGGGGCCGCCTGCCCTCGGGACGGACAGATGTATCCGAGGCGGATACATCTGCTGCCGCCCCTGCACCTTCCCCGGCCCGGTGGTCCTGCGGCTCGCGGGGGGCGGCGGGGGTCCCGCGGTTACCAGCAGCTCCTCGGGCTGGATGGAGTTGTCGGTGTAGATGCACAGCTTCTCCGCCGTCAGGGGGATGGTCTCCTTCATCTTAGAGGCCACGAACATGCAGGTGGCCCCCAGCAGCTGCAGGCGGCTCTTTTTCACTGGCTCCAGCGACAGGAAGCGGTCCAGGTAGTTCATGGCCAGCGGGAAGACCTCCTCCTCGCACTTCTGCTCCTCGCAGACCTGCAGGGGCACGGGGCCCGTGACCGCCGCCGCCAGGTCGCGCCACCCCCACCCCACTCCCCCGCCCTCGCACGCCCATCGCGCTCGGCAGGACCACCAGTTCTGGAGGGCGCCGAGGGGTCGGGGCCGGGGGCGGCAGAAGCTTCCTGTGATGCGCCCCCTCGCGCGCGCGCCTCCCGAGTATCCACCCTCCCTGAAACTGAAAGGGAAAGTCCCCGCGAGGCTGGCATGGTGGGGGCGGGAGCGGGCACAGCTGGGCGGCGGCGCGGGCGGCGGGCCCCGGGGACCCCGGCCCGCCCTGGAGCTCCGTGGCCCCTCTGGCTGGGGGTCGACACCCACTGGGTGGCGGGGCCGCGCAAAAGGCCGCGGGGTTGGGCGCCGCGCCTGCGAGACACAAAGGTGGCGTCCCAGGCCGCCGCGCCGCATTTCCCCAGACGTCATCTTTTCAAAAAATATTTAAAAATATTTAAAAAATAACTAAGTGCGTAAAAATACCCTGAAAATGACCCTTGGACGGCCCTTTACCCAGGCCGGGGGTCGGGAGTTTGTTACAGGCTCCGGGGGAAGCCCCAGGAATTCAAACTCTGGGGACCCCCTTCCCCCTGGGCGCGGGCGGTGTTTCCCTCTTGCAAGGGCACCACGCCGCACTTTCAAAAATTATTTAAAAATACTTGCGGGCCCCTCAGGAGCCCACCGAAGGTCTGAAAATGTGCTCCCAGGCCCCCGGCTCGCTCGGAGAAGGTCCCCCAAGCCGAGATCCCTGCAGACGGGGATCCAGCCCTGGCGTCTTGGGGGCCACGCGACCTTGCAGCTCGGCGTGCTCTCCGGCCCAGGCTGCTCGTGCGAGGCGCCCTGGGACTCGCTGCTTGAACAAAGGCCCCCCCTTTCCCCAGCGGGGTACCCCCAAAACTACCCATGTTGCGTCCCCGCGCCCCTCCCGCGGGCTCCGGGCGGCCGCCGGGCCCCTAGTTGCGGCCCCAGCGCCCGGCGGCCGCTCCCCGCCCCCACCCTGCCCCCAATTATTAATAAACACGTTTGCTGTGCAATAAAAGAGCAAAGATGGCGCATAATACTGGCACGAGAAGCCCTTGCATACGTGTCCATGGATATTAATTTAAAAATCAAATCTATGCCCCCTCCCCCCCGGAGTTGGAGGCTCTCGGCCGCTGCTGCCGGGAGAGGAGCCGCAGCATGGCTGGGGCGCAGGCGAGGGGCACAAAGCGCACCTAGCCTGCCAGCCCGCACCCTCGGACTCATTGGGGTGCTCCTGGCACTGGCTTCTCCTGAAGGCACCCCTCCCCGACCCCCTCCTCCCGTCCCAGGAAACGCAACTTCTAGCACCCCCACCCCCACCCCTTCCTTCTTCAGAAAATACCCACAATTTTTATTTTGAAAATACAGATCCCTAGCAACACCCGGGCAAACTTCAAAGGTCTAGCGGGAGAGAAGAGAGGGGAGTGAGGAGCAAAGAAACGTGGCTATGGGCAACAAGTTGCAGGGAGGTCTTAAGAGAGCCGCCCGAAGCCCCGCACCTCCAGCATCCAGGTGGCCACGATCTTCCGCATGGACGGCAGGACCTCCTTCTGCACACATTTGAAGTAGGACACGGAGGGTGCGCAGGTCTCCTCTGCCTTCAGCATGGCCCGCAGCACCCGGTCGTTGAGGAGGTTGGCATCGGGGTAGGCGCGGCGGATGGCCTCCACTTCGCAGCACAGGAGCTGGTGTTCCATGGCTGGGGCTCTGCCTGGGCAGCTGGGGAGGGCTGTGGGTTCCGGCAGCGTCCGCGCTCGGCTCTCGCTCCTGCTGCCCCGCGCTCCCTCGCGCTCTTCTGCCCCTCGCCGGAGCGCGCGGACTCTGCTGCTCGCGGCTACTGCGCCGACAGCCCTCTGGAGGCTCCAGGACTTTGCAACTTCAACAAAACTCCCCTGTAGTCCGTGTGACGTTACTGTTGTTAAGCAGAGATCAAAGCCGGGCAGAGAATGGGAGCGGGAGGGGGCGGGGGCGGGCGCAGGGGGAGGGGGCGCGGGCGCCAAACGCCGGGAGCAGCGAGGGGCAGAGCCCAAAAGCCATCCCCGAGGCGCCGCGCCTGCCCTGCGGCGGAGTTGCCCGCGTAGTCCGGTTTTCATAGAAATGCAAATCGCCCCGCTGCAGCCTTTCTCCCCGCCAGAAAAGAGGGGTACAGGGGGCCCGGTCCGACTCGAAAGGGTCCCCCGGGATTTGGGGGTGGGGTGGAGGTGGCTCTGCAGTGGGGGACAACTGGGAAGCCTGACAGGCCACACGCAGCCTAGGGAGACCACGAGGAGGGGGGACGCTGGGGCGCGGCGACACCCCATATCCAAGCCGGCAGAATCGGCGCATTTCCAAGAACGCCACGAGGGCACCCACGAGCGGACAGACGTCCAAAGAATCTCAGCTTCTGCATCTTCTTTCATTTTCATTAACACGTGTAAATTTCAAGAACTATTTAGCATGCAGGGACGGAGGACAGGGCACACCACCCAGTGCACTTTTCCTTTCGGCTCACATGGGGGTTGTTGCAAATGCCCAAGGGGGTAACCCTAAACATTTAAGGGATTTCAGCTTAGCACGCGTTCGCTCAAAAAATAAAATAAAATAAATGCCCGAAAATTCCAGCTGCAGCCCAAGATGGTGGCCAGCATTTCCTTCATCTTGTCCTTCTAGCCTGGAGACGCTTCGGGCTGTCTTCCTACCTTGACCAGTCCATCCTCGCGGGGGTCCCCAAATGCACCCCCTCTCTTCCGGTGCCGGCAATTTAACCGGGCCAAACACACCTCTGAAAGGACAGCCGAGGAACAGTGATCTCCGTCCTGACTCGTTTTTTAATTAAAAAAGGAATTAAATTGCTGGAAATATTAGTCGCCTCTGCCTGGGACAAGACCGCCGGAAGGTTCCTAATTGGTTTTGTTGGGGGGTATAGATGTCCCTTCACCTTTATAATTTGCCCTGGGTCTGCACTGGTGAGCGTGAGGGGGCTGGCGAGGGCGGGCATAATATAGGACAATTATCAATTAAACAAATTAGTGTACTGATCTGATTTTTAACAAAATCGATAGGCGTTCGCGGTTATATGAGAGGGTCCCCAATATTACCGCAAAGTTAAACAAATGTGAATTAAAATACATGGTGGTTTTTTTTTTTAATTACAGGTTTTGCCTCTTTGGTGCATAAAAAAAAGGGATATTTTACTGTCTTAACTTTTTTTGTTTTGTTTTACAATACTTGCCCCTAATTAAGCAAACTGTTCATTTACTTCCTTCTGAATATAGTTTAGTGTCATCAAACCACCGTGTCCTCTTAACAGTAAAAGCTCAAAGAAAACTGATAGAAAAAGTCCCCTCCCCTTAGCCAGGGTACTCAAAAGCAAGATTCGACCCCCTCCCACCCCTACCTTTCAGGGCGAATTCCTCTCGCGCCCCTTCCCCCGCCCGGAACTGGGATTGCTAATATTTCGGGTTCCGGGGGGTAATTACCCCTAGATTGCGCACGGGGAGCGGTAGGTGGCCCCAGCAGGGAGCACCCACCGACGTGCCTCCCCACTCCCCGGGCACCCACAACCGCGCCGGCCCCGGTATAGCCAAGCCTCAGAGCATCCGCCCGCGCACGAGGGCGGCCCAGCTGCTTTTTCATTCATAAAATCCGGACCTGGCGGCCGCCGGGATGATTTATGGGGCCCCGAGCTATCACCCGGCCTCTCCCATCCCGGGGGGCTAGGGGCCCCGAGCCCCGCGTGCGCCCGGGCCCAGCCGGAGGCGCGAAGCGGCTGCAGTCGGGTAGGGGCAGCAGGGCATAAAGAGGCTCGCCCACTCCGGCAAAACCGGCTCTGGGTCCTGGAGGGAGCTTCACCCCCCACCCCGGGCGCAAGACGGAGGAAACTGGAATTAGCATGAGCCAATGGGGCCGCGGCGCTGTTACTAGGCGGACCGGGCAGATCTCGATGAGGAACTTCGTTGATTTCCCGGCTCAGGGACGGGCGCAAAATTGCAAGCCCCGCTAGCGAACGTAAAGAGCCGTCCAGGAACTCGCGGGGGAGGCGCTGGAATTTGGGGCCCGGCGGGGCGCGCCAGCTGCCCAGCCCCCACCCAGGGAGCCCTGCCCGGGGCCCCTGGGTCTTCCGAGGGGGCCAACAGCTCTGGGCTTTTGAGGGCCATTGCTTCAAGAAGCGCAGATAAAGCATTTTGATTTTTTTTTTTTCCAAAGAGAAAAGCAACTTTTAAAAACCTTTTCTGTTGCAGTTTTACTTGACACTGTCTTTTTAAAACCCACCACGAAGCAGGAATTGCGGATTCTGGGCTCATTTAAAGTGCTCTGTTCTTACTTCTTGGTGACCATTTGTAGACAAAGGGCAAGTGGCCCAGTCGGGAGAGTAACCACTTGGTTCGAAAGAAAATCCCAAAGTAACTTCCATCACCTTCCCGCTTTCCTCGCCCCTGGGCCCCCGCCCCGGTGCCCGAGGCTCGGGCGGATGGTCTGCCCGAAGAGGGCGAATTCCTCTGCAGGCGCGTGTTCGCCACCGTCCCTGGCTGTGGGAACCTTCATTCAGGCGGGGGAAGGGAGCGCGTTCATTCAGGAACCGGCGCGCCGCGGCGCAGACCCCGGGACTCAGCGCGACTTCGCGCCGCGGGGCCGGGGGCTTGGGTTGGGGGCGGGTGGTGCGGTGGCCAGCGCCGGCCTTTCGCCCGGCACCCGCCTTTCTACTGTGGGACCGGGGCGGCTGGCTGGCGGGCGCACCCAGGTGGGGTCACCTGCAGCCGCATACCTGGCGGCGACTTGAAAGGACTTGGCTCCCGCTCCGCGAGTTTTCCATTGTTAAGCCCTTAAGTCGCCCGGGAAAACGCTTCCGAGGCCGGCCCCTGGATTCCGAGGGCGCTCGAGCTCCCCTTCCCCCCACACGACTCGTTTTTGGGGTGCGCGTGGCCGCCCACGTGCTTCGGCAGCTCTGCTTGGATTACCTAGCACCGATCCCGAGCGCCCCAAAACTGCGAGGAGGTCCGGGGCGAACTCCGGCCCCAGTGCCCACCCGGGTCAGTCACACACTAGGCACATGGACAGCCGCACCCCCTATCGCCCCAACCGCAGACGTGCGTTTCCGCTCCTGATCAATCAGTTTCAGTCACACACAGACCACCCCTTCTTCCAGCGCCCCAGTCGTTTGTCCCGCGGGCCGCGGGGAAACGAGACCCCTCCCCGAGCTCCGAAGGCTGCGGACGCGGTGGGAGCGGGAGTTAAAATTCAAACCCAACAGGTAGGGGGCGGCCCTGGCTCCAGCGACACAACTGGGATCCCAAGGCTAAAGGCGATTCTAACTCCTTGACTCCCGCCCCTCAAGACGCTTCGCTTGGTACCCTGAGCAATGTGAAGCCCCCAAATCCACTCGGGATTTCCTGGCCTTCCGGCTGGCCCCGGCCCCTCTCAGACCAAGTGGTGGGGAGTAAGCACCCAGATCCGGAAGAAAACCACCTCCGACCACGGGAGAGAAAGCGGGCTGGGGGTGACCCCGGAGGTCACGTCCCGCCCTGCTCCCCCGCAGCCAGGCCTGGCCGCGGCCCACTCGAGGCTAAGCAGACTTCCGCGCCGCACGGAGACGCAGGGCGACGCTGCGGGACTCCGGGGGCCTAGGAAACCTGCGGCGGCGGCTCGCGGGAGCCAGTTTTCCGGGCGGAGGATCCGCGCCGAGGCCCTCGGGGTCTCCCACGGCATGCCCCACTCCGGAACTTGCCACGCCCTCCCCCACCCTTTCCGGAAGACTGCGGGGAGGACCCCGCACGCCCGCGCCTCTCTAGCGTGCGCCTTAATGCCCTTGGAACGCTCGAAAGCGCTACCATCCCTCGCCTTGGCACTTGGGGGTGGATGGAGGGGCAGGGTCGTCATTACGGGGCGCCTCGGAGTTCTGGTTCTCGGGACACTCACCCAGCAGCGGAGGGGAGGGAAAGGGAGTTGTTTTGTTTTGTTTTGTTTTTTGGCCGGGAGACCGGTTGCCTACCTAACGCCCCGCGCCCTTCCCCTGGGGTCCCTGGAGCCCGTGCTTTAAGGGCCGGGGGCAGGACTCGGATTCGGACCCCTTGGGGATCTGGGTTCACAGGGTCTGAGGGACTGACTGAGGGCCGCGCTCGGTCCCCAATCCCCTCCTGAGTGTTCACGCGGGGCACGACTTGCTCAGCGAGTCCCGGGTGGCGGTGGCAGGGCCAGGGCCGGGGTGCGGCCAGGAGAGGTAAAGGGGAGGCGAGAGCGCGCGCCGCCGGACCCTGGGCAGAGGCTCGGGAGCCGCGCGAGGCCGCGCCGCGCATTCCGCGCATTCCCGCCGGGCCCCGGTTCCACCGCCACGTGGTTGCCCTGCGTCTGCTTGTACCGTAAGGCTTAGAAAAGGCGCGCATGACGGTTCCCGAGCGCCTGCGGACCTCCCAGGACGCTGAACGCTAGAGCCGGTTCCACGGTGGTGCGGAACTTACACCTTCCCTGCTGGTAGATGGGGGCTGCTTTTTTACGTAATGAAGCGGGTTGTACTGCTGGAGCGATAGCATGTTCATCTGTAAAGACCGGCAGGAAGGAGGGTGTTCGGCCCTACTGGAATCTGTGATAGGGAGATCGTCCGTCTGTAATAGGACAACTGTCCGGTTGAGGGATGTGACAGAACCGGGCCGTGACTATTCCACTTTCTCAGCCGCTGGTAAAGCACCGAAGAGCAGCTGCAGCCTTCTGATGGTGTCCAGGGCACTGGTTGGAAAGCACGGAGCAAGAAGGTCCTTAACAAATACAAAAACGTCCAGAAACTCCTATGGCTATTTTTTTTTTAAGTCCTGAAGGGTGGCTTTTATTTTTTATTTTATTTTATTTTTTGCCTGAGGGTCAGTTTAAAATAAAGAATCTAGTGCATCCCTGGACCCTGTGAGCCTGACCTTAACCAACAGGATGCCTGCCTGGGCTCATGAGGTTCAGGGGATGGATGATTGGGGCCTCCTGATACCCAGGCAAGGTCATGTTGCCTCCCCAGGCTTGGATGGGTCAGAGGAATCCTGAGACCCCTCCTCGACCATCTCACTGAATCCTGGCTTGGACAGAGAGCTGTTTCTGCTGTCTCGTGGGAGGGAGACAGGTTATGCGCCCTAGGGTGGAGGGGGCTGCATTGGTCCCCATGCTCCTAGACACACCTAGCCCTAAGCAGCAGAGTTCACTCAGTCTAAGGGAGCATGGCAATTTGCTTTGAGGTTCATCTCCTGTAGGGTTTGGAGAAAAAGCCTTCACTCACCACACAGTCACTATGAGCTGTTTCCTCCAGCCGACTCACACTTTCACACATATAATTTCAGGGAAATGCGTTTAATGGCAGGGAAATGGAGACACAAAGAAACCAGGTGCCTTGTTCAGGTCCACGACATTGGCAATGGTGATGGTCTGTATGGGGCTACACCCTCCTGCATCTCATGGGCACTGTCAGAACAAATCCAGCTTGCTTAGAAGCTGATAAAGATAAAAATCTACTTTTTCAAGAATTCATGCAAAGCCAAACCACTTTTTTTTTCACAATTTCAGGCAGGTGGCAGCCACATTTATGAAACTGAACAAGAATGTCACACACAGACCTACATCTGCCACTAGTTGTGTGGCCTTGGACACATCTCTGTCCCCATCTGTAAAACGGGCTATGATACTTTTCCTGACGAGGCCACGGTGAGGAGCGATTAAGGTAATATGTGGAATGCATTTAGCACAGGGCCTGGCGTGTGTCAAGGCCTGCCTGATTTACTCATTCATGTATTTGTTCTTAGGCAGGCTGAAGGCCATGTGCCACATGCAGTATGTGGAATTAATTAAGTGTTCAGTTTATATTAAGAAAGAGGGTTTTACAAATGACTTTATAATCTGTCAGCTTGCTTCTCTATGCTGACTTCTCCTGAGCTGTTTGTGGACATGAGATTTAAATCATGGAACAAACTTTTACCTGAAAAAAAAATAATCACATGAATCTTTCCTTCTTCTCCCCCAACTCTTCTTTCTCTTACTCTGCAAAAGGAGTAGAAACATTGATTTTAAAAAAGAAGCCTTTGAATTAAGGGCACAAGTTTCAATGCCAGGATGAGAGGCAGAGACAGAGGGAGGGTTTCTGCTGACAGAGGGTCAGTAGCCCAGGGCTCTGCCCTGTCTCTGGATGGACTGGCCAGGTTCCTGGCACCGTTGCGTAATAGGATCCATCCTGCTCAAGCGGGAGGGGGCAGTCACAAGGGACGCTGGCCAAAGGTGTGGGTCAGTAAGTGTCACGGCTGGAAACAAAAAGACATGAGTGTCAAGAAGTCCCCAAGGCCATGTTGTTCAGGGCCTGGACACAGACTGCCAGGCCAGCCTCTGTTCTTAGTATCTCGCTATGGTGAAGGTAGGGGGCAGGCAGACGGGGGAGCTCTTGGGGAGAGAGGGCTCCTGGGCCGCCAGCCTGGAAGGCATTCCCTGTGCCCTCAGACTCAGAGCATCGGTTCTCTGCTGGCCTTCTGGGCTGAGGGTTGGTATACTTCTAGGCAAAGGCAAAGGTAACCTGAGACCTTCCCTTAGCTGCCTTGTCCAGGGAAAATATATTGTTTCCTCCATCCCTTTTGACTTACTGAAAAAAAAAAATTCCCAGAATCCCTTCTGTAGCATCCCAGGAGGGGAATTACAGCTGTAAGAAGGGAGCCACTGAAGGTTACTGAGGGGACACTGGCGTGGGGTCATGGCGGTGAGGCCAGAGCAGTTCTGGAAAGATGGACGGGACGGGGCGTCTCCAAAGGGAGAGAGATCCTGGAGCTCCCTTGTCCCCCAGGCCTCTTCCGTTTGGTTGCATCTGATGAAGCCAAGCTTGGAATCCACCCACCAGTGAGTTCCCATGCCAACTCCAAGGTGCTAGACAGAGGCTTTTTGGAAAGAAGAGATGAGAGGTAAGACAGTAATTGGGGAGGTGCAATATAGGGGAGGCGCCGGAGGACTTGGGGAGTCACAGTGCCAGGAGGGTGGGTGGGCAGGAGATGGGAGAGTTAGGAGCCTACACAGGGAAGCAGCCCTTCTCCCTAGACCCTGGCTGCTCCCCAGGCAAGGATACCGGTGAGGCCTGCTAGCGGTGATAGCTTAGACCCCGAGACGCTTACTATGCTCTCCAGCTGCACTGCGTCCTCACAGAGGGCGTCTAATTCAATCTTCATGGCAGCTCCAAGGAGAGGCCCTTTATCTCCATTTTACAGATGAGGAAACCGAAGCCCAGCACATCATTCAGCTATGGTACAGCTGAGATACCTTCTCGCTCCGACTCCAAAATGCAGAGAAAAACAGTAAACTACAAAGCACCTAGAAAGAGCAGAGATCACCTTTTCATTTTTTACAAAACAACTTTATGGAAAAATAATTTACTTACCATAAAGCCCACCCATTTCAAGCATGCAGTTCGGTGGATTTTGGGATACTGGACAGCCGCCGTCACCCTCTGAGAACATTTTCATCAGCCGCCGAAGAACCCTGTACCCATTTGTAGTTACTCACCTTTTCCCTCGCCCTTTTCTGCAGCCCCTGACGACCACTCATGTGCTTTCTCTGGGGATCCGCCTGCTCCGGACCTTTCCAATAGACGGAATCGTGTGCTCTGCAGCCTCTTGTGTCCGGCTCTTTCCACTTAGCATCACGTTTTCTGGCCCACAGGTAGCATGTGTCCATGCTTCGTTCGTCTGAATGGTCAATGACTATCAATAGTATTGATAGACCACAACTGGTTTGTCCATTCGTCAGCCGCTGGGCCTTTGCATGGGTCCCACCTTTGGTCACCGTGGACAACGCTGCCATGAGCACAGAGGTGGAAGTGTACGTGTCCATGCTGTTTTCATTCTCTCTCACGAGGTTCCTGTTTTCCCCTTGGCTACAGGGTCTTGCTCTGTTGCCCAGGCTGGCGTGTAGTGGCATGATCAGAACTGCCTGTAGCCTTGACCTCCTGGTCTCAAGCGATCCTCCTGCCTCTGCCTCCCCAGTAGCTGGGACTATAGGTGCTTGCCGCCTCACCCAACTAATTTTTTAATTTTCGTAGACATGGGGTCTCACTATGTTGTCCAGGCTGGTCTCAAATGCCTGGGATCAAGCAATCCTCTGACCTTGGGCTCCCAAACTGCCAGGATTACAGGCAAGAGCCACCGCGGCTGGCCTTAATTCTCCTTTTTCCTCTTATTGTCAACCTGTTTCCCCTTTGAGGAATAAAATTTCTGCACTTTAAAGAAAGAGAATTTTTCCGCTTTTTAGCTATTATGAATAATGCTGCTAAAAAATGTATTTGTGGAATAAACTTTAAAGCGTGATATTACCAGATACATGTACATAGTAAAATGGCTACCACAGTGAATCAAATGGACATACCTGTCAACTCACATAGTTCCTTCTTTTTGTGAAAAGAGCAGCTAAGATCTACTTATTTAACACAAATCTCTTTTCCTAGTCTTTCTATCCTGGTCTCTTTTTCAGTCCTTGACCCAGGAGCGTCACGGAAGCTGTATACTATGAACTCTTGATATCAGGCCGTTTAAGTCCTCCAACTCATTTCTCCTTTACGATTGCCCGGGGCTACTCCTGGCCCTTAGTGCTCATAAACATAGCAGAATCAGAGATGCGCATGCGCGCGCGATGCTGGGATTTTGATTGGGATTGTATTGGATCTACAGATCAATTTTGGAGCGACTGACACTTTCACAAAAAGAGTCATTGGATCTAGTGATTCATGGGCATGATGCAGCCCTCTGTGGTTATTTAGGTCGTCTCTAATTTCATCCTGTGTGTGTTTTGTGTTGTGCATCTTTTATTAGATTTCCTCCTAAGTACTTGATATTTTGATGTCATTATCAATAGTATTATTTATACATTTTGTCTTTTTTGACAGAGATTTTGAATTGGGAGCTGGGGATGGGAAGAATCAGAAGAAGTAGGAAATGTCCTCTAGTGTAGAACTGGGTGGGGCATCCCGGTTCAGGAGCAGCAGTATCTGTGACCAGCATCATAGAGTCATGGGCTCTGGTGACGAGGTCTGGGCCATGGCGGTTTTACTGGAGGGTCTGGTGTCGGGGTGGGGAGGGGTGGCCCTGGCTCCTCATGAGATTAGATCTGCAGCACGATTTCATTGTGATTCACGATGTCTTGCCTCCCTTGCTCCTGCCTATCTTCTGCATCTGCTTTTCCTTTTCTGCTTAAATCTGCCAGCATTGGTTTCTGTTGCTTGGAACCAAACACTAGGATGAGGAAGATCCCAGGATTGATCACTTTTGCAAGTTGCATGGAGATCATTACTAATTATATTTGCAAGAGACACCCTAGAAACAATCTCACATTCAAGGAGACGGGAATAGTGAATTACGGTGTGTTCATTGGGTGGAAGAACATTCAACCAAACAAAAGCCAGATACAAAAACCAGCATCAGTTCAGCAAAATAAACACATAGCTGCTTTGAAGGACATGTAGCAAAAGAGTAGGAGCTGAGACTTTTGGAATGATCGGAGTGATTCCCTCCCGCCCCCCGGCTTTGCTTTTTGAGATAGAGCCGCTCAGTCAGCCAGGCTGGAGTGCAGTGCTGCCTGTCTCAGGTCACTGCAACCTCCACCACCTGGGTTCAAGTGATTCTCCTGCCTCAGCCTCCCGAGCAGCTAGAGTTACAGGTTTATCCCACCATTTCCAGCTTTTTACACATTTTTTTTTGTATATTTAGTAGAGGTGGGGTTTTGCCATGTTGGCCAGGCTGGCCTCAAACTCCCGACCTCAGGAGATCCACCCTCCTCGGCCTCCCAAAGTGCTGGGACTACAGACGTGAGCCACTGCACCCGGCCAGATTTTCCCTTTCTATACTCAGTTATGTGCTTCCACATTCTGTATTCTATTCTGAACAAATACTACCTTTATAGTAGAGAAAAGAATCCAGCCAGAAACAACTGCAAAAGACACCAAGGGGTTTTCCAGGCCCCAGGCTCCCTTGCTGTCCTGGGAACACCTGAGCCAAGTCCCTTGTGGTTTACTGGGAAGTAGCCACATGGGATTCTCTCCATCATAGAGGGAGGATCCACTTGCCCAGTCCCCCAGTTTTACCAGGATCAGGAGGATCCTGCATTCCCCATGACCTCCTTTCCAGCAGACAGTGGAACGGGAGGCTGGTGTTTCAGGTAGAATTTAATTGGTCTGGTCCCAGTGCAGATGCTGCATGTAAATGCAATGGCAGGCCTTCACATCAGTGGATGATGGCAACTTAGAAGCACAGGAGGCCTGGATTCTGCCTCCTGAGATGCAGAGCATGGGCCAAAAGCAGGAGGAAATGCAAAGAGAAATGACAGACACAGCATCAACGTAAAAGGCTCTTGCCACAGGGCCGGTGGGGTGGCTGCTCAGTAAGAAGCAGTAGGGCAGCCATGTTTTCCTTAGCGTGAACTTTGACCACACTACCTTTAAGAATTCATGATGTCCTTGGGAGACACATGTGTCTCGGACCCAGCAGCCTGCTGTCTACTAGGGCAAATCAGGACACCTTGAAGGCTGCCAGACCGCCAGTCTCCCAGCCCCTCGACTCCCACCAGGAGCATTGTACAGACTGATGGGGAAAGGTACTGCTGGGGGATAGGGTTCTGGGTGTAAGGCATTGCTCAGTGTCCTTTGATACCTTTGATACTCTCCTTCTTCCTTAGCAAAAGAATTGTTAATGGGGCACCTACTACTCAGCTAAAGACTACATTTCCCAGCATCCCTTGTAGCAGGAGATGGCCATGTGACTAAGTCCTAGGCAATGGGGCAGTGAGAGCCAGCATTGATTAAAACTCCTGGGTTGGGGCATTAAAAGGCAGGGACATGCCTTTCCCTTCTCCTTTCCCTCTTCCTGAGGAGGCGAAAACATAGCAGTGACTTCCTGAATGATGTGGATGAAGAACGTCACAGCAATGAGGGTGCTTTACTCAATTACAGAGTAGTGCCACCATACCAAGTCATACTTGCACGTGAGAGGAAAAAATAGATTTATATCTTATTTCAGCCACTTTGTATTAGTGATATTGGCAGTGGGAGCAGTTTCCTTGAGGACAGGAGGAGATTGCAAGGGCAAGAGGCTTGAAGAGGGCAGTGCTCTAGATGAGAGGAAGAGACTTGGAATTGCCCACGCTAGGTCTTAGGGCACAGGGACCAGGATGAGGGGGCCGTGTGCAGGGCTGAGCTTCCTGTGGTGCTTCCCAGGAATGATGGGTAATGACTCAAGGTTTGACACTTAATCTGTTTCCTTCCACACTGTGATCCCCTTAGGTTTCCCGGCCCGCAGGGAGGCCCATCCTCTGCCATGAAGAATACGAAGCAAGAACACTGACAGAGACTCAGAGACTCAGGCAATGGCAAAGGACAGTGTCCCTTAGCGGGGTCAGTATTTGTGGGGAGGGGCAGGAAGTCTGAGAGCAGAGCTGCCAGGGGAGAAACCAGCTTTGCTGGAAAGGGAAGGAAGCTGGAGAGGAGAATGGGCCACAGGGGGGTTTTATTTTCTTTTCACTGGGAGAAATCGCAGCATACTTGTTTGTTGATGGGAACATTCCAGAAGAAAGGGAAAACGATGCAGGGAGAGGCAAACACTGCGAAGTCCTTCAGGAGGCTGTGGAGGGGCACAGCGCACGGGCAGAGGGGCCGGCTCTAGCTGGGAACGTGAATGGTTTGTCTGCCTCCATGGAGGAGACAGGAGAGTCGGTGGGCACAAATGCAGGGATGGGGGGCCTCTGGGAGTGTGGGGTGCATATGAGGACAAAGTGCCCAGACCAGAAGAAAAGTCCCGGTTCTGAGGGATGAAGCGGGACCCAGTCTGAGCCACAGCAGCCACAAGGGACAAAGGAGGTCCAACAAAGGCTAATGATAAAAGAGGCGCTGGGAAAGCTGGCGAGTTTTTAATGTTACACTTTTTGCAGTTTTCAGTGCTCATCAGGAATTTTTTTGTGTTTTTCAGTGCTGATCATGAATTTTTAAAATAACACAAATAGGCTCTGATTTTAAAAGTCATGGCAGACTGTCTCCAGAATGGCACCTGATGGTCCTGTCTCCTGACACTAGTCTTCTTTTGCAACCCCCCACTCCTCACCTCACAGGGTGAAGCCTGTGACTTTCAAGGAAACATAATAGGACATCCCTTCCAAGACTGGGTTCTGAAAAGGCTGTGCCTTCTGCCTTGCTGGCTGTCTGGGAGCCCTTGCCTTTGGAGAAGCCAGCTGCTGTGTTGTGAGTTGTCCTCTGGGTGGTCCACATGGCCGGGAATTGCAATGTCCAGCTCACAGCCAGCAAGGCCTTGCAGGCTGCTGACAGCCATGGGAGTGGGCCTGAAAGTCCACCCTGGAGATGGCTGCAGCCCCCCAAGACCCTTTCATTGCAGCCTCTGAGAGACCCTGAGCTGGGGACCACACTAAGCCCCACACCAATTCCTGACCCACGTCAACTAGGTGATAACAGATGGGCATTGTTTTAAACAACATTTTGGGGCAGCTTGTTACGCAGCAGTGACTAACTAATACAAAAGGAGAGGCATGTTTCCACTTCCTGATTTAGTCCTTTTATTTCTAAGCGAGCATACAGGCCTGTCCTCCTCCTTGCTTCCAGGTCTGCTGAGGGATGACAGCTCAGCCAAGCAAGGATGTGCAGTGATGGTGCATGCGGCTTGGGGCCAGACCCCTAGCTTCCGGCTCAGCTCCGCTGCTTGCTGGCTGTGTGGTCTTGATTAAGTTGCTTTCTCCATGTGCCTTGCTTTACTTCCCTGTAAAATGGGGTGATAACAATGGGAGAATTTAACAAGTCAATTCCTGTAAAGTGCCCGACCAGGGCCTGGCACACAGCTGGTGCTGAAGAAGGTGTCAGCTGCTGTTACCCTCATCACGCGGTGTGGCATTGGGCCTGTGAGGCTTGCTGTATGTCACCACTCCCCTTGCCCATCGCCTGGCAGTTTACACCCGAGGACTTGTCTCACGATGCTGCTCTGCACTCAGGCAGAACACCCCTGAAGGTGTTCTAAAATCACTCCCTGGCGTTCCAAGACCCTCTTCACCCAGGTCAACTTCTCCCCACCCCCACAGGCCCACCCTACCTCTTTTCCAGCCCATGGGACTCAGCTGTCCTTGCAGAGGTGCCCCGGCCCCTAAGAGCCCGGCACCTGGGCCTTCAACATGAGACCCCACTGCAGTCCCACCCCACCACCGTCCCACCCCACCACGACGTGGCTCAGCAGCTCACACAGCTACCTGCATTGCTCTACAGAAGAGTGACTTCCTCCAGAGTCTGTGCCCACCCATTCCCTCCCACCACCATCCTGGGCTCTCCAAGAGCTTTCTGTTAACTAACTCTGGAGAGGGATCCCACCCACATAGCTGGCGGCTCAGGGGAAGACTTCTCTTTAGAGAAGGTGAAGTGGCTTGAGGTTTTTTTTTTTTTTTTTTTTTTTTGAGACGGAGTCTTGTTCTGTCACCAGGCTGGAGTACAGTGGTGTTATCTCAGCTCACTGCAACTTCTGCCTCCCGGGTTCAAGCAATTTTCCTGCCTCAGCCTCCCGAGTAGCTGGGACTACAGGTATGTGCCACCACGCCTGGCTAATTTTTGTATTTTTAGTAGAGATGGGGTTTCCCCATGTTGGCCAGGTTGGTCTCGATCTCCTGACCTCATGATGTGCCCTCCTCAGCCTCCCAAAGTGCTGGGATTTTACAGGCATGAACCACTTCGCCGGACCTGGCTTGAGTGTTGGAGCAGGCATGGAGGACCAGGAGGTAGGGAGTCTATCTTAAAGTCGGCTGGTGACAAGTTCTGAAAACACAGAGATCGTGGCCTTCTCGCTTCTCATGCTAAGATGCCCAACTGGAACACCAGGGCTGGATGGAGCCAGACTCCCGGGAGCCTCCGCCCAGGCAGAGGCTCAGCAGGCAGCTCTCTGCTGCTTTCTACATTTTCTCCTCGTTATTGTCCCTGTTGTGGGTTTTTAAAATTTTTTTACCATAGAACCTCGACTTGCAATACACAAACCTCCTCAAAAGAACATAAAAAGGAAAATTAGAGGGAGCCTGCCGAGGTACTTTGCAAAATTGGAAAAATCAGCGTTCTCCCCATCGCAGAGTTCACCGGCTCATCCACTCGCTGCTGATTAAGGAGCTTTGGTGTTTGTGGGGGCATTCGGCAAGAGGCCTCTGATTGGGAGACAATTTTGTGGCTTCAGCCTGTAATTTGAGTGCAAGGGATCAGGCACAGTTAATGTGATAACCTTGCAAAGCTCTGCTTGTGACCGAAGCGCATGGCCACCGTGAGCAGTCATCAAAGACACAGCAAACACTCCTGAGGCCGGGCCGGGCCGGGCCGGGCCGGGCCGGGAAGGCAGCACTCTCCCAGGCAGCTGGGAAGAGCCCTTTTCTGGCTGGCTTAGGGCATTTGGAGATAAAAGTCACTGGTCATGTTTATCATCTAATTCTAAATGCACCCGGCTATTGAGTTTCATATTTGCTGGAGATCAGTGTTGGATATCCATGCCCCAGACGAGGGCTATGCAATCCTTTGGCTTCCCTGGGCCACACCGGAAGAAGAAGAATTGTCTTGGGTTACATAGAAAATGCACTAACACTAACATAGCTGATGAGCTAAAAAAATCCCCCCAAAATCTCATGCTGTTTGAAGAAAGTTTCTGAATTTGTGTTGGGTCACATTCAAAGCTGTCCTGGGCCACATGCAGCCTGTGGGCCGTGGGTTGGACAGGTTTGCCCCAGACTAGAAACATTTTGAGGCAGGAGGGAAACCATGCGTGTCCTGGGGTGCTGTGCACTGTAGGAGCTTCACACAGGTGTGGTGGACCAAGGAATGCGGGACTGAATGGACTGGTGTTTGAAGACATGTTTTGGGCGTGAGGAGTGATGGTCATTCCAGGTAGGGTGATTGCCCAAGAAACCTTGCTGATCACCAGGGCCATTTGAATGTTGCCAGGAACACATGGCTTCTTTTGGGCTAATGACTGTTTTTGCTTTTGTGCATTTTTCTTGATTTCTACATCACCAAGATCAGAAGGCTACTGAGAAGACAAACTCTGTGTGTGTGTGTGTGTGTGTGTGTGTGTGTGTGTGTGTGTGCGTGTGTGTGTGAGAGAGAGAGAGAGAGACAGAGAGAGAGAGACAGAGAGAGAGAGACAGAGAAACTGTGGAAAATAGGGAGGGATGGGGTGGAAGCAGGATGGGTGAGGGAGGGAGGGATGGAGTGGGGTGGGGTGGAAGGATAAACATCCACAGCCGAGGCCGAGGCTTCCTACCCTCTTTCTGCCCCTGCAGAGTACCCCTGGGCCTGCATTCAGCACAGTGTCTTTTCAAGCATATGCCACACATTGGCGTTTGTAGAGCCTTCTAGGCTCTGGTTTTATACTGATATTTCTGTGGTTCAACTCCTCCCAACCCATGGTGACCAATATGGGCTGAATTTCTGCTGCCCCTCCATTTGGCTGGGAGAAGACCGGACACTCTCAAACAGAAATGTGTCCTGGGAAATTGAAGGCAACCAAACCACCATAACGTAAGAATGAATAAGACACGACTGAGTTTATACAGAGCAAACTCCTCATCCTAACCCTAACTAAGATCTAATCAGGGGCCAGTGAGCCGAGCTGATACCAGTGATGGGGAACCAGGCTCCAGCTTCTTCCCCTTTCTAAAGGTTAACAAAGACACACAGATGTCTGGCACCAAATATGCTTTTTCCGGTTTGACTTCAGCAGGGCATGTGATTTTTGATAACGTCTCTGGCTAGATGAGAATGCAGTCCTACGGGTCTTCCCAATTAAGCGGGGACCACTGAGCAGCGGCAACGAAGGAAGTGGGTCTCTAGCGACAAGCCACAGGGCTCTCTGTTCCTGTTCAATTCCTGGCTCAGCGACTTAAGTTAGCAGTCTGCAAAGCCTGCTTATCTAACTGGCAAATGAGAGAGAATTTACGCTCAAAGGACTGTTACTAAGTGCAGATGAACTGGATAAACGTCCCTCGGCTGGCAGAAATCCAGGTTGTTTCAAAGATTCTTCTTATGCCAATAACATCTTTATACAAAATACATTTCTTGGCCAGGTGTGGGGGCTCACACCTGTAATCCCAGCACTCTGGGAGACCGAGGCGGGTGGATCACGAGGTCAGGAAATCAAGACCATCCTGGCCAACATGTTGAAACCCCACCTCTATTAAAAAACAACAGCAAAACAATTAGCTGGGCGTGGTGGCGCGAGCCTGTAGTCCCAGCTCCTCGGGAGGCTGAGGCAGGGGAATCCCTTGAACCTGAGAGGCAGAGGTTGCCGTGAACTGAGATAGCACCACTGCACTCCAGCCTGGCGACAGAGTGAGATTCTATCTCAAAACAAAACAAAACAAAATCCTTTTCTTATTCTCAGTCTGATCGCCAGCAGCCTAATGCTCTGTAAGCTGTTCATAAAGTTACCGTGAAAAAGGTTCTGGGGTCAAATTAATTGAGTAAATGCTGCATCGTTTTGGAGATCCAGAATGCACGTTAGCATGTAGAAGCCCTGACACATCCTGAAGTATAGAAACATCCGTGTTGCGATCAGAATACCCTTTTAACATAATACCTGTCAACACCCTCTGGAAGTATTCCAGAAACACAACTTGGAAAATGCTGCCCAGAACATATTTTCCAAAGTGATAAAACAGAAAAAGAGTATAAATAGTTTCTCTGTTCTTCTCTCAAGAAGCCGAAAAGGGCTGTTAGTATACTCTCCAGGAAAAAAACAAATTAGAGCGGGCACCTCAATGTGGGCTGCTTTCCTTAGCCCCCACGACACAGCTTCTGTTTCCTTCCTCTGGTTCACAGGTGTCTAGCGCCACTTTCGAATTGTCTGGAGTTATATTTTCTCAAATTGCTAGTGACGCTTTGCATTTCTCATGGGATGCTTTGTTGTCCGAATTTTCTGGAGTATAAATGGTATTTTTTTTAATTCTCTGATCACTCATTAACTTGAAACCGGATCTTGAGCGTGTATATTTCATAGCAATACTTCATATCTCTAGAGAGTTACCTTTTTACTTGCATTTATTACACATTTTCCAATGCTGTTATTCTGTTTGTGTTTTATTATGCATATGATTATGTAAGAAGTCCCAACTCTTAACAGTGTTCCACAGGCCCCTCATCTTGTCTCTAAATGAGATGCTTCCATTTCTTTAGTCAGAATTTGTTTCGTTTACACAGATGGGCAAAAAACGTAATTCTATTTTCTTCTAGCTTGTTAAAATAAATCGAAAAATAAAGAATGTTTTCTCATCACACAAGTAATGTTTATTATATGTTTATTTATTACATGTTTATGATAGAAAAAATAAAAATAATTAAAAATAAGGGGTCCAGGCACGGTGATTCACTTCTGTAATCCCAGCACTTTGGGAGGCCGAGGCGGGCAGATCACCTGAGGTCAGGAGTTTGAGACCAGCCTGGCCAAGATGGTGAAACCCGGTCTCTACTAAAATTACAAAAAATAGGCCAGGCGCGGTGGCTCACGCCTGTAATCCCAGCACTTTGGGAGGCCAAGGCGGGTGGATCACGAGGTCAAGAGATCGAGACCATCCTGGTCAACATGGTGAAACCCCGTCTCTACTAAAAATACAAAAAATTAGCTGGGTACAGTGGCGCATGCCTGTAATCCCAGCTACTCCGGAGGATGAGGCAGGAGAATTGCCTGAACCCAGGAGGCGGAGGTTGCGGTGAGCCGAGATCGCGCCATTGCACTCCAGCCTGGGTAACAAGAGAGAAACTCCGTCTCACAAAAAATAGCCGGGCACGGTGGCAGGCACCTGTAATCCCAACTGCTCAGGAGGCTAAGGTGGAGAATTGCTAGAGCCTGGGAGGTGGAGGTTGCAGTGAGCTGAGATCGCGCCATTGCACTCCAGCCTGGGTGACAAGAGCGAGACCCTGTCTCATAAATAAATTAAAAAATAAATAAATAGAAAAAAGCACCTGAAATCTCAGACAGCATTGGAAGCATTTTTTGTAGATCTTTTCCAACTGCTTTCAATGTTTAAATACAAATTAATTTTTTCCCCCAAGGAAGAGTGACTTCTGGAACTCTCTGGTACCACATGGTGACTAGAATTGGTAATAACGTGTCACACACTTGACAGTTGCTAAGAGTGACCTTCAGTGTTCTCACCGCAACAGACAAAGCAGCATCTCCATCTGTGAGGGGATGGAGATGTCAATCAGCTTGATGTCAACAGTACTTCAAGCTAGAACAATTTTATTTATTTATTTATTTTTAAGTTCTCCAAATAAATTTATCTAATGAACAAGATTCACCTCTTGAAGACAGGAACAAAAATAGTAAATGAGCTAGGATATATCAAAGTTCAAGCTGTGGAGGAGAAATTTAAGTAAAAGTTTAAAATAATATAGTGGGCCAGATGTGGTGCCTCACATCTATAATCCTAGCACTTTGGGAGGCCAAGGTGGGGGCATTGCTGAACCCAGGAGTTCGAGAAGAGTCTGAGCAACATGGCGAGACTTCATCCCGAAAAAAGCCAAAAAATTAGCCAGGCATGGTGTGCACCTGTGGTCCAAGCCACTCCGGAGACAGAGGTCAGAGGATCACTTGAGCCCCAGAAGTGAGCCATGATTACACCACTACACTCCAGCCTGGGCAACAGAGTGGGACCTTGTCTCAAAAAATACATAAATGAATGAATAACTAAAAAGAGGAATTTGTGAATTTCTCAATTTATTACATTCCTAAGAGTAATAATACAAAATCTTTTGGCCTTTACATGTGATGGTGTGTAGGAAAAACGGCCCTCTGGAAAGAAAAGCCCTGACTGGCTCATTTGTTGATTGCTTGGTTGAAATATCCACACCGCGGCCACTTTCAAGCTATACTTGACTTAACAAATGGCTGGCAAATTTTCCGAAAATTTTATTTATTTATTTATTTATTATTGTTTTTTGAGACAGAGTCTTGCTCCGTCACGCGGCGCCAGGCTGGGTGCAATGGCGCTATCTCGGCTCACTGCAACCTCCGCCTCCCAGGTTCAAGCAACTCTCCTGCCTCAGCCTTCAGAGTAGCTGGGACTACGGGCGCGCGCCACCACACCCAGCTAATTTTTGTATTTTTAGTAGAGACGGGGTTTCACCAAGTTGGCCAGGATGGTCTCGATCTCTTGACCTCGTGATCTGCCCACCTCAGCCTCCCAAAGGGCTGGGATTACAGACATGAACCACTGTGCCCAGCCAAATTTTCTGAATATTTGAGTTGTCTCTTGCCAGCTGGCAGGGATAAATTTGTCATCTTTATTATGCTGCTTCTTCCTAACTGAAGTGGGGAAAATTCTGTTTTAGTTATCTTTCCTTATTTCTCCTATTAGGGTCTCACAATGCCCTTGGGGTAAGCGTCTTTTATCCCCAAGTAAATGGATATACAGTTATTTGATTTTTTAAATTGCTCTTGAATTGTCTTTTATTTTACATGCATTTTCTAGTTGCATTATATTCACACAAGACAGTTGATTAAATTTTCTCTTATGTGCTATATCTTCTGGAATTAATTTACTGGTGCTTTTGGTTCCTTTCCTAGGTTTATAATCATGGCTACAGGAAAATTGACATTTTAATGTCTTCTATTCTTATGTTTAGCTGTTATTTCTTTTTCTTATTGTATAGCTTTTGCCAGTATTTCTAGTTTTAATTTGTTTTATATTAAAATGGGAGTGGTAACTGGATAGGCAAGAGCATGTCCAGATTTTTACTGCTAATGACTTTCTATTCCTTAAGCAATCATTGGCCTTTTTTTTATTTTTTAAGGAGATAGGTCTTGCTATGCTGCCCAGGCTGGATTACAGTAGCTATTTACATGCACGGTCATAGCTCACTGTGCAGCCTTGAATTCCTGAGCTCAGTTGATATCCCTGCCTCAGTCTTCTGAGTAGCTGGGACTACAGGCACGCACCACTGTGTCTGGTGGCTTTTGATTTTACATCCATAATCTTGGCCGGGTGCAGTGGCTCATGCCTGCAATCCCAGCATTTTATGAAGCCAAACAAAGAGGATTGCTTAAGCCCAGGAGTTCAAGTCCAGCCCAGACAACATGGCATAACCCTGTCTCTTCAAAAAATGCAAACACTTAGCTGGTGGTGGTAGAGTGCACCTGTAGTCCCAGCTACTCATGAGACTTGAGGTGGGAGGATCGCCTGAGCCTGGGGAGGTTGAGGCTGCAGTGAGCTGAGATCGTGCCACTGAACTTCAGCTTGAGTGACAGAGCAAGACCCTGTCTCGAAAAATAAACATACAATTCCATAATCTTTATCATATTTAGAATAAAAACTGTCATACAAATTTCTAGTGACTTTTTTTAAATGCCTCCTTGATATTTATTGAGATAATTAAATGGCCCTTACTATTTCTCATGCTAATATGATAAATCATGTAAATTATTGTCCTGCTTCAATGCCACTGATGTAGTCTTGGGATAAACTCTTCTTGGTTGCTATAGACACTTTTTTCTTTTAAGTGGTAAGAATCTCTGTACTTGGAATTTTAAGACAAACTTTTTATTCTGAAATAATTTTTTTTTTTGAGATGGAATCTCACTGTTATCATCCAGGCTGGGGTGCAGTGGTGTGATCTCAGCTCACTGCAACCTCTGTCTCCTGGGTTCAAGCAATTCTCCTGCCTCTGCCTCCCAAGTAGCTGGGATTACAGGCATGTGCCACCATGCCCAGCTCATTTTTATATTTTTAGTAGAGACAAGGTTTCACCATGTTGGTCAGGTTGGTCTTGAACTCCTGACTTCAGGTGATCCACCCACCTCAGCCTCCCAAAGAGCTGGGATTACAGGTGTGAGCCACTGTGCCCAGCCCACTCTGGATTAACTTTTACTAGTACAGAGAGTTCCCATAGACCTCTCACCCAATTTCTTCTATTGTTAATGTCTCACATAACGACAGTGCATTTGTCAAAGCTAAGAAACCAACATTTGTATATTACTGTTTGATATACTGTGGCTCTGTGCCCCCACCCAAATCTCACCTTGAATTGTAACAATCTCCACATGTCAAGGGTGGGGCCAGGTGGAGATAATTGAATCATAGGGGTGGTTTCCACCATGCTGTTCTCGTGGGAACGAGCAACATCTCATGAGATCTGATAGTTTTATAAGGGGCTTTCCCTTTTGCTCTGCACTCATTCCCTCTCCTGCCACTCTGCGTGGTGGTGCCTTCCGCCATGATTGTAAGTCTCCTGAGGCCTCCCCAGCCATGCAGAACTGTGAGTCAATGAAACCTCCCTTCTTTATGAATCACCCAGTCTTGGGTATTTCTTCACAGCAATGTGAGAACACACTAATACACGGCTTGTTAAACCTCAGACTTCACTGGGTTTGGCTAGTTTTCTTATTTGTGTTTGGATTGCTGAGGTTCATGTTCATGTTGTAGACTAACCTTTAAAGCTTCACTGTTCTCGGCTTGATTCAAAACTCTAATCGTGCCATACTCCCGTTGTGTCCCCCATTTTGTGTATTTTTATAATAGTTGATTTAGTGGAAGTCTTATTTGTTCCTTGAAGGACACTAATTTTTCATGATTTGAGCAAAGTTGATGAACATATGTGGAAGGTTAATATATTGTGATATAGTCTGTTCTTGCTGTTCCAGAAGGATCCAAAGAAAACAAGAGCTATTTTTTCCTTTCCTACTTCTCCTTCCAGAGGGCAAGTGAGATAAGAAGACCAAGCCGCTCTGGCCCCAGGGAAGGGTTAAGACACTCTTCTTTTAGAAAAGGCTTGACATTTCTCAAGGGTTAGAGGAAGCTCGAGGGTTTGCAGCAGGGCCTGGGAAGGAGTGGCCTAACTAAACGTGGCCAGACCTGGCAGGCAAGATGGAGGCTTTATTTAAAAGAGGGGACATTCCAAGAGTGGGAAAGACCGATGTGGTGTTCCTCCAGGGCACCCAGGGAAGCAGCAGGTCTCCGAGAGGTCGGGGAGGGAGAAGGGGGCAGTTTTGGGGTAGGGCTCACTTCTTAGGATCCCTGTGCTGTTACCTGGCGTGGCAGGATGGACCCACCTTCAGGTAACCAATGAGAGCCACTCATGGGCAGCCCAGAAAGACCAAAGACCAGCGGCCTCTCTCCCAGCCCAGAACCGTGTAACCTACCAAATGCTCGTGTGACCAGATGATGCTAACTTTCCTGGATCCCACGATTGTCCTTGATCCTGGCCTTTCTTCTGTGGACCTGCATTCCCTCAGCAACATCATTCAGCTCGGGGATTTAAGCCCCATCTCGACACTAACCACCCACCCCCACGTTGATGTCTCCCACCTGGATGCATCCCCAGGTCCCCACGTTCATTCATGGGACACCTGCCCCGGCCACCTCATGAACGTTTCGGACCTATTGTTAATGAGACATCCCAAACATGTCCGCAAGTGAACCCATGATCCCCTCCCTGCTCCAGCCTGCCCATCTCAGCTGGTGGAGGCTCCATTTTTCTAGCTGTTCAAGCCCAAACCTTGCAGTCGTCCCTGACTCAACCTTTCCCCTCACACCCCATGCCCCCTCAGCTCCCAGCTTTCTCTTCAGAATGCACCTATCCCTGACTGCTTTATAGCACCTCTTCTGCCCCTTTTCTGGCCTTAGCTACATTATCTGTCACTGGGATTACTGCCACAGTCCCCTAGCTGCCCCTCTGTCTCTGTCCCCATATCAGAGTCAGGCTGGGTTTCGCTGCAGTATCAAACCCCATCTCGTGGCTGGATCAACAAGCTCTTTTCTCTTTCATGCTGGGAGCCTGCTGTGTGCAAGGGGCTCGGGCCCTAGCCACCAGCTTTCACCATGTCAGAGGAAGAGAGGGTGTGACCGAGCCATCCTGCTCTGCAAGTGAGAGCGTCTACTCAAGGGACATCACCCTTATTGACATTTCGTTGGCCTTCGAGTGGGGAGGATAGTGGGATCTATCCTGTGTCTGGTGTGAGACGGACCTAGGACATCTGTGGCTGGTCCCCGTGCCCCTCATCCCGCAGGCTGTTGTCCATTTCACTCAGAGAAAAGATCAATTCCTTCTGCTGCCCTGAGGTCCTGCACTGTTTCTCCCCAGCCTTGGTGGGTCCTCCCCATTCTATCTGGCCTCCATCCCTAGTTTCCCCCACATTCACCCCACTGAGCCCAGCCAGCTTCTCTGCTGAGCCTCCAATGCACCAGGCACACTGCTGCCCCAGGGCCCTTGCACCCGCTGCTCCCTTAGCCAGGAAGGCTCTTTCCTGAGCTAGCCGCATGGCTGGCTGCCTCCTGGGCCTTAACTCTTCAAGTGTGGTGCTCTGGGTGTCCCGGCCACCCCACCCAATGCTGTGGGACACCCCCTGCCCCATGCACCCCACCTCCTTGCCATCTTCTTTTACTCTGTGGTATGCACTGCTTTCCAGCATGCTCTGTAATGTATGGTATTTATTGTGTGAATCCTCGCACTAGACCGTGTGCTCCGTGGGGCAGGGCCTGGGTTCGGGCTCGGGTATGAGCAGGTGCTCCCGGAAGCAGCTCTCTGCCAGTTTGTCGAGTAGATCAACGCATTGAGGGCTTCGGATGCCCCAGGTATCTTACAAAGGGTCTTGCAAAGTGTCGCCAGGGTGACCCTCCTACCTGGATTATTCATCCCCAAATGGCATTTCTTGCCTCTTTGGGTTCAAAGTTAAATTGAATTTGACTTCGAAAGACTCTGAGGCCTGGCAAGGATGTTGGAGGGCAGCTGGGGGGTTCCAGGAGTGTCTGAGGAAAGAGTCAGGAGAGGAGGTGGGAGGCGTCGGCCGGGCCTGTGGGGGCCTCCGGGCCGGGCTCTGTCCACCTGTTGGTCGGCAGGACGCACCGGAGGTGTTCGGGTTGGAGAGCTGAGTGACCGGGTGGGAAGCCAGGTGGGGCCGTTTGGAAGATGTGTCCACGAGAGGCAGGAAGGCGCTCCCCGGGCCTCTCCAGCCAGCCCTCTGCAACTCTGCTTCAAGAATGCGTTTTCAGACCTCGCAGCCCTCTCCAATTTGCCTGCCAAAGGCACCAGAGGGAATAAACCCCACGAATATTAGCATTCTTTGGGAGCAGGAAGGCCTGCCGGGGAAACCTTGCGGGTGGCTTTATCCAGCTCTTACGGGCAGCGTGAGAGGCCCGGGTCACATTTGCAGGCCCCTCCCCGCCCAGGGGCCTCTGCAGCACCCGCTCTCCTTACATGCTTCAGAGGCCCCGACTCAAATACATGCTGGGGCCTGTGCCACTGCCCAGGGCACAAGACGGGGCGGAGGTTCTGCCTCCTGGGGGCTGCCCGGAGGAGGGCAGGCTGGGGACGACCCAGGCGCTGGTTCCCGACCCAGGGGCGGTGAGGACAAGTACTTTCCGATTCTGCCTCCTTGAATTGTACCTGTTAAACCCAAGGCAGGTGGGGGTCAATTCGAGGATCCCGAAGTCTAGGACTTATACCCCGGAACTTCATTTCCACCCTCTGCTGGAGCTGAGAGTCCAGCGCCGTTGACTGTGTGTGGCCGCAGGGCCACGCTGGCGGCTCCGGTGAGTGCTCATCACAGGCCCCTGGTCCTGAGTCTGGGCTCCCAGAGGCCTCTCCAGCCCCTGTGTGGCCCAGCCTCTGAGCAGGTGCCACCTTTCCGGCGTGGCTGCCTAGCCCAGGGCGTGCAGGATGGGGCCAGCGGTTGAGGCTTTGTAGTGTCTGTGTCTGTGTCTAGGGGCTCCTTGGTTCAGGGGTTTCCCGGGCAGTAACTGTGTCTCTGCACACATGGGTCCTCCCCAGCATCCAGTCACACTGGTGAATCAAGCCTTTGGGGTTTGGCACCGGGTAAGTGTTGGCGTCTTCCTCCAAAATCCATCGAATGTTTCCGGTATGACGTCGGAGAAGCGGCGTTCTCATGGTTCCTTGCCTGTGGATGAGAATCCTGGCTTATCTGCAGGCTGCATGCAGATCAAGTCGGGGGCACGCTTGAGCCCCGACTCCTTCTAGCCTCAAAGTTCTCATCGTGAACATCCTCACTCCATCTCCGCTTTTCTGGAGGGGCTGGGTGCTGGGTAGGGGAGAACCGGGGAGCCGGGCCCAGTTCTGGGGAGCAATTAGCTGGAGCCAACAGCATTCGGGCTTCCATCAAAGCCCTGTGGGAGCCCGGAGGAGTTCGGTTACCATTAAATGGCTTTGCCATTAAACGGCAGACTCAGTAACGAATCTCAGAGTCAAACTGCAGAAGCCGCAGGTAGGGCAAGTGGCCTGCCCAACTGTAAACTGGGAGCTGGAGCCTCCCCCAGCGCAGGGAAAGATAATGGCTCAGGAATCGAAAATAATGTGGTCAGTAGTAATTTAGAAGGCTTTTCACTAAGCAAGGTTTAAAGAAAAAATGAGAGAAAAAAATAACTCATAAAAGTCTGTTTGAAAAACCTCAATGGAAGTGGCTGCTGTAAATGCTGCCATTGTTTCTATCTTAATTCAGTAAAATTTTTATTAACTTAATTTTTTCCCCTCTCTTGTTTTTGCACTCCATAAAAACACTTACATCGCTTTTTTAAACATTCCTCAATCAAGCCTTTTATCTTCACAGGGCGAATTCCACCTGCCAATTTGCAAATGGGCTTGTTTTGGTCAGCAGACCGCAGGCAGCAATTCCCTCGCTGCAGAGTTTCCATGTGCAGACGGGCCCGCCTGCCACCAGCCCTCTCCCTGCCCTTCGGGAGACGTGCAGTCAAAAGTGGCCTTTTTTCCTTTCTTTCTTCCTTTTTTTTTTTTCTAGGCGGAGTTTTGCTCTTGTTGCCCAGGTTGGAGTGCAATGGTGTGATCTCGTCTCACTGCAACCCCCGCCTCCTGGGTTCAAGCAATTTCTCCTGCCTCAGCCTCCCAAGTAGTTGGTATTACAGGCACCTGCCACAATGCCTGGCTATTTTTTTTTGTATTTTTAGTAGAGACAGGATTTCACCACGTTGGCCAGGCTGGTCTGAACTCCTGACCTCAGGTAATCTACCCACCTCGGCCTCCCAAAGTGCTGGGATTACAGGCATGAGCCACCGCACCCGGCCCACAAAAATGACTTTTTTAAAAGAAGAAAATGTTTGAGGGTGTGTGGTGTGGGAGCAGGGCGCACACACCCAGAGCTTCTTTTTGTCCTATCTTACGGCATTCACAGCTTTGAACATTTCAAGATGGAGAGGGAGGTCCATTCCTGAGGTCCTCTCATGCCCCTGCCTGAGACTTCAGAGGGGCAGTGTGCCTGCTCCCCTCTCACTTTGCTCAGGGGCCCTTCCACTGCCCCCTGCCCCGCTCCTGTCTCTTCTGTGCCCTCTGCCACTGTGGCCCAGCACCCTGGGTCAGGCACTCACCTGAGAACACCTTCCTGCATCCTGCAGTGGCCTGGATTGGGTACCCCTGCTGGGGTGGAGGTGGGGGTCCCTGACCCTGCATTGGAGAGCCAGGTTCCCAGCCAGGGCTGGCCGCCTCTTCCCCAGCCCACCTGAAACCATCACACTCCCTTAAGGAGTAAAACGTCATTGGAAATAGATGCTCAGTGCCACAAAGAACATCACTGAGACGAAGGATCTTTCAGCAATGCAATCTTTACTTCCTGGACTGCAGGAAGGGCACCCTCGCCAGCCGTCATGCCATGAGAGTACAATGAACAAAGGAAAACACACAGATTTATCCCTCACACATTTGGGGTCGTCCTTACTGCTGTGTCTGATCTCCATTGGCTGGAGCCAGACCTCACAAATGAAACTAAATCCTGATTGGCTAACAACTTAAAATTTTTCTAAGCAGGTAAAAGCAGTGGAGAGCTGAGACATGCCTGTGAGCACGTCCAGCACAGATACCTTGATTAAAGTACAAGAACATAGAATGTACTACGTGCCTGTAAGCTTGGCATGTCTAACAGCTACATAGGATAGGACGTAACAAAGTTATTATCACACTTATTCTTTAACAAGAAAGGAAGGTTTAAAGAGGAGCTTTTATTACTGTCCACAAATGTGGACCTGCTTGAGGGACGTGGCCTGTTGCATTCCTCGTGTATCCATCTGTGGAGCAAAGCTGTTGTCTGTGAATCAAGTCCACCACTGTTAGCCCCTGTCTGTGAAAGGGATCTGATATGATAACACGCCAAGACAGGGCACCATTTTCAAGATGCTGAACTAAAGCTCCAGGCCCAGTGTGGCATGTTCAGGCTTTGTCCAAGGGAGGATCGTTCCATTTCCAGCTGGTGAAGGGCTTCCCCCTGAGGACCAGGGTGTGTGGAACTGTGATTTTTGCCACCACCACTTGCTAATATGATGGCAGCCAGACACATATTTCCCAACATGTGAAGAGGTCAGGAGCTCCTGCCCTGGGGCCCCTGAACCTGGGGCAGGGGACAGTTACATCTTTCTTTTTACCAAACTCTAAGTGCACTTTGGCATTTGAAGGCAGGTAATGAGTCGCAGCCACAGCAGCAGGGCGCGTGGCTTTGTCGTTCGTAGAAATTGTGGATCTTTTTCAAGTCGCAGGACAGTTGCCCCAGGTATCTGGCAATGTCGTTTGTGCTGACGTGCCCTGCAAAGTCACGGAAGTGACAGGACTGGCTGCTGGCTTTATTGCATGTGCCGGAACAGCAGGGCAGTTTCCATATTATACACTTATTTTTAACATTTTTATTTTAAATTTATTTATTTTGAGACTGAGTCTCACTCTGCCACCCAGGCTTGAGTGCAGAGGCACAATCTCGGCTCACTGCAACCTCTGTCTCCTGGGTTCAAGCGATTCTCCTGCCTCAGACTCCAAGCAGCTGGGACTACAGGCTGCGCCACCACACCCAGCTAATTTTTGTATTTTTAGTAGAGACAGGGTTTCGCCATGTTGATCAGACTGGCCAGGTACTTCTAGTAGAGATGGGGTTTTGCCATGTTGGACCAGTCTGACCTCAGGTGATTCACCCACCTTGGCCTCCCAAAGTGTTGGGATTATAGGTGTAAGCCACTGAGCCCGGCTTTCTTTGTTGTTGTTGAGACAGAGTCTCACTCTGTTGCCCAGGCTGGAGTGCAGTGGTGCCATCTCTGCTCACTGCAAACTCCACCTCTTGGGTTCAAGCAATTCTCCTGCCTCAGCCTCCCGAGTAGCTGGGAAGCTGGGATTATAGGCAGACACCACCATACCTAGCTAATTTTTAATTTTTAATAGAGATGGGGTTTCCCCATGTTGGCCAGGCTGGTCTCAAACTCCCGGCCTCCTGTGATCTGCCCGCCCCAGCCTCCCAAAGTGCTGGGATTACCACGCCCAGCCCACTTATTTATTTAATTAAAAAAAATTGGTTAACTGGTTCCAGTATAATTTGCTTCCTTTGTAATCCCATATATTTTATATATTGCACTGCTAAGTGTTATTGATTGATTGATTGATTGATTATTATTTTTTTTGAGACGGAGTTTCGCTCTTGTTACCCAGGCTGGAGTGCAATGGCACGATCTCGGCTCCCCGCAACCTCCACCTCCTGGGTTCAGGCAATTCTCCTGCCTCAGCCTCCTGAGTAGCTGGGATCACAGGCACGCGCCGCCATGCCCAGCTAATTGTTTGTATTTTTAGTAGAGACGGGGTTTCACCATGTTGACCAGGATGGTCTCGATCTCTTGACCTTGCTAAGTGTTATCTAAAAAGGGTCCATGGACTTTAAAAGTTTCTCATAAAGTCTGCATTGCAGAAAGGGCTCAGAGCTCCTGCCCTGGTTGTCTTCTTTACGTATCCACCGAATGAGAAATGCCAGTCTGAGCCCTGAAATCAGAAGCATCCAGATGATTCCAGATGATTCCACGTGGGTGTGGTGTGTGGAGGACGTGGTCACTGTAAAGTACACCAAATTTAAGAACCTCAGGGAGAAATCATGGGTGGCCTACCCACCCAAGAATACGCCCTCCAGGCCATCGACTCAGCTAACTGGACAGGCTCTCTTGGGCTTCCTTAGCTTCACTTACATTGTTCACTGCCCTCCCCCCAGCCCCAACCACTCCCCACCTATTCCAATGTTTTATGTTTCTCAAAGCTCTTCTGGGCTTCACCTCCTCCAGGAAGTCTACCTGGATCTATAGAGGTCATGACAGCACACTCCCACTGCCCAGGCCCGGGCTCCCCTGGTGCCATGATGCCAAGGGCCCTAATCTCTTGAACAGGGCTCCCTGGACTTCACTTTTGGTTCTGTCTAAGCTGCCTGGTTTCCCTGAGGTGCTTGGAGTTCTCTCCAAGGCTGGGGAACCGTGGAGGAAGGAGATGTGCTTGGGGTTTCTGCCCCTACCCTTTGGCTGGTGCACAAACACCATGGTGATGCCTGTCGAAAATGACTGCTCGGGATCAGGGTGTGCGGAGCCCAGGGCAACCCAAGCTGCCAGTGGTCATTTGTTTCCTAACAGTAGGAGTGGGCTGAGGCTGGTGGCCCTGCAGGCTGTGACCTCGAGGATGGCACTTATGACGGGCGCTTCGGTCTTTTTCCCTGTCCCTCTTGCTGCAAGGATTCCCCGGCCACGTGGGTCCCATGCAGACAGGGAAATCGCTGGGCACACTGGCGTCATCAGGAAGTTCTGATGGAGACAAGCAGAGTCACTTTGATCCCGGAAGTCCAGCTGCCTCCTCCTCACTTTCCATTCCCTCCTGGGTGGGCAGAGATTTCACAACTTCCCTCCTGCCCAGATGTCCAAATATTTCTCTTATCAAACTGTATATTTTCAGCAAATTGTACAGCCAAAGAGGAAAATCCCACAGAATACAGAAGAAGAAGAAAAAGGCTGTGTTTTCACTTTAGAAAACAATCTCTTGGAAAAAGAAATCTCCCTGGCCATGGAGGCCGGAATATGGTTCTGGTGGGCTCATGTGTGATCTCAGACTCAGACGAATCCACTGTAATGGATAATTTCCCTTAAACGACCCTGAACCTCACTTACCTCGCCCAAATTATTCTTCAGATAATTTGGGGTCTGTTTGGGGTTGATGGATTCTGAATTCTCAGGACAAAGTTCTCAGCATGGTCTAGTAGGGGAAGCAAGGACTTTGGAATGAGTCAGACTCCAGTGAGAATTTCAGAACTTCTAACGGATACCTGTATATCTTTAGATCCCAGTATTTTTACTTAGATTATGAGCAGCATGTCATCTGCCCATGTAAATTTCCTGTTCTTACCTAAATAAAACAAAGTACATAGTGTTTTGGAGGGCTGGCTGGGTATGGAATTGGAAATAAAGCCAATGTCACACTTTCATGTGGGCTAGGACTTCTTCTCTTTCCCCTCAAACTCAAGGAACTGAGGCAAGGATGAGAATAATTCTGATCCCAAACTCTTTTACCTCTCCCTGAAGTTTGCTCCTGAATTTAAGATCCAGGAAGATGCCTAGTTTCCTGCGTCACAGTTAAGACATGAGCGCCATTGCAGTTTGTCTATCAGCCAGCAGATGTTTATTGATTTGCAATGGCAGGTGCTTGGAGGTGAACCAAATGACACGGGTTGACTTGGCTTTCCCCTCTTCCCTGCCTTGTTCCCCCTCTCCCTCAGCCCCGTTCACCCATTCTCACTTCCCAAACACAAATTTGCAGCTAAGTCTTTTTTTGTTTTTGTTTTTTGTTTTTTTTTTTTTTGAGACGGAGTCTTTTTTTTTTTTTAATTTTTATTGCATTTTAGGTTTTGGGGTACATGTGAAGAACATGCAAGATAGTTGCAT
>CM052657.1:113132632-113170245 GCA_028533165.1 Leontopithecus rosalia | reverse complement strand
AACTGGCGTGAGATGGTATCTCAATGTGGTTTTGATTTGCATCTCTCTAATGACCAGTGATGATGAGCATTTTTTCATATGTTTGTTGGCCTCATGTATGTCTTGCTCTTGTTACCCAGGCTGGAGTGCAATGGCGTGATCTCGGCTCACCGCAACCTCCGCCTCCTGGGTTCAGGCAATTCTCCTGCCTCAGCCTCCCGAATAGCTGGGATTACAGGCACGCGCCACCATGCCCAGATAATTTTTTGTATTTTTAGTAGAGACGGGGTTTCACCATGGTGACCAGGATGGTCCTGATCTCTTGACCTCATGATCCACCCGCCTTGGCCTCCCAAAGTGCTGGGATTACAGGCTTGAGCAACCGCGCCCGGCCCGCAGCTAAGTCTTTGTTTCAGGCTTTGCTAAGAACATCGGGCTAAGATAGTTGGGAAAAAAATAACCTCTGAAAGCAGAACCTCAGGATGGGATTTTGGTGTTGGATCACTCGCTGGTCAAACATCAATCAAGGCCCCATTCCTGGCCGTGGTGACGGTTATGGCACACATTGCCAAGGTTCTCACCTGTGGTTGCCTGGGATGAGGTGCACATGGAAAATGAGGCATTGGGCTGTGCAGGGCTGTGGCACTTGAATAGCTTGGAGGGTGCTTCCTTTAGTTAAATGGCCCTGGAAGCCTTGAAATAGAAAGTGATAGGTTTAGCTAAGCCATCTGTCAGTTCATGTCAATTTCCGGAATCCAGAGGGTCTCTGGCAGCATTTAAAGATTCTCATTTTCTGTAGGGTAGACCGTACTGAAAATCAGGCTCAGGATCTGATTGTAAGAGTGGCAGAGCAGCAAAGGAGACTGAATTCACAGATCCACTTTGTCCGAGTTGGGGTCCCGGTAGAAAAGAGTGGGACTTTGAGACCCAGGATGGTAACATTTAGGTGGATGAGCCTGAAGATCCTGCACCTCCAGATTCTTTTGTGCCCTCTGCATCAGCAGAAGCAATTTTCTTACTCCCTCAATGAGAAATGCTCCCTTTGCCTAGAGCTTCCTGCAATTCACAAAGTCTCACTTGAAGCAGGTATGTAACATGACATTTGTCATTTTCAGTGTGTGTTCCCTCCTCAGTACGTCCAAGTTGATAAGGCTAATAGCTAGGGGCAGCCCTGAGCATGACCCATGTGAAGAAATACATTTCCTGCTCTAGGAAATAGCTCACTAGTGAAGAAATCAGGAGCTAATCAATAGGCACCAATGGGAACCAGGGAAGTACTCCTAGTAGTAGATTTCAGTTTATAAACCCAGACTCCATTAATTAATTCATTAACTAATGAACTAAAAGGGAAGCTGAGTCTCCTTGAGGGAGGATTTTGTAATACCACTGCCAGTTTATACAGCAATTATTTCCCTGATGCTTTCCTGAAGTGACATGTGGCTATCCACCAGAGTAACTGTGCGCTGAAGACAGAGGATTACTTACACTTTCAGGGATTGTTGGAGATAGGGTCTGATACCAGGTGAACTGAAACTCCTGAATGTCCCCTGGTTATACTGGCAGGGGATGTTGGGGGAACTTCCTAAGGAGGCCAGGTGATAAATGGAGTTCCTGCCCAAGGCCATCACACAGTGGAGCCAATCCATCCAAGGACGCACCTCACAGTCACTTCCCTGCTCCCTTCTTGTGGTAATGGGAATAGCTAGACTTCAGAATTGGCACGACTCTTGCTTTGATTCTCTGACTTGTGGGAAAAAGAGCCCTGAAGTGGGAAGAGCCAAGTGGAAGTCCCTGAAACTGTCACCTCCTGGCTAAGACTGTAAAATCAGAAGCAATACTACACACCAGGGGGAACTGCGGGGATTTAGGACCATCACAAAAAAAGGCATGTAGTGCTGCTGCTCTGTGGCATTGTCATTCAATTCACCCCTCTGGCCCCTGCAGAAACAGACAGATCGTGGTGCATGACGGCATCATGAACTTAACCAGGTAAATTCAACCTCTTTGTGGCTGTGGTGCCAGATGTGGTGAATTTGTTGGAGCAGATTGACATAGTCTCTGACATACGGCATGTGACTGTTTACCCACTTATTTGCCAGTTCAGACAGTATTCACTCCTTCGTGCAGGTTCTTATTCCAATTGGTATACCATCCATTCAGCCTAAAGAACACCCTGGTAGTACAGACTCACTGGTGAGAAATGCTTTCTGGTTTTATGGGTCTATAAAGGCCTTTATTTCATCCTTTCCTCCACTCTTGTTTTTGAAGGGCATTGTCACTGGGTATAGAATTCTGAGTTGAAAATTTTTTTTAACACCAAGTCTCTCTTGGCACTTTCTTCTGATTGCATTGTTTCTGATGAGGTATCGGCTATGATTTTTGTCTTTGTTTCCCTCCTTGTAAAGTATGTTTTTCTCTCCCTGCCCAATGCCTGAGCACTGTTGCTTCATAGCGCTCCCTGCTCCCGCAGTTTTAGAGTTGCTTGTGGTGAATATACCTCACAAGTACCATTATCATCTTGACATTCTATGGATCATGCTGGTCTGCCCAACCTTTCTTTGTGTGTGTGTGTGTTGGACTCTCACTTTGTCACCCAGGCTGGAGTGCACTGGTGTGATCTCTGCTCACTGCAACCTCTGCCTCCTGGGTCCAAGCTATTCTCCTGCCTCAGCCTCCCGAGTAGCTGGGACTTCAGGTATGCACCAACATGCCTCGCTAATTTTTTCTATTTTTAATAGAGATGGGGTTTCACCATATTGGCCAGGATGTCTCAGTCTCCTGACCTTGCGATCCACACATCTTGGCCTCCCAAAGTGCTGGGATTACAGGTGTGAGCCACCATGCCTGGCTTCCCAACCTTTCAAAAGCAAACGGTGGCTACGCCCGTAGTCCCAGCACATTGGGAGCACAAGGTGGGCAGATCACTTGAGCCCAGGAGTTTGACACAGCCTGGGTAACATAGTGAAATCCCATCTCTACAAAAAATAAAAAATTAGCCAGGTGTAGTGGCATGTATCAGTGGTCCTAGGTACTGGGGAGGCCCCGTCTCAAACGAGCAAACACATGCAAAAGCAGACGGTAATTACAGACCTTCAATAAGGTCTCATTCCTTCAGGGCTCCGATCCACCACTTAGTGGAAAGTTGATTATATTGGTCCCCTTCTAAAGGAGATAACACTTGTCTTTTTTGGAATTGGCCTTCCTCTAGACACTCATTTGCCTTCTCTGTTCACAGTGCTCTGCCCACATCTATCAAAGGGCTGATACAATTTGTCTCCAAGGAATTGTCAGATGGCCTGGAGCAAGGACATATCTTAAAGTGAGGCAGACACTCTACGGAGCCCACGCTGGTGGGATCTGTTGGGTTTATGACAGATATACTCCCATAAGCCAGAAGCATCAGCCAAGGGAATGTGAGAATATCTTGCTAAAGACTCTGCTAAGGGGTCAGCTCAGGGCAACACTCAGTGGCATTGGGACCCCATCTTCCAGTGTGTGGTGAATGCACTGAGCTAATGACCAGCACACGGGGCTGTGTGCCCAGGAATTCATGGATTCCAGAGCAAAGGTGGGCAGTAGGAATGACGCCTCTCGTGGCCACACTGTGACCCACGTGTGCGCCTTACTGGAGTCTGTGAGATGCCTCCAACACAGCGTGGTCGCTGATGGATGAAGGGAGAATTCATGCTTTGGCTTCTCCAGAGGAAAGTCGGGGAGCACAGTTACACACTCCATGGGGAATCCCTGGGTTCCAGCCACCAGTGAGGGTAGCAAGAGCAGGTTCCAGGCCTTTGTGTTTCTTTTCTCTCTGTCCTTCCAGCTTTGCTCACCCCACCGCAGATCATACTTCTCCACAGAGGGCTCACAGGCAATCCTTTGTTTCAGGCTCTGTGTACTCCACACCACTGGGCGCTGAGGCCATTTACTGGGCAATATTGACTGGGCTCTCGTGATGCGTGACGTAGTATACTCAGGCTGGGGATGTTGCCAGCAGTTCTTCCTGCTGTGGGTGCTGGCCTTGGTCAATGCCCACGGAAGGTCCCTTCGTCGGACCCTAAGTGGCCAGTTGGCTAAGGAAGGAAACTAGTATTGACTCATCACCCTACTGAGTCCACCTGGGCTCCAGGAATGGAGACTGGGGTGGAGGGTGGTGCAGACCCAGGTTAAATCTTGCCCAGTTTTGATTCTGCTTGTATGATGGAGAGGATCCCAGGAAAGTCTCCTCCCCCATCCCCCTAGGGTAGCTTAGGGAAGCACTGACATTTTGGTCTCATCCTTCCAAAAGTAACGAATTACTTGAATTAAACAGCCACTTCTCCTCATCACCTTATGAATGCTGAATTCTCGAGGGAGGGACAGATAATACCATGTAACTGAATGAGTAATAATACAAAGAGAATAAGGCCAGGTAAGAAATTGAGGCCGGGCGCGGTGGCTCACGCCTGTGATCCCAGCACTTTGGGAGGCCAAGGCGGGTGGATCACGAGGTCAAGAGATAGAGACCATCCTGGTCAACATGGTGAAACCCCGTCTCTACTAAAAATACAAAAATTAGCTGGGCATGGTGGCGCGTGCCTGTAATCCCAGCTACTCGGGAGGCTGAGGCAGGAGAATTGCTTGAACTCAGGAGGCAGAGGTTGCGGTGAGCCAAGATCGTGCCATTGCACTCCAGCCTGGGTAACAAGAGCGAAACTCCGTCTCCAAAAAAAAAGAAATCGAAGGTGACAGCGGGTGGAAGGAGACGGGGGGCAGGGAAGCAGTTATCACAGGGAGCTGAGGGGATTTGTATGGACCTCCAGGTGGGCCAAAGAGGGAGCCAAGTGACCATATGGGAACAGTGTCCTGGGCAGAGGGGACATGAGAGACCACATCAGGAAGGTGAGGGTCACTTTCTTTCCAGCCCGTTCCTGGTGGGGAAATTAACCAAAATCTATAGGAGAAAGCAAAGATACATTTCGCTTTTTGGAGTTTTTTTGTTTTTGGATGGAGTCTCACTTTGTCACCCAGGCTGAAGTGGTGCAATCTCAGCTCAATGCAGCCTCCACCTCCCAAGTTCAAGCAATTCTCCTGCCTCAGCCTCCTGAGTAGCTGGCAATATAGGTGCCTGCCACTACAACCAGCTAATTTTTGTGTTTTTTTAAATATATATTTTATTGCATTTTAGGTTTTGGGGTACATGTGAAGAACACACGATTGTTGCATAGGAACATACATGGAAATGTGGTTTGCTGCCTTCCTCACCATCACCTATATCTGGCATTTCTCCCCACGTTATCCCTCCCCAAGTTTCACCATGTTGGCCAGGCTGGTCTCGAACTCCTGACCTCAAGTGACCCACCCACCTGGGCTCCCAAATGGGATTACAGGCATGAGCCACCACGCCTGGCCGCTTGTTGGAAGTTGAGTTGCTGAGGAGTCTCATGTCCATTGTCTTGGTGCATTTACATATAAGTAGCCCGTAGCAGTCAAAGGGCAGGGTTGAAAGGAGGTGTAGCCGACAGAAGCACATCTCAGAAATCCCCACTGCTGGCAGGGACAAAGGTCAGATAATGCCCACAGCATTTTGTTGTAGAAAAAGAAGGCCTCTGCTAGGATCCTATAATCACACTCTGCATCTGTGGTCTCTTTCCATTCAAATATCTCAAAAGATTTTCAAGCATTAATTAAACCTCACAACAATCCGAGGCCGTGCGTCTAATTAGACCCATTTCTTAGCTGGGTCGTTTGAGGCCCACTAAGACGAGCCGATTTGCTTAGAGCCTTCAGTCCGACTTTCCCATCTTAACCCCCAGCTTGCCAAATGTCTCCAAATCAGAGGAACATGCAGACTTAAGCAAATCTACTCAGAAAGCAGTTACTTAACGAATTCTTGGGCAAACGCTCCTTGGGTGTCAGTGACCGCGGTGTTACCATGTTCTTTCACCACAGCCAATTAACCAAGGTATTTTTTACATGGCTTTATGAAAAGTCACTGTATGGAAATATTGAAAGGCAGGACGTTGGTCTCAAGAAGCAGTGAGAAGTGCCCCTTTCCCATGGCCTGAAACTGACTCCCTCCTGGGCGGAAAGGAGCCTCCAACATGCCCTTTGGTTTCCCATCATTTTGCCAGAAGCCTCTAAGATGTCTTTTCATCTTAGGTTACATAAGTATCCAGCACATAAGAAGGCTGTTATTACGACACAATCATGGGGGGGGGTGATGATTTATTCTGCATATCTGCACGTAACGCTTTCTTCTCAGAAGTCTTCTAAGAGACTTCTGAGTTTTAGGAGGGAGAAAAAAATGCACAAACATTCTTTTAAAAATGCAACCTGGCTGTGTCTAATGCAGTCTGGCTAGAAAGCTATTGTTCATAAGGCCAGGGCTGCCCGGTTATCATTCATCCTGGGATACATCCGCTTGCCTTCCTCCAGCCCCACAGGCTGCTTATGCAAAGCAGCCCCCGTATTCCTAGGGAGGGTGGGGGCAGGGAGACTCTCCTGCGTTTACTTCGAAAAGTCTCCTGACAATCAAAAACATTTTCAGGAAACAGGCCTTGCGGTGATGATCCCCACACCCCTGCCCTCCTGCCTTCAGAAAAACAAATGAGTGTACTTCTACAGAGAGGTGTGGAGGTAACCGAAGGAAGTGTGGGATGGGAAAGGAAATTCCCTGTTTTTCGTTCCCCTGATAACCGAGGGCCTCCCCCGAGGTGCTCCACTGCGCTTCATCCTTCCACATTCTTTCCCCTTGACTGACTCTCAAAGGATCCATTTCAACTCGGAAAAAAAACCCAGCATCTTGGATGATAGTCGCTGATTCTGACACTCAGATATGTTGTCTGTTAAACAGATAGCTTTGGCTCAGTGATATAAGACAATTGACCTCTTGGTGCACAGACTCCCAGCAGCCTCGCTTCCGAAGGGGGTCTTCGGGGAAGCCAGTCCCACAGATCAGGAGCCCCTGGGGGACCTGAGATGGGTCCGGGGTGTCAGTTTCATCTGTGGTCTTGTTCACTCAGTGACTTCCTAGGAAGCCTTCAGCTGCGTGGAAAGAAATTTAAGTGCCTAATCTCTGTCCCCAGAGTCATTTAAATGGGGCTGGTGTCGGAGAGCAGAGCGTGATTCTGTTCCTGCGCTGTGCCCGTGTGTGATACCATCCGACCCGCCACTGAGCTTGGCCTGCTGGGGAGGAGGAACGTGGCCTGCCCCGGGGAGTTGAGGAATTCAATCCAAGTCCGTTTTTAACTCGACAAACATTGATTGACAGTTTAGTAGGTCTTGCATGGAACGCTAGGAGGAATCCATTAAAAGGCAGTCTCTGCTGAGGGTAGGAAAGTAAGTAACTAGCATAATGCAAGTGGGGGTGTGGTGTGTGTATTAAGAGGGGCATGAGAATGTGCTGCAGACATGATTCTGTCTTGGAGAAGCGGAGAGGCATTGCAGGTGGACGACTGCTAGATCCTGAAGGACGGTGGTGTCAGTGAACGTGGCCTTGATCCGCTGCCATGGTGAGCCATTGCAGATGGGGAGGCCGAAACAGCAGAAACTCGTCCTCACAGTCCTGGGGCTGGTCCTCCCACAGTCCTGGGGCTGGTCCTCCCACAGTCCTGGGGCTGGTCCTCCCACAGTTCTGGGGCTGGTCCTCCCACAGTCCCGGGGCTGGTCCTCTCAGTCCCGGGGCTAGTCCTCCCACAGTCCCGGGGCTGGTCCTCCCACAGTCCCGGGGCTGGTCCTCTCTCAGTCCCGGGGATGGTCCTCCCACAGTCCCGGGGCTGGTCCTCACAGTCCCGGGGCTGGTCCTCCCACAGTCCCGGGGCTGGTCCTCACAGTCCTGGGGCTGGTCCTCCCACAGTCCTGGGGCTGGAAGTCCCAGATCAAGGTGTGGCAGGGCTGGCTGCTCCTGAGTCTTCTCTCTCTGGTTTATACATGGTTGCTTTCTCCCCATGTCCTCCAGGGTGGTCTTTCTATGCGTGTCTGTGTCCTCATCTCCTCTAATAGGGACATCAATCAGATGGGGTTAAGGTTCACCCACGTGATTTAACTTAATTTCCTCTTCGAAGTCCCTGTTCCCAAAAACAGTGTCACATGCTGAGATACAGGAGGATAGGACATCAACACATAAATATTTGAGGGACACAATTCAACCCATGATAAGTGAGAAAGAGGCCTTTCCATGGAGGGGACAGAGGCAGCAAAGTCAGAAGGATGTGAAAGGGTAGAGACCCAGGCCAGGCTTCCTGGATGCAGAGCCTGAGACAAGGGTTTGGGTCCAGGGGATTGATTGACAGAGGGCTCTCAAGAGAAAGAAAGTGAGATGCTAGAAGACGGAATGGGGAGGCTCAACATGGTGGTGGTTTCAGCCCCATGGGGGCTCTGGAGTATGACCTGCATCAGAGTCAGTTCCACAGTGAGGTGTGGGGGCTCTTAGACCCCCAGGGTTAGTCAGTCAGTCAGTCACTGTCTATGGCCCTCCCAGGCAGGGTGGTCCTTGTGGGTCCAGGCCAGGAGGTTCCCACACAGTTGATGGCAATTCTTGGCTAAGGACATGGCTGTGAGTCCTCAGCAGCTTTCATCAGAGGCTGCGCGATGCTCCCAGAAGCCAGGCAAACACAGGACCTGGACAGTGAGCTCGGGGATGAGAAAGCAGCTGCTCTGCTGTGTGGACCACAGGGCCCTCGAGTGGATGCTGCAAAAGTAGTTGGTCTAGAGAGACTTGAAGGCCAAGCCAGGAATCTGGACTTTGTAGGAGGGGAGTTTCCACCTGAGCCATGCGGCCTGTCCTGCACACTGGACCCTCTTGTAAACGTGTGGATTCCCCAGGCTCAGCTGGGCCCAGGAAGCTGCAGGTCCCTACCTTCAGGTTTCTCCCGGCCAGGCTGACCCTCGAAGCTGGGTGTGAGGCAGCACGTGGCTCCCATGGCTCTGCTCCGGGCCTCCTCTCTGCCACCGTGGTCTTGCCCATGTAGGGACCTCAGCAAGTGGTTAACAGGAAACTCACCGGGCCCAGCGCTTGTATCCGGAGAGCCTCCTCCCTTCCACTCCTTGGGCTTTTATGACAAAGAGGCCATTTAAATCTGATGAATAAGTCAAGATGAATTGAATAAATAAATGAATATGTGCATCTCTGCAGAGGACCTGGCTGCCTGGTGGAGAGGCCAGTGGACCTGCCAAAGGACAAAGGCAGGCGAGGACTGGTCACAGTCCCGGGGTCTAGAGGGGGTTCCAAGCAACGGCTGCTCCTACACAAGTCAGAGCACATGTCCTGTTCCCAAGACGGATGCAGGGAGGGGCGGTCTGAGGTACGGAGCCCGGGAGTATCGAGGGCCAAGGCGGAGTGGAAATGTGGTTGGCTTTATTCCTTCCCAGCTCATCGGCGGCGGTCTCATGGACACCTGCCCACTCAGCTCCACCTATGGTTGCTCTGAGTGAAGCCTTCCCAGTGACATTACCGTCATCACCACATGTCGGAGAAGGATAATGTGTTGGAATTTCCTGAGTACACATGAATTTCTGAGGTCTGAATGTGGCACAGGGTCCCAGGCAGGGTGGGGTTTGCATGGCGAGAATTCTGTTGGGAAGCACACGCTCCCATGTGGATGGCACTCCACAGGCCACTGTCCTTCCCAAGAGGCGTGGATATGGGATCTGGAGCTGCCCATTGCCAGCCGTTCTTCCTGCTGTGGGTGCTGGCCTTGGTCAATGCCCATGGAAGGTCCCTTCGTCGGACCCTAAGTGGCCAGTTGGCTAAGGAAGGAAACTAGTAGTGACTCATCACCCTACTGAGACCATCTGGGCTCCAGGGATGGAGACTGGGGTGGAGGGTGGTGCGGACCCAGGTTAAATCTTGCCCAGCTTTGATTCTGCTTGTATGATGGAGGAGGATCCCAGGAAAGTCCCCTCCCCCATCCCCCTAGGGTAGCTTAGGAAAGCACTGACATTTTGGTCTCATCCTTCCAAAAGTAATGATTTGCACATATCTGACAATTTCTTTTGAAAACAGAGACCTGTTATAAAAAGGGCAAACCGGCCAGGCGGGGTGTATCTGACCTGTAATCCCAGCACTTTGGGAGGCCAAGGTGGGTAGATCACAAGGTCAGGAGTTTGAGGCCAGCCTGGCCAATATGGTGAAACCCAGGCTCTACTAAAAATACAAAAATTAGCTGGGCATGGTGGCAGGCGACTGTAGTCCCAGCTGCTTGTGAGGCTGATGCAGGAGAATCCCTTGAACCCGGGAGGCAGAGGTTGCAGTGAGCTGAAATCGACCCACTGCACTCCAGCCTGGGCGACAGAAGAAGACTCCGTCTCAATGGTGGGAACGAATAGCTTGTTTTGGAGACTGTAGTTAATGCCTTATAGAAATTGCGTTTCCTGTCCCATGCCGCCACAACCCTGACGTACCACACGGACACGGATGGGGAGCACCTGCAGATCCAATGGGAGCTCAGCTTCATGTATGACTTGGGTGGCAGCCGTGCCATGTAGAACTGCCACAATTCTGGTACTCAAATTTTATAAAAATACGATACTTAGTTTTAAAACTGAAAGACATAAAGACAGACAAAGGAGGAGACACAGAAATGCTAATTTAATTCAAGCCAGCTATTTTTTAGTTATTCTTTTTTTTCAACTGACTTTGAGACATGACAGAAGTCTGGAAAAGATAAAGCCACAAGTTCAAACGTATACTGTTTACTTTTCCTCCGCATCAAAGCAAACCAAGCATCGAGAAGGCCTACGTGCAGAGCTAAAATACTCAATTGATCCTTTTTTACCCCCACTGACGGATCCTGGGAAACATGGAGGCCTCGGCCTCTTAAATAACGCTGGTAACAGCGGGCCAATTGTGCGGCTGCACCGGCGCGGCCCCAGGTAGCTAATAACTTCCTGTGTTGAAACGATGGCTTGGAGATTTCATCCTGATATCTTTGCACACCAGGAAATATCATCTTACAGACCTGCCATTTCTTAAAGTAATCGGTGAGAATGCTATTAAAGTCAATGTCTTAATTAAGGCTAGCATTAGCTAAGGAATTACGGGCATCCGAAGGGGTAGCTGTCTGGTGGGATCCAGTTTCACGAGGCAGGGTTAGGTGCAGGGCTGGGAACTCCAAGGGGGAGATCCCTGGCTGCTAAGAGAGGTGGTCCTGCAGCCGCCCAGGGAACGCCTCTGGTAGGCTCCGGAACCTGCAGGGTGTGCCTGCTGGGGGCAGGAATTCAGAAACTCTCTTTGCCTCTCGAGCCTCCTGAACCCATTTTATTATTGGTCAGTGCGCTTACGCCGTAAATGAGTACATACAGGCATGCTTCTCTGACTTGTAGTCATTTGTTTAACTCCTCTGGCTTCCATTTTCGCTCTGAGAAACGGGTTTTATTCTCAAGTGCTCAAGTAGATGGATCACAAATGGCTCTGAAATCTAACTTTGGAGTATGGGACGCAGTACTGAGCAGGAGTTTGAACCCTGGGCTCTGGCCTGGCCCCACCACCCTCAAAGCGTTTGTACCATGGGGTGTTAAATTGAGAGTTGGGGTAGGAAAGCTTTCTGGTCTTGAACTCCTGGGCTCAAGTGATTCTCCCACCTTGGCCTCCCAAAGTGCTGGCATTGCAGGGGTGAGTCACCATGCTGGAGTGCAGTGCTGCTGTTATGGCTCACTACAGCTTTGAACTCTTGTGCTCAAGCAATCCTCTTACCTCTCAGCCTGTCAAGTAGCTGGGACCACCGGTGTGCCACCACTCCTGGCTAATTTTCCTATTTTCAGCAGAGACAGGGTTTCACCACGTTGCCCAGGCTGGTCTTGAACTCCTGGGCTCAAGCAGTCCTCCTACCTCTGCCTCCCAAAGTGCTGGGATTATAGGCGTGAACCACTGTGCCTGGCCAGGAAAGCTTTCTGAATACCTGATTCATGTACCCGGGGAAATGATCATTATTAGCAAAGCAAGGAGAGCTGTCTCCATCTGCTCAGGGTGTTATAACAAAATGCCACAGACTAGGTGGCTTAAACAACAGAAGTTTCAACTGGGCACAGTGGTTCATGCCTGTAAACCCAGCACTTTGGGAGGTCAAACTTCACCTGCGGTTGTGAGTTCAAGACCAGCCTGGCCAACATGGTGAAATCCCATCTCTACTAAAAATGCAAAATTAGCCAGACATGGTGCTGCATGCCTGTAATCCCAGCTACTATGAAGGCTGAGACAGGGAGAATCACTTGGACCCAGGAGGCGGAGGTTGCGGTAAGCCAAGATCATGCCACTGCACTCCAGCCTAGGTAACAAGAGTGAAATTCCATCTCAAAAACCAAAAACCAAACAAACAAGAGTTTTCTCACAATTTTGGAAGCCAGACATCCACGACCAAGGCTCCTGCCAGGTTTTGTTCCTGGTGAGGGCTCTCTTCCTGGCTGGCAGACTGCCACCTTCTTACTGTGTCTTTGCCTGGTGGAGGAAGACAGGGAGCAGGCTTTCTGGTGTCTCTTGCTCTTTCTATAGGGCCACAGTCCTATCGAATTAGAGCTATGCCCTAATCCAACCAGGGCCACACCTGCTCAGTGCCCCTCCAGGGATGACCAACCACCTGTTCAGACCCTCCCAGGCTAGAGGCCGAGGCTGCTGGCTGGACCCTGAGCCTGCCACAAGAGTGAACAGAGCCCTGTGACTCCTGCCCGCCAGGTGCCTGTCAGCGCCAACTGTGGGGACACAGAACCCACATGCCATGCCTGAGGAAGTGGTTATGTCCCTCTGGCTATATTTCCAGGGAACTTTGCTTCCTGTCGACAGCGCACAGACTCAGTGGGTGTGAGCTCATGAGCAGGTCCTTACTGCCCCAGGTGCTCACACCTTGGGGACTCCTGTCCTGATGTCAGTCCTCAGTTGTCACAAAAGCTCAGAGCCATTCCTTTTCTCAGAGTAAAGCTCAGGCTGCATCAATTGTAACAATGACAACGATAATAATGATTTTAAAAGGCTGGCCTGGTATTGCCAGTGTCCTGTGTCTGCCACCAATGCTGTCTCTATTTGGAATCACCATGAGATAAATTCCATGCCATTTCCTCAGCTCCCAGTGCACAGAGGCCTGGAGATTTTGGTGGGCTAGAGAGAGAACTTCTCCTGAATGTTCTGCACTCTGTGCCTGGCTTCCCACAGGCTGACGCGCCTCCTGGCATGGTGGGGAGGGCCACGAAGCACCGGCCTCCCCGATCCTGTGGGATGGGCTGGACTGTGACCCCTTAAGTGATGCTGGAGTCCGGAGCCCTGGTACCCATGAACGGCAAAGTGATCTTGTTTGGAAATCGGGTCTCTGCAATGATTAAAATGAGGTCATTAGGATAGGCACTGATCCAGCCTGGCTGTGCCCTCATGAAAAGGGGAACTCACACAGAGGGACGATCATGGGGAGACACAGGGAGTGGAGGCCATTGACAAGCCAAGAAGTGCCTGGAGCCCCTGGCAGCAAAGGAGAGGTGTGGCACGGGTTTCCTTCGGATGGAACCAACCCTGCAGGCATCTTCACTACGGACCGGGGCCTCCGGAGCCGTGAGAGGGTCTGTCCTGACTGTTAGGCCGCTAGGTTTGTGAGCCTTATAATGACATCCTGAGCAAAGGACTGTATCCCATGGGCCAGTCCTCCTGCTCTGACCCCTGGGGACTGGCACCGACACTGCAGGTTGGAGCTGGCCTTTGGAGAGAGGTGTCCCCGGGGACAGAGGACGCGATGCTAGCCTGTCCATGGAGAGAAATTCCGGTGCTCCTGGGTGCCCTGAGGCTGTAGGGTCTGTGTAATAAGAAGCTTCACACAGCTTCACCCTCTCCTTGAAAAACTCAGAGTTCTGTGGTGCAACTCTGAAGGAGGCAACTCTGTGTGTGTGAGGGTGTGTGTGTATGCATGTGTGTGTGAAAGAGTATGTCTGTGAGCGTGTGTGTGAGAGCATGTATGTGCAGGTATGCGAGCGAGCATGTGTGTGAGCGTGTGTGTACATGTGTGAGAGCGCATGTGTGAGCATGTGGGTGCATGTGTGGCAGCGTGTGCGAGAGCATGCATGTGAGCATTGTGCATGCATGGACATGTGTGTGCATGTGTGTGAGAGCATGTGTAGGTGAGAATGCGTGTGCATGTGTGTGATTGCATGTGTGTATGCGAGTGTGTGTGCATGTGTGTGAGCATGTGTATGTGTGCATGTGTGTGATTGCATGTGTGTATGAGAGCATGTGTGTGAGCATGCATGTGTGTGTGAGCATGTATGTGTTAGCGTGTGTGAGCATGTTTATGAGCATGTGTGAGTGCATGCATGTGTGTGTGTCTGTGTGTGAGCATATGAGTCTGTGAGCATGTGTGTATGTAAGCATGCATGTATGTGTGAGCCTGTAGGTGTGAGAGCATGTGTGTGTGTCTGTGAGCGTATGTGTCTGTCTGTTAGTATGTGTGAGCATGTGTGTATTGAGCATGTGTGAGCGTGTGTGTATGTGAGCCTGTGCGTGAGAGCATGTATGTGAGTGGTGCATGTGAGCATGTGCACATGTGTGCATGTGTGAGAGCATGTGTATGTGAGCATGTATGTGCATGTGTGTGTATGTGTGAGCATGTGTGTACAAGAGAGCCTTCCTAGAATATGTGACAAGAACTTATGCCTTGAAGGCAGAAGAGGAAGGCGGAGTCTGGCCAGTGGGAGAGGGCGGGCCCCCGTGTTGAGGGCACAGCAGGGGCGGCGCGGAGCCGTGACCTGGTGCAGTTGTCCTGCTGCCGAAACAGACGGCTGGCTTACACCACGGGGACCTACCCCTCACAGTTCCGGAGCTTGGAAGTCCAAGATCAAAGTGTCGGCGGGGTTGGTTTTCCCCAAGGCCTCTCTCTTGGCTTGTAGATGGTGTCTTCTCCTGTGTCCTCACAGGGTCAACCCTCCTTGTGTGTCTGTCCTCCTCACCTCTTTTTACGGGACACAGTCATATGGGATTAGGGCCCACCCTGGTGACCTCACTTCAACTTACTCACTCCTAAAGGCCCTACCTTTAATGCAGTCACATTCGGAGGCACTGGGGTCAGGATGTCTATGTATGAATTCTGGGGACACAATTGGGCCCGTCGCACGTGGGATGAGCTCCAGGGGAAGCTGGTGCACAGGGCCCTAGGTCTTGTGACCGCAAAGGCTTGTTCTTATTCAGACCTGAGGAGTCTGAGGCCCAAAGAGGACAGGAGAGGAGGCTTCAGGTCCCTGATTCTTTGCGGCAGGACCGCCTCTCACCCAGGTCTCCACTCCCGGGAGAAGACCCTTCCACACTTGATGCCGGGTGTGGAATCACCTGTGTAGGGTCTATTTCACCTGTGTATGGTCTGTTACACCTGTGTAGGGTCTATTACACTGACCCTACAGCCTCGAGGGCCCACGTGACCCGGGACATGCCCACACCCTGCAGGCAGCAGAACTGTTGGCCCCTGGCTAGGGCCACGTCCGCTGTGATGGGCTGGGGCGAGCTGCAGAAAGAGCGGGGCCTGTGGAGTGGGATCCTGGGGGAGCCCATCGTACGTCTAGCAAATGCAGACTTTTTGGGATTGCAACCACCTCTGCTGGGTGGGTGCTGGCTGTGGGTGGGAGGGTGGGAGGGTAAGACGCCGGCTGAGTCATCTGCGTCCCTGAAATAGGCTGTGGAATGGGGAAGTCTGAGCTGTGCATGTCCGCACCACAGAACTCTGAGCGGATCAAGGAGAGGGTGAAGCTGTGTGGAGCAGCCTCTTCTCACAGAGTCCCTCACACCCACCCCGGCCTCTGGCACTGCAAGGCTGCCTGTTTGAGCAAATTCTTCTTTCACCTGACCTTTAAATTCCTGGAGTCAGCCAGCACAGTGCCCCTTCTTGTTGAGCTAAGCACCCCACTCCTTCAGGCTCTCTGTGTCAGCCCCTTTGCCTCTCTGGTGGCCTCCTCTACACAGTCCTTAGTGTGCTCCGTTAGATGCCTGGTGGCAGGGGGTCGAAATCTACAAAAATCAGCATAAGCCAAAAGGATCCCAGTTGGCTCTTGTGACTGGCAAAGTCAGGTGGCTTCAGGGATGGCTGGATCTAGGCGCTCAGGTGATGCCATCAGGCTTTGTTTTCTGCCTTGGCTCCGATTTCCTCTGAATGTTCTCTCCTTTCCCTTTGCCAGTTGACATGGGCATCTGTCATGTGGTCAGAGAAGATATTGCGCTCCAGGCTTGTGCTGTTCTCCGGCCCTAGTGGAAAGGACACTTGGCTGTGCCACCACTCACAGAGCAATCCCAAGGAGGACTCTGATTTGCCCTGCTTGGGTCACATGACCGCCCTGGGCCAATCACTGTGCCTGTGGGAAGAAAAGGAAGCACGGCTGGCTGAGCCTGTCTCTGCCCACCTCGAGACTGAACGTACCCAGCTGAGGATCTGTTCTCCAAGGTCTCTGGAACTGGCAGAGCTGGCCTTCAAGGCCAAATCCTCATCCGCCTTGTGTGGCCTCCTGGATTGGCCTCCAATCAGGCCCTGGGAAGGGCAGCAGCTTGGAGATGTGGTCCCTGCTTTGAGTGCTTTACACCTGGCTGGGGAGACAAAGCAATGACACAGGAAACGAGGGGTTAAAAGTTCAGCCACAGAGAAAAAGCTTAAATGAGGTGCCAGTCTGCTCCCTCATGGGCTGCTGCGGCGAGAGGGCTGGCCCAGGAGGGGACCCTGGCAGAAAGAAGGAGGCTCCCTGGCTGTCCTCCTGTCACCCCAATGACTGGCCTACGCGTGGCCATGGGGCACAGTGCAGGGGGATGGGGGAAGCTTGGGAGAAAGGTACCTCTGGACACTTTCCCATGGATGCCAGCACTTCATTCATGGAAGTGTTTCCCATTTTCGTATTCAGCAGGCACTTACTGTGTGTGTAGAACTGGGCTGGACTGGTGGTTCTCACCTGGCCGCACGGAAGACTCACCGGGGGCAGTATTGCCAGAAGAGACGAAGGCCACCCACTGTCATTCTGGCAGAATCCATCTGGGTTTGTTTAAAGCTTCTAGGCGATTCTGAAATGCAGCTGCTTTTGGGAAGGACTGAGCCAGACAGACACTGGGCGGGAGGGTCTTAGACCAGGACCCGAGAGAAGAACGTGTGCAGCCTGGCACGGTGAGCACTCAGAGGGACGCCCTCACTTCCCCGGGGAGCTGCCAAAGCCGCTAGGCTCAGGCCCCGGTGTTGACATCTCATCGTCTGCACCGGGGTTGCTGTGAGCACCAGAGGGTCAGGAAACAACACGAGTGACCCACTGCACCCCGTGGGCCCTCGGAGCAGACTGGACTTCTCGGGCCGTCTGCATGCAGCACAGTCCAGCTCAACGGGAAGAGAGGGGAGTTCATTCAGCCACACAGTGCGCCGTCCCTGCTCTAGAGAGTTTCAACCATGGAGCAGAACGGAATCCAGGGAGCAGGAGATTGCATTCATCTGTAGTTGCTAGAACGTGATTCGAAGCAAAAATGGGCTTGAATAGGTCTATAAAAAAGAGCACCAAAGTCCCCTTAGACAGACGAAAGCATCTGGATGATTTCGGTACAAGTGAATCTGGAACATAAGGGCTACATTTTTCTTAGAATACTAGACAGTCCAAGATGGTGCCAACAACATGGCTGCAAGGAACACGACAGCTCTCGGGGGCTTTGTCGAAGGGAGAGATGGAGCTGAGTAAAGCTCCCAGAGAACCGGGCTCCTGTTTTCCTTCTGAGAAAGGATTTCCCTTTTCTATGCTTCTCTTCACAGATGTACACGACACCCTCCTTCGAGGGCTGCCCCAGCCCCTCTGGGGAGCCCCTGCCCTCTCTGGCCTTTTCTCCTTGGCTTGTCTGTGCCAGTTCTGTTTGTTCACTGAGTCCCATTTCTGAAATCTGTTCACCATTGGATTCCGGGTGGGGGATAGTCCATGTGGGTGGGTCGAATGGAAGGCTGGGAGGGATCCATTAGTGTGGACATGAGGTTATTTGGGGAGGGCTGCGCAGTCAAGGTCTGCTTTCCCCTGAGGTCCTTCTCTGGCTTGGAGACTTGCGTTCTCCCTGTGTCCCCATGTCTTCACCCCGCTGTGCGTATCTGTGGCCTCATCTCTTTTCTTATAAGGTTGATACTCAGATTGGATTAGGACCCACCTATCTGACCTCATTTTACCTTAATCACCCCTGTGAAGACCTCATGTCCAACTGCAGGCACACTCTGAGGTCCTGGGGCGGTTAGGACTTCAATATAGTCATTTTGGGGGAGCATGACTCAACCCTAACATTCCCCACCAGCAGGATCCTCCCCGCCAGTTTGATTGGCTAGGGTGCCTGGGATGGTGGCCAACGTTTCTTCGAGTTCTGAAATCCTAAGAGCCTGTTTCAGTCTCGTGATAGCGATATCAGTGAATCAGAAATAAGCCTCAAGAGGAAATGAAATCTGATCTCACTGTTTCAGGAGGAGATGGTGGGATGTAAGTGAATTATATCCACATCTATCGGAACAAGAGATGGTACACGAACAGGACACCGCAAGGGCTGATGGCGTCTTTCCATTCACCATTCTGTGAGATGCTTATGGCTGCCATAACAAGATGCCACAGACTGGTTGGCCTAAAGAACGGGAATTTAGGCTGGGCATGGTGGCTTACACCTGTAATCCCAGCACTTTGGGAGGCCAAGGCAGGCAGATCATAAGGTCAAGAGATCAAGAGATCAAGACCCTCCTGGCCAACATAGTAAAACCCCGTGTCTACTAAAAATATAAAAAAATTAGCTGGGCATGGTGGCACACACCTGTAGTCCCAGCTACTCGGGAGGCTGAGGCAGGAGAATTGCTTGAACCCAGGAGGTGGAGGTTGCAGTGAGCTGAGGTTGCTCCACTGCACTCCAGCCTGGTGCCTGGTGACAGGATGAGACTGTCTCAAAACAAAAAGAGAACGGGAATTTATTGTCTCATGGTCCTGGTGGCTGGAAGTTTCAAGTCAAGGTGGCAGGGCTGGTTGCTGGTGAGGGCTCTCTTCCTGGCTTGCAGACAGCAGCCTTCCTGCTGTGTCCTCATGTGGCCGCCAGTAGCAGAAGATGAAGAGAGAGAGAGGGAGCTCTCTGGTGTCTCTTCTCATAAAGACAACAATCTTATTGGATCTGGGCCCCACCCTGCTGACCTCACTTAACTCTAGTCACTTCCTTAGAGGCCCCATCTCCAAATACAGCCACACTGTCAGGCTTGAATGTATGAATCTGGAGGGATGCAGACATTCAGTCCGTAAGGCACCTTTCTTCATTTTCTCTTCCCCTTTCCTGACTGTAAACTTTACACCATCAAAATGGACATTTATATGGCTAACCCCAGTTCAGGCTTCATAAATTGAAAGGCTGTGTCTTAATCTTGTCTTATAAGGATACCAGTTTTATTGGACTAGGGTCATTTTCTCTTCCCCTTCCCAACTGTACTTTTAACTTCATACCATCAGAATTGTAGATAGTTGGATAACCACAGTTTAGGCTTCATAACTAGAAACTGTGTCTTAATCTCCTCTTCTTGTAAGGACATCACTTTTACCAGATTAGGGACTACCCTGAAGATTTCAATTAGTCTTGCTTTTTGGTTTTTCTTATGGTGCTTTTTTTTTCCCATGTGGGTGATTTTTGTTTTCATGTAGTTGAAACTTTTTATCCCTTTTAAATGTTTAGTCATAATTTAAAGGCCTTCCCCACTGTCTCGCTGTAAAGGAGGCCAAGGCAGGTGGATCATGAGAGATCGAGACCATCCTGGTCAACATGGTGAAACCCCGTCTCTACTAAAAATACAAAAAATTAGCTGGGCACGGTGGCGTGTGCCTGTAATCCCAGCTGCTCAGGAGGCTGAGGCAGGAGAATTGCCTGAACCCAGGAGGCAGAGGTTGCGGTGAGCCAAGATCGCACCATGGCACTCCAGCCTGGGTAACGAGAGCGAAACTCCAACTCAAAAAAAAAAAAAAAAAGAATTATTTCATGTTTCCTTGTAGCACTTTTATAATTTTTTTTCTTTTCTCATTGAACCTTTGATCGATGTGGCATTCATCTGAGCTATGCGACAAGGTCGCTGGTTGTCCCAACACCGTTTGTGGCCATCTCTTTCCCATTGGTTAAGATGCCCTCTTTTCCACGTACTGAAGTCTCATGTGTATTCTGAGTCTATCTGGACTTTCTATACCTTGTCAGTGGTCTATTTATTTCTGATACCACACTGTTTTAATGATTGATGCTTCATAATATGTTTAAATATCTTCCAAGATTATCACACTCTTTCCTCCTCTTCTTTTTCAGGGTTTCCTGGCTATCTTATTTATTTTTCCACATGAATTTTAGCATCGTTTTGTCTAGTTAGAGTAAAAGAAGCTGTATTTTCAGTGGGATCAAGTTAACTTGGTAAATTAATGTAATGGGAATTGGATTGTTTTTCCATTGTTTATCTTCTTTTGTGTTCTTCAATAGTTCTTAAGAGTTTTAAATAATATAGATCTTTAAAACTCTTTTTATGCTTATTCCTAGTATTTTATATTTTAAAAAAAGTAACTGAGAAGCAGGTTCTGGATTGTGTGTGTACACGTGTGTGTGTGTGTGTGTGTGTGTGTGAAAGCTACTGATTTTTTTTTTAACACAACCTGCTCTCTCTGATTGTGATGCATTTGATTGCTTATAATAGCCTTTCAACGTATTTTGGGGGTTTTCCAGGAATACAAGGATGTCACTTGAAAATACTAAGGCTTCTTCTTCCTTTCCATTTTTATACTTTGAACTTATTTTCCTTTTCTGGTTGTATTTGCTGGTAATTCTGGAACAATTAAATAACAGTGTTGATAATGCGTGTGCTGTCTTAGTGGTAATACTTTCCATGTTTCTTATATTAAGAGGAAGCTGCTGAGATGGAAATATTTTGTAAGACTAAAGATATTTTTATCTATTCTTTTTTATTGAGTGTTGAACCAGGAATTTTTCAAATGTTTTTCAACTACGGAAACAATCATACAATTACCTCCTCTCAAGTCAATTAATACAATCAATTCTATTAACATATTTCCCAGTGTAAATGTAGTCTTTTTGTGTGCTTCTGAATTCTATTTGTTTATATTTTACTTTGGATTTTCCCCTGGATATTTATAAGAAATGTTAGCCAAAGCTTTCGTCAAGTTTTGGTATCGATGTTATGTTTACTTTATAAAAATAACTTAAAAGTTTTCTTCCTTGTATGCTCAAGTTTTTTTAAAATAACATTTTGGTTTTATTAAATAAGAAGTCTAACATGGCATAGTAGACAGAATACTGGAATGAGCTCAGAAAACTCTGGTCTTGGTAATCATTCTGCCAATAACTAGCTATACAAACTTTTGTCAGATGAACTAACCTCTGTAGGTCTCAGCTCACAGTTTTCTTATCACTTATTTCTGTAAAATAAGTTGAAGAAAGTACATAATCTTTATGTCCCTTTCTATCTTATTTTTAAAAATTCTTATACTTTAAGTTCTGGGGTACATGTGCAGAACGTGCAGGATTGTTACATAGGTAGACACGTGCCATGGTGGTTGCTGCATCCATTGCCCAGTCATCTACATTAGGTATTTCTTTTAATTCTATCCCTCCCCTAGCCCCCACCCCCTGCTATCCCTCCCTTAGCCCTCCACCTCCCGACAGGCCCTGGTGTGTGACGTTCCCCTCCCTGTGTCCATGTGTTCTCATCTTTCAACACCCACTTATGAGTGAGAACATGTGGTGTTTGGGTTTCTGCTCTTGTGTCAGTTTGCTGAGAAGGATAATTTCCAACTTTTTCCATGTCCCTGCAAACGGTATGAACTCATCCTTTTTTATGGCTGCATAGTATTCCACGGTGTATATGTGCCACATTTTCTTTATCCAGTCTATCACTGGTGGGCATTTGGGTTGGTTCCAAGTCTTTGCTATTGTGAACAGTGCCGCAGTAAACATACATGTGCATGTGTCTTTATAGCAGAATGATTTATAATTCTTTGGGTATATGCTCAAGTTTTAAACAGCATTGGGAGGAAAGGTTTAGGAACTGTTCCCTGTGAACCTTCTGGGCTTGGTTCCTTTTTGGGGATGAGGGTTCTAAAATCTGCTGTTAAAAAAATGCCATATGAACGTCCTTCCTCTCTACACTTGCACACTTATGCAAGTTTTTCGGTGAATTCATGGATGCATAGTTGCTATCAAAGATCACCCACAGTTTAAAACGTGGTCAATGGATCCTTACTCGTCCCCACATGGAGGCTGAATCGATTTATGCTCTCACCGACAGTGACACTGGGGATTTTCAACCTTTTTTGTCTTTACCAAATCCGAGAGACAAAGCAAAACACAACCCCGAATTCTTAAACACTAGTTTAAAAAATGCACAGTTTTCATTTTTATTTTTTTATTTTTTGAGACAGGGTTTCACTCTCCTTGCCCAGGCTGGAGTGCAACGGCGCAATCTCGGCTCACTGCAACCTCCACCTCCGGGGTTCAAGCAGTTCTCCTGCCTCAGCCTCCCAAGCAGCTGGGATTACAGGCACGCGCCACCGCACTTGGCTAATTTTGTATTTTTAGTAGAGATGGGATTTCTCCATGTTGCTCAGTCTGGTCACAAACTCCCGACCTCCAGTGATCCACTTGCCTCAGCCTCCCAAAGTGCTGGGATTACAGGTGTGAGCCACCGCTCCAGGCCAAATGCAGTTTTTAATCCAATAATGGGGTTGGGCACTGTTTTCTATTTTTACTGGTAACTGTATTTCCTTCTCTTTAAAGTGCCTGCTCAAGCCTTTCCTATAGTTTTCCAAGAGGCTTCTCTCCTTTTCTTCATTGCTTTTCAAGAAATTTTTATATAGTAGGATCCACAACCATTCCACTGGGTACAAAATCCTATGCCAGCCATGAGCTGTCCTGGTGGATGGAATCTATTATAAAAATTATGTAGCTGCTCCACGGTATCTAAGTTCACTCTACTGGGCCGAGGCCAGACTGTGGGTGATTCAGCCTTTCGTCATGCAGAGAACTTCAGCTCGTCAATCAAAGATCCAGAACTGACTTGAGGAACTTGACTCAACTCTTCTGTGTCCAGTTCCAACAAGCTCTTTACGGGACTGGAAAAAAGTGCCCACGGCTGGAGAACTCCCATGGATGGGAAGCATACCACACATGCATGGAACTCTGCTCATCAAAATTTGTTTCCTGAACAGGATTTGCAGGAAGCGTGGCCTGTCCCTGGTTAGTTATTTCAGGGAACAGAAGGGAAAGGAGCTATTTGCAATTTTTAAAAATCAAAATTCGGCCGTGTTTTCTGTTGAATTGTGTTTTTTGGTGCTTTGTCGATTTCTGACGGAAAAGAAAAATGTGTGACGGAGATGCAAAGGAAGTTTCGGGAGGCCATGAACGGCAGGGTGGCAGCAGCCAGCGCTAACCAAAGTGGGGGGGCGGGGGGAGGGTGCATGCTGCACATACGTTGTTAGCTGTTGCTTTGCAAACAGCTTTAAAAATCAAGTAAGCCATCGGGCCACAGCGGTTTCAGATCGTCTTTTTGGAAGGCGTGTCTCCTAGCCCAGACCCAGCCCTTGCCCATGTGTCCTGGCAAGACGGAGAGTGAGGATGAGTCAAGGATGTACGAACCATCAGATCAAACAAGGTGGGAGAATGCGCTCCGCTGTCCTGAGCAAAGGCATTCCTCAGACCTGTGCCAGGCACTCTTTTTGACTTTGGGCCAGCACAGGTTTTGAGAACAACAATGCATTCATAGCCACAACAAAAACACATGCTCGTTCTCTGCCGTAGGCTCTACCGGGAGGTATGTCACAAAAACGTGCCCACTGGGCCGGAAGAATGAGGCAGGTGCTATTAACTTGTAACTGAGGAGAATAGACTTGGGGAGGTGAAGTCAGTCGACCAAGGTGTGTGTCTGGGGAGTCTGAGCCCCGTGCTCTGCACCACACTGCCTCCCCAAGACAACGGGTGAGTGAGTACATCCTTGGAAGCTCAGGGTGATGATGCTGGTGAAGGCACGAAGCCACGGCTAGAGTACCACGTGGCACCTGCTGTACAGGAAAACAGATGCTGAGGGGATCCAGAAGACTGGCTTATCAGCGAGGGCTTCCTCAGACACAGGGGCAGGTGCCCAGGGATGTGTTGGGTTTTAGCAGGAAGACAGGGAGGAGACTAGGACGAAGGATGGTCTCCCGTTGGATTGTCCAGCCATCTGGAAGCAGCAGAGCCTGTGAAAAGTTGAGTGACAGCCAGGGACAGTGGGGAAGGCTGGGATTAAAATGGCTATGACTAGGCTGGGCGCAGCGGCTCATGCCTGTAATCCCAGCACTTTGGGAGGCGGAGCCGTGTGGATCACCTGAGGTCAGGAGTTTGAGACCAGCCTGGCCAACATAGCAAAAACCCATTTCTACTTAAAAAAAAAACCAAAAATTAGCCAGGTGCGATGATGCACACCTGTAGTCCGAGCTACCCTGGAGACTGAAGCAGGAGAATCACTTGAACCCGGGAGGTGAAGGTTGCGGTGAGCTGAGATCACACCATCGTACTCTAGCCTGGGGGACAGAGTGAGACTCTGTCTCAAAGAAAAAATAAAATTAAATTAAAAAATAAAATGGCTGTAGCATTTCCTCAGAGAAGGGCCAGTGGGTCATTCCAGAGGGTCTCTTAGGGCTCCACTAAGGAGGCTGGCCTCAGTGCCCCAGCAGTGGGAAACACTGCATTTTCTTAAGCAGAGACCGGTGTGGTCAGATTCATGGTTTTTAGTTGTTGTTTTGAGACAAGTCTCGCTCTGTCATCCAGGCTGGAGTGCAGTGGTGCGATCTTGGCTCACTGCAACCTTCGCCTCCCAGGTTCAAGCGATTCTCCTGCCTCAGCCCCTCGAGTAGCTGGGATTACAGGTGCCCGCCACCACACCCAGCTCCTTTTTGTATTTTTAGTAGAAATGGGGTTTCACCGTGTTGGCCAGGATGGTCTCGATCTCTCGACCTCATGATCAGCCTGCCTCGGCCTCCCAAAGTGCTGAGATTACAAGCATGAGCCACCGTGCTTGGCCCTGATTCACAGTTTTGAGAGCTTATTGTGACAGCAGCCAGGAGGGGACACTGAGAGCCACCTGACGTCCTCCACCGCTCACCATATGGGTTCTGTTTGGAAAAGCCGAGGCCAGGTACAGTCATTCATTCACCGTCATTCCCATCGCGACGCTGAGTGTGTGACCCTTGGAGGCAGAGTTGTTGCAGCGGATGTCGACGTGCAGGTGGAACATGGTGACACGAGACTGATGTTCAGAAAGAACAAATGCGGGCTCCCGGGGAGCTCAGGGCCAGGAGTCCTGCTTCTCGTAACAGAGAACATGGCCAAGTCTCCTCTATGCCAGACTCATCTAACGGCATTGAGCTTTTCATATGTGAACATTTTTAAGTCTAAAACCAGATGTCACAATGATTCAGAGTATTTGCTAGGTACGTCCCCCCGACTTGTAAGAGAATTTTTTTCGTTGTGAGGATGAGAGATTAAATTCTATTTTATGTGTCTGGAGGAAGCCATCTGCCTGTGGCTTTTGTTAAGGGCTTCTTTCTGCCTCCTCCGCTTTCAGCATTTCATGTTTATGAGCATATGTTAAAATTTCAAGATGACTCCGAAGAACCTTGGTTATTATTATTATTGATTCAGGGTCTTGCTTTGTTGCCATGCTGAAGTGCAATGGTAGCTTACTGCAGCCTCTGACTTCTGGGTTCAAGCAGATCCTCCCACCTCAGCCTCTTGAGTGGCTGGAACTATAGGTGCATGCCACTGCGCCTGGCTGATTTTTTGTGGAGATGGGGTCTTGCTCTGTGGCCCAGGTTGGCCTTGAACTTCTTGTGGCTTTAAGCAATCCTCCCTCCTCAGCTTCCCAAAGTGTTGCAATCATAGGCATGAGCCACCATGTCTAGCCAAAGAATAAAACTTTAAACGGGACACAGTGACATAGGTTGGTGGGATATGAGTTGGCTAACTGGTACAGACCACCAACCACAGATAATTCTCCGAGTTTCAATGAAATGTCCCCACAGACACTGAACCGTAAGTATAAGATACCATCAGAGATAGCTTCATGTCAGTGTCAGAGACAAATGGAGAAAAGTTTAACTCCACAGAGAGCAGCGCACTAGGTGCGGTCTGCCACGGAAACTGGGAATCGGACTGAGAATTAGCGGTGCACTAGGTGCGGTCTGCCACGAAAACTGGGAATCGGACTGAGAATTAGCGGTGCACTAGGTGCGGTCTGCCACAGAAACTGGGAATTAGACTGAGAATTGAGCACTTCATTTGCTTCCCTGTTTGGGAGCTAAGAAAGGAAATCCACCAAGTGGAAATATTTGCCCGATCATTTAAATATCTAGTGCCTTTACAGATCTTGCCTTGTTCAGGGATTTTAATAAGCAAGCAAATCAGTAAAGCAAGCAACTGATCAACCAATCAACACACATCCAGAAAAGAAGTCACCAATAAGGGGCAAAGCAGGAGAAACAGAACAGCATCTAAAAGATGAGGAACAGAAAATGTTCTGTTGCCGAATGCCCCCAGCCCAAAGAAAGATCAGGAGACTCCTTTGGTTAAATCCTATGAAACTGTCATTTTAATAAGTCTAAAACAGCTCAATATAGACAATTTCATAGGGTTCAACTTAATGTATAGTCAACATAAGATATAGTTTGGCTCTGTGTCTCCACCCAAATCTCATCTCAAATTATAATTCCTAGATGTCAAGGGAGGGGCCTGGTGGGAGGTGATTGGATCATGGGGGTGGTTTTCCCATGCTGTTCTGGTGGTAGTGAGTGAGTGTCTCATGAGATCTGATGGTTTAAAAGTGTGTGGCGGCACCCCCTTGCACATTCTTTTTCCTGCTGCCATGTAAGGCATGTTTACCTTTTGAAATGATTGTAAGTTCCCTGAGGCCTCCCAGCCATGCATGACTGTTAGTCAATTAAACTTCTTTTCTTTGTAAATTACCCAGTCTCAGGTAGTTCTTTAATAGCAGTGTGAAAACAGGCTAAACCAACATATCAAAGACATAAAACAAAATTAAAAAAAAGGAAATGTATGCACACACACTCATAGAATAAAGAGACAAAAATAGCACTGAATATCTTGGTTATAATAATAAATGTAAATGGCATAGATTATTTTATTAAGATGACTCTAAAATTCAATTATGTGTCATTTCCAGGTGGTACCCCTAAAACATATTTGCTCAAAAGGTTAAAAAAATGTGTAGGTAAATACATACTAAGTAAACGCAAATACAAAGAAAAAAGGGGCCAAGCATGGTGACTCCAGACCTGTAATTTCAGCACTTTGGGAGGTCGAGGCAGGCGCAGCACTTGAGGCCAGGAGTTTGAGACCAGCACAAGCCCAAACATGGCAAAACCCTGTCTCTACTAAAAGTACAAAAGATTAACTGGGCATGGTAGCATGTGCCTATAGTCCCAGCTGCTTGGGAGACTGAGGCATGAGAATTGCTTGAACCTAGAAGGCAGAGCTTGCAGTGAGCCAAGAGCATGTCACTCTACTCCAGCCTGGGTGACAGGGTAAGACTCTGTCTCAAAAAAAAGAAAGAAAGAAAGAAAGAAAGAAAGAAAGAAAGAAAGAAAGAAAGAAAGAAAGAAAGAAAGAAAGAAAGAAAGAAAAGAAAAATAAAAAGATAAAAGGAAGGGTCACAATATGACTGTGTCTCAAAAAAAAGAAAAAAAAAGAAGGGTTACAATATTGATATTGGCCCAAGTAAAATTCAATAGCAAAAGCAGAAGCAGAACAAAGAAGATAATTTTATTTTTATTTTTATTTTATTTTTTTGAGACAGGTTCTGTTATATTGCCCCAGCTGAACTTGAACTTCTGGGCTCGTGATCCTCCTACCTCAGTCTCTCAAGTAGCTAGAACTACAGGTGCATAATACTGGCTATGTTTATAGATGATACAATTCAAAATAAAGATACACTGACTTGAGTTTCTTGGTGACAGATAATATGCCCTAAAATATATAATGCAAATATGGTTAGAAATATAGGGAGAAAGCTAGGCTCAGTGGCTCACGCCTGTACTCTCAGCACTTTGAGAGGCTGAGGTGGGTGGATCACACGGTCAGGAGTTCAAGACCAACCTGGCCAAGATGGTGAAACCTCATCTTTACTAAAAATACAAATATTAGCCAGGCACAGTGGCAGTCGCCTGTAATCCCAGCTACTTGGGAGGCTGAGGCAGGAGAATAGCTTAAACCCTGGAGGCAGAGGTTACAGTGAGTCAACATTGTGCCACTGCACTCTAGCCTGGGCAACAGAGGGAGACTCAGTCTCAGAAAAAAAAAAAAAGGTAGGGAGATAAATGGACAGAAATCCACATCAAGGTCGAAAATCTTCTTTTCATCATTTGATTTTCAAAAAAACTCTGAAAGGCAAAACCTTTCCTTAGCCTAACACCAGCCAGGCAATGAAACTGGAGTTGAGTTCTTAGGAGGCTATTTATAGGCTTATCTTACTCAGCGTGGATATTTGTGTATTTCACTGAGAAAACAACACTGGATTTGATTATGCGGTCCTGCCTCTGATTGGTCTGGGGCTTTACATAGAATACCCTATATTACTTTTCTAAAAATTAGAACACTTTGGGTCTGGATTAACAGCCTACTCCAGTGGATTTGGGTAAGAGCTGGTGGACCTGTGCTAAAGATAACTTGAGCATACTTCTCTTAGACTTTGGCCTATAAAATCGGCAAAAAATAGAGCATACCACATAATCATAACTATAATAGGTAAAATTATAATTAATCAACACCTTCACATGTGTGTGTAAATCTTGCACCTTGCCAGTTGAGAATGCACTTTTTCTGGCTCTTAATGTAACAGTTTTATGTTTACATAAATCACACTCTATGATTACAAAGCAATAAAAATGAGAAATTTATAACCCAACCACGTGGTTTTAAAAAAAACACTCTTCTAAATTAGGTCAAAGCAGAAGTAAAAACTGAAATTACAGACATCCAAATTTATGGGACGTGGCCGAGGTTGCATTTAGAGACATATTAAACACGTTCATCATTAAGAAATAAAAAAGGAGAACAACCCAGAACGTGAACAGGGACTCTGCCACAGAGACGGAGAAGTCACACAATCGCGGAGAAGCCGTGAGGGCCCGCGGCTGATAAATGGCTGCATGTTTACTAGGTGCCTATTACGTGGCTACTGTTTCTGCTAGAAAAATATAAGTGGCAAAATTACTGAATTAAGAAGGGATTGAAAACCTGAAAAGACAAACACCCATTGGAGAAATGGAAAAGTTCTCAAAGAATTGTCCTCCCAAAAGCCTGAATTCCATCAAGCCCTCAAGTAATCAGTCATCCCTCTATGATGTAGACCACTGTTACTGGAACAGGATGACGAGTTTCACTACCCACCGCCGGAAACTGCGGACATACCTAATTCGTAAACATAGATTCATAAATTCACAAAGTAAGATTTCAAATAAAACAACACAAACAAATTCCACCAGAATATTTTAAGGCATACAGCATCAACAGTCAGGTTTTATTCAGAGAGGAAGCAGGAGTCAGTATTAGACAATCCACTAATAATTCCTCTCGTTAATGGGTCAAAAGGAGAAAAAAATCCCTACAGTCATTTGAATAATTTCCAAAGAGACATTTGATAAAATTCAACAATTATTTCTGATTTGGAAAGAAAAGGAAATTCTTAGTAAATAAAGGCCAGCAGGACGTTTCCTTGCCACAATGAAAAAATCCATTTGAAACCAGCAACCACCTTTGTACTCAGTGACCAGCCACTAAACACATTTCCACTAGAGTCAGGGACAGGGCAGAAGGTCCTATTGTTACTGCTACCAGTTCCTATAGAGGTGTAGTTTTGGTAAGGAAGAGACAAAATGTAATCATTTTATCTGTGTATAAGTCCTAGAGCATTCATGAACAGCTTACCCCGTTGTAATGGAGGAGAATTCAGAAGGTGGCTGGTTAGAAAGTAATTACACAAAAGTCAATAGCTTTCTTATGTGCCAACTAGAGCCACGTAAGAAAGGTAGTACAAAATAAAGACATTCACAATAGCAACCTGAATTATAAAATCCCTAGTAATAAATTAAACAATCCAATGGGTAATTTTAAATATCCATTTGACCGGGTTAAGGGATACCCAGGTAGCAGTAAAGCATTATTCCCGGGTGTGTCTGTGAAGGTGCTTCTGGAAGACACTGGCATTGGAATCAGTGGACTGTGTAAGGAAGATCCACCCTCACCCATGTGAGTGGGCGCCATCCAATCCACTGAGGGCCTGCGCAGAACAGAAAGACAGAGGAAAGGTGAATTCCCTTTTTCTCTTGGAACCGGGACGCACTTCTTTCTTCTCCTCCTTCCTTGGACATCGGGGCTCCTGCTGTTAACATACTTGGAGCTTCACATGCAAGATTTACACCTGTGCCCCCTGCCCCTCCCCACACAGATTCTCAGGGTTTGGGGCTTGGACTAAGAGTTTCTTGGTGGCGTAAGACAACAAAAAATTACTCTCTAATGGATCTGGAGACTGGAAGTTCAAACTTTCTGAAGGTTCTCGGGGAGGACCCCTCCTGCCTCTTCCAGCTTCTGGGGGCTCCTGGCATTCCTTGACTGTGGCTGAATTGCTCCAGTCTCTGCCTCATCTTCACATGGCCTTCTCCTCTGTGTCTGTGTTTTATCTTCTTAAAAGGACACCGGTTATTGGATTAGAGCCGACCTTACTCTAGCATAGCCTCATCTTAATTTAACTAATTACATATGCAAAGGTCCTATTTCCAAATAAGTTCTCATTCATGGGTAGCAGATCAGAACGTAACATATCTTCTTGGCAGGGGACACAGTTCAACCTGCAGCACCGTGTAAGCAGCAGATCACTTATTTGCTTCTTTCTTTCCACCCCTGGTAAGTTTGGTTGTATTGCACGGACAGAGCATAGGCTGTCTGAAGCCGTGGCATTTCTTCAGAGGGCCTTAAATGAGAGAAATGGTCTCATAAAATCTCCTGTAACCTGAGATTTTATGACTCTCTGTGAAGAGGAACACTCATGGCTTCTGAGAGCAATTTAAGGGAGAAATGGACCCCAGGTCCTTCACGTCATGGGGTAGGAACCCCGGAGAGGCTGCCTGGGGCCAGATCTTGCTGAAGGACCGTACGCCCCAGAGGTCCTGAAGTCAGTATGGCCGTCCTGCCGGGGTTCAGATAATGCCTAGAGCACATGTTACCAGTACCACACTTGTGGCAGCACGTGGCTCGAGATGCCAGGAAAACTGGGCCTGAATCATCTAAGTCTGGTCAGAGTCATTCAAGAGGTGACCAGTGGCCATTCTATGGAAAACCTACGAAAGACCCATTAGGGACAGATGTCAAGTTAAAATCCAAGGTCAGAAGTGTGATCAAAGAGGCTTTCACGGGGCATCTCATACCAACAGGGCACCTGCATGGTTAGGAGAGGTTTTAGCGTCATCACTAGAAAGCCATTGTCACTACCTCTAGGCCATCATGAGAACCCACATGATTAGAATGTATTATTAGGGTTACCTATATGATTAGGATTTATGAAATGCTACTAATGATAAAATAATGTGATTCCTTTTTTAAGCAAATACATTATTTAACAAAACAGGTCTTTGCAGTCATTCAGGGAGGATACGCGCCTATCCCACAGACAGCCATCGCCCAGGCTTGCCAAATATGCCTGGCGATCCTGAACAGGTGGTGGTGGGTGCCCATTTTCCCAAAGCGAAGCTTCAAAAGGAGTTTGAGTAATGAGCAATGAGCCCGAACACGTGAACTTTCAGGGATACAGACGAGGCTGTGGGGCGTCTACTTCTTGGGTCCAGCTCACTGATCTAGGTGTGTATACACACACTTACAATGAGGTATTCCGTGACACGCTTTGATGCAGAAATATCGCTGTTCCCACCTCACATATTATGACATGGCTTTTCGGCAACACTTTGCAGAGTGTGGCTCCCCTCCTGTCCGGGCTGGTGGACACCTGTCCACTCATTCAAGGAACCCCTCCCATAAAGGTAGGGCACGTGCTCTCTCATTTCTTGTATAGGTCTATAGTGAAGACCTCATAACCAAGTGGCCTTTAAAAGACTCAGGCTGGCCATGGTGGCATGCACCTGTCGTCCCAGCCACTTGGGAGGCTGAGGTGGGAGGATCCCTTGAGTCCAAGGATTTGAATCAGCCTGGGCAACATAGTGAGATCCCATCTCTAAAAAAAAAGTGCTTGGGCCTCACATACTGGACATTTATGGTTATGAGGCCGTGGTGCCAGGGAGAATTCTAAAGCTATAAAGCTATGCTGGACGTCCTCTCCTCTTGATGGCACCTTTCATAGGCACTGAGAGTCTCCAGAGACTGAGGCTGTTTCTGCTACTGCCTCTCTTTCACATAGGAGTACATTTGTCTGCTTGTAATAGAAAGTCCAAAGTAAGCATGTCTTACAGAGCATAGAACTTTGTCTTTCTCATAAAAGAAATCTGGAGGTGAGAAGTCTGGGGTTGATGGGGGCTTCACAGGCACCAGGGACCTTGCTCCTTCTTCGGTCTTTCAGCTCTACCATCCCAGTGTGCCAGTTCCCTTCCTGAGGACGCCTCATGGTCTAATCTGGCTGCTGGAGTTCAGCCATCACATCTGAGTTCCAGGCAGCAGAAGGAAGAAAGGAGCACAGCTCCCATGTGAGAGAGTGTCCCTGAACCCCACCCAGCACTTCTGCTTATGGGTTATTGGCCCGGACCTACTATGTGGCCACATCTGACCAAAAGAGAGGCTGGGAAAATAAAATCTCCAATAGCCTGAGATTTTATGACTCCATGAGGATGAACACTCATGGCTGCTGAGAGCAATTTAAGGGAGAAAGGTGTCCCAGGTCCTTCGCATCCTGGGATAGGAACCCCAGGGAGGCTAACAGGGGCCAGGCCTACTCTTGCTGAAGGGCGCTGCTCCCGAGAGGTCCAGAAGTCGGTAGGCACGTTTGCTATGAGGGATGAACCAAAGCACGTCATCATTTCCTAAGCCCAGTCTTTTAGCGGGGTATGCTGCTCCCCCAAATAAAACTGACTTTCTCTTACTTAAGAATTAGAATAGGACAGAGCCCAGGCAGGCAGCTGGCATCCTTACCCACCATCTTCAAACCGTGCTGTTTCATTTAAAAAGATTGACGTCATCAAAGAAGACATACGGATGGCGATTAGCCGTGTGTGGTGACAGGTGCCTGTAATCCCAGCTTCTTGGGTGCGGCTGAGGCAGGGGAATTGCTTGAGCCCAGGAGGCAGAGGTTGCCATGAGCAGAGATCAGGCCACTGAGCTCCAGTCTGGGTGCCAGAGCGATACCCTGTCTCAAAAAAAAAAAAAAAGATATATAGATGGCTAATAAACATTTGAAAAGATGCTCAACATCATATGTCACTGGGGACTTGAAAATTAAAACAGCAACGAGACACCACTAGATACCTCTGAGAGTGGCCGATACCTAAATCCGCAAATGCTGGTGAGGACGTGAGCAATGGGGACCCTTGTCACTGCCACTGAGAATACAAAATGGTGCAGCCGCTTTGGAAACCAGTTTGCTGGTTTCTTAGGAAACGAAACACACTCCTTTCATGTGATCCAGTGATCACGCTCTTTGGTATTTACCCAAAGGAGTTGAAAGCTTATGTCAGCCGGGCGCGGTGGCTCACGCCTGTAATCCCAGCACTTTGGGAGGCCGAGGTGGGTAGATCGCAAGGTCAAGAGATCGAGACCATCCTGGTCAATATAGTGAAACCCCGTCTCTACTAAAAATACAAAAATCAGCTGGGCACGATGGCACGCGCCTGTAATCCCGGCTACTCGGGAGGCTGAGGCAGGAGAATTGCCTGAACCCAGGAGGCGGAGGTTGCGGTGAGCCGAGATTGCGCCATTGCACTCCAGCCTGGGTAACAAGAGCGAAACTCCGTCTCAAAAAAAAAAAAAGAAAGCTTATGTCCACACAGAAACCTGCACGCAGATGTTTATGGTGGCTTACGCACGACTGCCCACATGCAGGAGCAGCGCAGATGTATTCTGGAAGGTGAAGAGACACGCAAACGGGTCCATCCAGACCACGGGACGCTGCGTAGTAATGAAAAGCAATGAGCTGTCAAGCCGTGAAAGACGTGGCAGAGCTGTAAATGCATCTTACCAGGGTAAAGAGCCCAACCTGAAAACGCTGCAGACTGTGATTCCACCTCTGTAACTCCAACAAAGCAAAACTACAGAGACAGGAAGATGAGGGGTGGTTGCTGGGGGCTCAGGAGAGAAAGGGATGAATAGGTGGAGGGCAGGGGACTCGGAGGACACAAATCCTTACTTCCAGTCCACGCTTGGCTGAATCAGCAGATGAAGAACCCGCGGACACAGAGGGCTGACCGTATTGCATATGACACAGTAAAGATGGATACACGTCATTGGACCGATGTTAAAACTCACAGAATGGGCCGGGTGCGGTGGCTCACACCTATAATCCCAGCAATTTGGGAGGCTGAGGCGGGTGGATCAGCTGAGGTCAGGAGTTCGAGACTAGCCTTACCAACATGGTGAAACTCAGTCTCTAATAGATATACAAAAATTAGCTGAGCGTGGTGGCGGGCTCCTGTAATCCCAGCTACTCGGGAGGCTGAGGCAGGAGAATCACTTGAACCCTGGAGGCAGAGTTTACAGTGAGCTGAGATCGTGCCACTGCACTCCAGCCTGGGAGACAGAGCAAGTCTCTGAACACACAAACAAACACAAACACAGAACGCAGGACACCAGGAGTGAGCCCTATTGTAAACCCCAGACTTTAGCAAGTAATAGTGTGTTGTGGTTGGTTCATCACTTGTAGCATATGTACCAAATCGATGCGTGATATTAGTGACAGGGGAACCTGGGGCGGGCGAGGGAGTAGACGGGAATTCTCTGTACTTTCTGCTCCATTTTTCTGCAAACCTAAAACCGCTAAAAATTAAGTCTATTAGACACAAAACAGAACACTGAGAGGGAGGCCTACAGCATGAGTGATTCCGTGAGGACTCCAACGTAAAAGGAGTCTCTCTCTTCTGAGGGTAGATTCTGGGACAGTGAGGCTGCCTTATACAGGGCGTACATCCTGGGGGGACTCTTCGGAGGTGGCCGCTGCTCTGAGGGCAGATCAGCAGGAGACTGGCAGCTCTGAGCGGCTGGGTGGGGAGCCACTTTTAATGTGTGACGATAAAGTCACTGGAAGAATTTCCTAGCGTGGCTGAGCATCCCACAAGCAGTGCCCACATTGCTCTGAGCCAGGCTTGGCATCGGCATCTCGAGTTGGACTCCTTTGCAGAGGGAGTTCTCGTGTGCTGGACCCAGGCCGGTCTCATTACTGTGCCCTGAGCCCCACACTCAGCGGCCCCGTCCTTCAAGGATCCTGCCACTGTCCCGCCAGCAGGAAGGAAAGAACTTGGGTTTGTTTTGCAAGCAGCGAATGGATTCAGGCTGGTCTGCGCTCAGTCTCTCTCCAGTTCCTCTTGGGGCCAACCGCAAATACCCGGAGATACACAGGCTGGGTGGGCAGCCCTGTCCTGGCTAAGGTCAGAGTCAGGGCACCTTGGCCAGCCAGGCTCTGCCCAAAGACGCAGGGTCAGGCGCGCTTCTTGAAACTTTCACAGGGAGGGCTGGGTCCGCTGCTCGGGAGCTCACAGACGTGCAGCCTGCCCTGTTCCAGTCTGAAAAGGGGAAGGAATGTGCTGGGGGCCCCGCGCCTCCCCTGCAACCAGCCTGGCGCCGAGAAGCAGCAGAGAGGAGCTGGAAGGGTCCCTGGAAGAAACGAAGGCTCGAAGTGTGGGGCGACTGGCCCGGGGTCACGCACCCAGGAGAGCTTGGCCTGGACAGACCACGAGCCCACTGCCCTCCCAGGGCGGCTTCACAGCTGGCCAGGCGCTGCCTGCTCAGGCAAAGCAGCTCATGCAGCTGACCTTTCTCCCTCCAGGATACCTGACAGCCGGGCGGACGGGCACACTCCATCCCACACCAGTCAGTATCTCCTGCCACTTAATGCCTCAGCATTCTAAATTCCCTCCGGCTCCACCACCACTTCTCCTGGGCCTGAGCACCCTCTGGGCAGGGCGGGGCCTTCCCACGCACCCCAGAGACTCTCAGGCAGCCCAGTCCGGAGGAGGGACAGGCTGGAGGAAGGTCTCAAAGCTCAGTCAGGGTGGGGAGAGAGACAGACGTAGGGACGGGGAGAGAGGAGAGACAGAGGGGGAGATGGAGACAGAGATAGAGAGGGGGAGGCAGAGAGACAGAGGGAGACAGAGACAAAGGCAAAGAGACACGAGAGAGACAGAGAGAGACACATACACACAGAGGGAGACAGAGAGGCAGAGAGACACAGAGGGGAAGGTGGAGACAGAGACAGAAAGAGAAACAAGGGCAAAGAGACACAGAGAGAGGGACACAGAGAGACACAGGGACACTGGGAGACAGAGAGAGATGGAGAGGAGGAGACAGCAAGAGACATATCAGGAGAGCAGCAGAGAGAGGCAGGGAGACAGAGACAGAGAGAGAGGCAAGAACAGAAGAGACAGAGAGAGAGAGAGGGAGAGACAGGGCGATTGAAAGAGCATTAACTCTCAGGACTCGAGGAGAGAACCGGCAGAAACCCAGCCCCCACGAGGCTGTGGGTATTGACAGGTGCCCCAGGATCCCAGCCGCGTCCACCACCTCATCCCCCTGAGGGGGGTAAATACGTCCAAAACTGTCCTCAACTTCAAGTGGCTTTGGTCTGACCAAGGTCCGGCGGGGACACACAGGGCAATGAGCCTCTCTCCCTGTGGAAATGGCCCGGACCCGAAGCTCAGCAGGAAGAGGCAGGACCCCCAGGCTGGCGAAGGAGGCCCTGAGTTCTCGCCCTCGCTCTGCGACTCCAGCCTGCCTCCAACCTCCCTGGGCCTCGGTGGCCCTGGTGTTGAGACCTGAGGCTGCCAGCTTGGGGGTCAAGGTGGAAGCAGATGGGAGCAAAAGCAGGTGACAGAGAGTGGGGGCAGGAAGCCACAGGCTCAGGCTGAGTGAGGGGAGAGTCACAGGGAGCCAGGGACACCTGGGGGTGACGTGGACCCTCAGCAGATAGTGGGAGGAAGGGTGGGGGCAAGGCCTCCCTCCAGCCACATGCTCTTCCGTTGCTTCTCCTTCCCACGTGCTCCTCAGCTTTTTCTCCTTCTCCTCCTCTTCCTCCTCCCCCTCCTCCTCCTCCTCCTCTTTCTCCTCCTCCTCCTTCTCCTCCTCCTCCTCCTCTTTCTCCTCCTCCTCCTTCTCCTCTTTTCCTCCTCTTCCTCCTTCTCCTCTTTTCTCCTCCTCCTCCTCTTCTCCTCCTCGTCCTCCTCCTTCTCCTCCTCCTCTTCTCCTCCTCCTCCTTTTCTTCCTCCTCCTCCTCTTCCTCCTCCTCCTTGTCCTCCTCCTTCTCCTCCTTCTCCTCCTACTCCTTCTCCTCCTCTTCTCCTCCTCCTATTCTTCCTCCTTCTCCTTTTCCTCCTCCTCCTTTTCCTCCTCCTTCTCCTCCTCCTCCTCCTCTTCCTCCTCCTCCTTCTCCTCCTCCTTCTCCTCCTTCTCCTCCTCCTCCTTCTCCTCCTCCTCCTCCTTCTCCTCCTCCTTCTCCTCCTCCTCC
>CM052657.1:113111113-113132132 GCA_028533165.1 Leontopithecus rosalia | reverse complement strand
CCATACGCAGTGTTTACGCACACACAGAGGTTTCCATATGCAGTGCACACACACACATGCACACACACGGGTTTCCATACGCAGTGCTTACACACACACAGAGGTTTCCATATGCAGTGCACACACACACATGCACACACACAGGTTTCCATACGCAGTGTTTACGCACACACAGAGGTTTCCATATGCAGTGCACACACACACATGCACACACACAGGTTTCCATACGCAGTGCTTACGCACACACAGAGGTTTCCATATGCAGCGCACACACACACATGCACACACACAGGTTTCCATACGCAGTGCTTACGCACACACAGAGGTTTCCATATGCAGTGCACACACACCATGCACACACAAACAGGTTTCCATATGCAGTGTGCATACACACACAGGTTTCCATACACAGTGCACACACACACACACAGGTTTCCATATGCAGTGCACACACACACACGTTTCCATACACAGTGCACACACATACATGCACACACGCAGGTTTCCATATGTAGTGTTTATGCACACACACAGGTTTCCATGCACAGTGCACACACACACATGCACACATGCAGGTTTCCATATGTAGTGTTTATGCCCACACACAGGTTTCCATAGGCAGTGTGCACATACACACAGGTTTCCATACACAATGCACACACACACACACAGGTTTCCATATGCAGTGCACACACACACAGGTTTCCATACACAGCACACACACACACAAACACACAGGTTTCCATACGCAGTGCACACACACACCGGTCTATAGTGCAAGGATGAAATCCCCTTTTCTCATGTCTGAGTTCTTGGCTCTTAACCAATGTGAGTTGCTCTGCAGACACCTTTGACGCTGGGCACTAGCAGGCCCTGCCGGAGACAGTTTCAGCCGAGGGACTTGACGCCACTGTCCTCGCTGAGTTTGTCTATTCCCCCCACTGAGGCCTCACTTTGTGTGGAGAATTTTGTGATGTGATCAGGTGTACCCCATGATGACTGAGTGAGGGTGGTTATGTGATGGGCAAGGTCTGCCAGGAGGACGTGCCAGCCACCTCGAGGGCTGGGCTTGCAATCGGAGGGCATGAAGGGGCCCTGAGGAAGGGCTGAGGAGATACCAGCTGCATGACCCACAGGGTGCAGGGACAGGTGGACAATCCTGACATTTCCAAGAGCTGCACAAAGCCTTGGGCAGCCTGGAGCCATGGATGGGGTGCTCCAGCTGGAAGCAACTCAGCCTGAGACCACAGCACCGGGTTCGGGGCCTCCCGTCTCCAGGGCACGAGTCCCACCCTAACAGCCAGGTGTGTGGCCACTGTCCTTCCTGCTCTTAAAAACTTTCACCAGTCGAAATGTCTGATTCTTCCAATTTTATGCATGCACACATTGGATAAAGTTAAAAAACCTCAAACATTTGGCTGGACGCGATGGCTCACGTTTGTAATCCCAGCACTTTGGGAGGCTGAGGTGGGTGGATCATTTGAGGTCAGCAGTTGGAGACCAGCTTGACCAACATGGTGAAACCCCTTCTTTACCAACAAAATACAAAATTACTCAGGTGTGGTGGTGCACACCTGTAATCCCAGCTACTTGGGAGGCTGAGGCAGGAGAATCGCTGAATTGCTTGAACCTGGGAGATGGAGGTTTCAGTGAGCTGAGATGGCGCCACTGCACTCCAGCCTGGGTAACAAAGGTAAAACTCCCATCTCAAAACAAACAAACAAACAAACAAACACTTCAAGCATTTTACAAAGTCAATCAACACAAAATTACTACCCAAGTCATCCCTGTTTTGTCTCAAGATGAGAAAATAAAGTGAGCAGAAGGACGGCCACCTGGAATTTCAGCACACAGAGGTGGTCGCCTTCACACGGGGGCTTGGTGTCCAGGTTCTCCACAGAAAGATACACATTTCCTTTAAAACATGAGAAAACTGAAGACACGTTTTTCTGAAAGATGTATTATTTAAAAAGTTAATAGATTTTATTTTAGAATATTTATTTTTGTTTCTTAAAATTTTAGTTGACAATCATTGCAGATACAGTGTGATATTTTGATATGTTTACAGGGTGGAATGATTAAATCAGGCTGATTAACACGTTCATGACCTCACATACTTATTACCTTTTGGTGATGAAAACATTTAAAATCAAATCTTTTAGTAGTTTTGGAATATCTAGTGCATGATTAGTGATTATAACCCCTATGCTGTGTGCCAGTCGCTAAAGCTTCTCCTCCTGTCTATGGAAAGTTGTCCTTCCTTGCCTCCTCTACACCCCACCAGCCCCCAGCCTCTGGTACTCACCATCCTACCCTCTGCTTCTATGAGTTCAACTTTTTTAGGTTCCACATGTAAGTGAGGTCATGCTGTATCTGTATTTGTGTTTCTGTGCCTGGCTTATTTCACTTAGCGCCATGTCCTTCTGGCTCATCCATGTTGTCACAAATGTCAGGATTTCCTTCTTTCTAAAGGAGGTGTCGTGTTGTGTTATGGACGTGCATCACCGTGTCTTTCTCCATCTGATGATGGACGTCTTCGGTGCTGCTGTATCTCAGCTGTTGTGAGTAGTGCTGTAATGAACGTGGCAGTGCAAACGCCTCCTCAACATACTGATTCCAATTCCCGTGGATAGCATCACTACCCGGAAATGGGATTGCTGGATCACATGCTTGTTCCGTCTTCCAGTTTTTGAGGAACTACCATATGGTTTTCCAAAATGACTGTGCTAATTTCCATCAGCGCATTACGGTCATTTATGTTAGCGTGTTATGTAATTTACGTTAGCACAGAACATAAGGCTTCCCTTTCCGCACATCCTCACCAGCACTTGTTATCTCTCGTCTTTCTGAGAATCACCAGTCTAAAAGGTGTAGGGTGGTATCTCATTGCGGTTTTCATGTGCCTTTCCCTCATTATCAGTAATCACGATCATTTACTTCCATTGATCTGTTAGCCAATCGTATGTCTTTTTTTTTTTTGAAAAGTGTCTATCTAGGTCCCTTGTTTATTTATTTTGTTGATTTTTGCTTCTGCTTCTTGTGTTTAGGGGGTCTAGAACATTTTCAGATTCACAAAAAAATTGACCAGAAAGTATAGAGAGGTCTTGGAGAACTCCCTCCAGAGCACACAGTTCTCCCATTACTAACTTCATGCATTGGTGTGGGACATTTGTTACAGTTAGTGAACCAGAATTGATAGGTTATTATTAACGAAAGTCCATAGTTGACATTAAGTTTTATTCTTGGTGCTGTGCATTCTATGGGTTTTGAGCATAATTTGCTATGTCTGCAACTACAGTATCACACGGAGTTGGTTCACTGCTCTAAAAATCCCCTGTGCTCCGTCCACCTCGACATCCCTTCTAACTCCCAGACTCTGGCAGCCAGTGATCTATTTATTGTCTCTGTGGTTTTGCATTTTCCCAAAAGCCAGATCGTTGGGATCATACATTTTCTTAATAATATACAATGGGCGGGATGTACTGGCTCATGCCTGTAATCCCAGCACTTTGGGAGGATCTCCTGAGGTCTGGAGTTCAAGGTCAACCTGACCAACATGGTGAAACCCCATCTCCACTAAAAATACAACTACAACAACAAAATAGCTGGGCATGGTGGTGCACGCCTGTAATTCCACCTACGGAGGAGGCAGAAGCAGGAGAATTGCTTGAACTCGAGAGGCGGAGGTTGCAGTGAGCTGAGATTGCACCACTGCACTCCAGCCTGGGCAACAAGAACAAAACTCCATTTCAAAATATATACAACAAACATCTCTGCATGTCAAAAAAAAATCCATGTACTTGATCACTTTAAATGCATTCGTAGTTTTCCCTGGAGTAGATATATCCCAACATATTTAACCAATGTCATGGGGCCATTACCCCCTTTTTTCTATTTTAAATAATCCCACCATAATGATCTTGTACACATGTCTTTGCACATCGTCTGCTCATTTCCTCAGGATGAATTCCTAGAGGGGAAGTTCTAAATCAAAGGGAAGACGCTGCCCCCTTGGAATGTTTCGGGTAGAGACAGTCTAGGGCCTCCCAGGCCAGGTGGACCACTTGCCTCCTGGTTGTGAGCTGAGCCTGCCCTGAGGTGAGTCCACGCTGTGTGAGGTGCACACTTGAGTCCTGGGGGCTGAGTCTCCTGAGGCTGTCCTGACAGATGACCACACACCTGCCAGCTTAAAGCTACAGGAATTCCTTCTCTCACAGTTCTCCAGCCCAGAAACCTGAAATTAAGGTGTCTGCTTCTGGAGGCTTCAGGAAAGTCTCCTCCAGGCCTCTCTCCTGACTTATGGCTGCCAGCGATTCCTGGCATTCTGCGGCTTGTGGACACCTCACTCCCACCTCTGCCTCCTCTTCACATGGCCTCCTCCACCCTGTTTCTCCTCTTCCTAGGAAAGGGATTTAGGCCCCACCCTGTGAAGCCTGGATGATCTCATCTCTTAAGGACTTCACTGCAAAGGTCCTTTTCCAAATAAGGTCACATTACTGGTACCAAGGGTCAGAGCGTGGGCATAGCTTTTAGGGGGCACAATGCATCTTACGATGGACACTGCATCCTTTTTTTTGAGACGGAGTTTTGCTCTTGTTACCCAGGCTGAAGTGCAATGGCGCAATCTCTGTGCATTGCAACCTCTGCCTCCTGGGTTCAGGCAATTCTCCTGCCTCAGCCTCCTGAGTAGCTGGGATTACAGGCACGCACCACCGTGCCCAGCTAATTTTTTTTGTGTTTTTAGTAGAGACGGGGTTTCACCATGTTGACCAGGATGGTCTCGATCTCTTGACCTCGTGATCCACCCGCCTCGGCCTCCCAAAGTGCTGGGATTACAGGCATGAGCCACCGCGCCCGGCCGACACTGCCTCCTTTTTAAGGAGAAGGAAGCACTGGCTTAGACAGGATGAGGGTATTCTCAGGCTTCACTCCCCTAGAGGTGAGAGCCAACGTCAAACTCCAGGCTCTGGGTAATCCACAAACAATGTGTGTGGTCGTCTCTCCCGGCCACGTGGGGCCCACCACGGACTTCTGGAAATGGCAGCCTCAGGGCACCATCTTCGGACTCCCCATTTCCCAGGAGCCCTCTGATCTTTAATGTCAATTTAAGAAATGCTGAGAAATCTATTCTTGTTATATTCTACTTATTTCTATTTTTGCCATGGTCTGGGATACCAACCAGCTCTTCAAAAGACTGAGCTGGGTTTGTCCAGTGGTTGAATGATCATCAAACAGTGAATGGCAGCAGAGTCCTCACGGGCACTTTGGACCATGGGCCTCAGCGTGACCTGATGGATAAGCATTCGGGCTCCACATGGCCTTGGGTAAGGGCTTTAACCTCTTCAAGCCTCAGTCTCTCCATCCGTAGAATAGGGATAATAAATATGTGCCTCCTGGGCTGTTAATTAATTAATTAATTAATTAATTTTTTTAAGACAGAGTTTCACTCTTGATGCTCAGGCTGGAGTGCAATGGCACGATCTTGGTTTATAACAACCTCCACCTCCTAGGTTCAAGCGACTCTCCTGCCTCAGCCTCTGGAGTAGCTGGGATTATAGGCACATGCCACCACATGCTAATTTTGTAATTTTAGTAGAGTTGAGTTTTCTCCATGTTGGTCAGGTTGGTCTCGAACTCCTGACCTCAGGTGATCCTCTGGGATTACCGGCGTGAGCCACCATGCCCAGCCTGAGAGAATTTAACCATACAACATAGGTAGAGTTCTTAGCACAGCATCTTGCACAGAGCAAACGCTCATAAACATTTGCTGCAGATGAAGGTGACTGTCGGACGTTTTGTATTTGCTGACTTGTTGAGTCCCTACTCCCCTCTTGTTGGTCCCTCTGGCCATTGCAATGTGGGATGTGCCTTTGCCCAAACTCCCAGCCAATCCCCTGCTCCAAACGCCCAGCCCCCAGACCCACTGTGCTGGGACCTCCTTCGCGTTTCAAATCCCAGAGCCATGGCTGGTGTGTCGGGAGGGAGACACTGAGGACGATTTTCATTTGCTTCCCTCCTCTGCAACTCTGGGAGCTGCCATGACGACACAGAGGCCCCTCAGGGCTCATGCCCAGTCCCCCATTTCTTTCCCGTTGTAATTGGGCTCCTTTGTTAGCACAGGTCCCGTTCTTTGGAGAAAAAATATGGCTAGGTCCGTGGGCTCTCAGCCTTTCGATGTTCAAGGTTCTCTTCATGTCCTGGGTAACAAAGTCAGCGAGTGGACAGGGCTCCCTGAGGACACACGGGCGGTCTTGCTTTGGCTGGGAGGTTCCCAGTGACTCCAGCTGCTCTTGACTCAGAGGGGCCACCGTGACAGGCCTTGAATGGGTGGTGGTGGTGACTGTCCTGGGTCATGATCCATGAAAGCAGTGAGTCCTACGAGAAGGGAGACCCTCTTTGGGCCTGACCCGACCCCTGACAGCAAAGGCAAAGAATCCAAGAGGCAATAGCATTGAAGGGTACAGAGGGCACCAGCCGCAGCCCTGCCCCTGGCCTGGGTGGGGACCTGGGGTTTCCTTTTTAGGAATAGTAGCTCCAGCATCCTCAGGGTATAGGTGGGCCCCCAAAGAGGTCCAAATGACACAACCAGACCGCAATAAGTGCATGTCGAGATACCTCACTGAGGAAGAAACACCTCAAGGTTTTGGGAAAATGGAGCCAAAAGAGGATAAAGTCAAAACAAAACAGAGCTAAACATGGAACGACCACGTGGCCAGCAACTCCACTCGTAGGCATATGCCTGAAACAGCTCGAAACTGATGTCGAAACAACACCTGTATGCAAATGTCCACAGCAGCATTGTTTACAGCAGCCAAAGGGTGGGAACAGCACAAACACTACCGACGGCTGAGTGGATCCACGGAACGTGTTCTGTTCATGGAATGGAATATCGTTCAGCCGTAAAAAAGAAGTAAAGCTCTCGTACAGGCATTCATTTCACTGTGCTTCACAGGTGTCGTGTTTCTTATAAACGGAAGGTTTGCCACACTGGGTAGAGCAAGTCTATCAGTGCCGTTTTCCCAACAGCACGTGCTCACTTTGCATCTCTGTGTCCCATTTTGGAAATTCTCATAGTATTTCAAGTGTACCATGGCCTCTGAGTGTACAAGCAAAAGGAAGAGCTGCACACCTCTCACTTTAAATCACAAATTGGAAATGATGAAGCTTAGTGAGGAAGGCATGTTGAAAGAGGAGACAGGTGGAAAACGAGGCCTCTTGTACCAGTTAGCTGAGCTGTGAATGCAAAGAATGTGTTCTTGAAGGAAATTAAAAGTGCTTCTCCAGTGGACACATGAATGATAAGAAGGTGAACCAGCCTTATTGCTGATTTGGAGAACGTTTGAGCATTCTGGATAGATCAAACCTGGCACAACATTCCCTTAGGTCAAAGCCTAACCCAATGCAAGGCCCTAACCCTCTTCAATTCTTCTTTTTTAAAAATTAAATTTAAAAAATTTTTTGAGATAAGGTCTGGCACTGTCATCCATGGCGGACTGACAGTGGGAATGCAGTGGCTTGATCTTGGCTCACTGCAACCTCCACCTCCAAGACTTAAGTGATCCTCCCACCTCAGCCTCCTAAGTAACCGGGACTACAGCTGTGTGCAACCACACCCGGCTAATTTTTGTGGGTTTTTTTTTGTCTTTGTTTTTGTTTCTTTTTGTAGAGATGATGTTTCACCATGTTGTCCATGCTGGTCTTGAACTTCTGAGCTCAAGCAATCCACCCACCTTGGTGTCCTGAAGTGCTAGGAGTACAGGCATGAGGCACCACACCCAGCCTTCAATTCTGTGAAGGCTGAAAGATGTGAGGAAGCTGCAGAAGAAAAGATGGAAACTAGCAGAAGTTGTTCATGAGGTTAAGGAAAGAAGCCATCTTCATAATATAAACATGCAAGGTGAAGCAGCAAGTGCTGACGGAGAAGCTGCAGCAAGTTCTCCAGATGATCCAGCTGAGACCATCAATGAAGATGGCCACACTACCCAACAGGTTTTCAATGCAGACAAGACAGCTTTATAGTAGAATATGCCATCTAGGACTTTCATAGCCAGAGAAGTCAACACTTCAAGGGACATGCTGACTCTCTCATTAGAGGCTAACCCAGATGGTGACTTCAAATAGAAAGCTACACTGATTTACACTGTAGCTGATTCCAAAATCCTAGGGCCCTTAACAATTATGCTAAATCTACTCTGCCTGTGCTTTATAAATGGAATAACAAAACATATCTGTTTACAGCATGGTTTCCTGAATATTTTGAGCCCACTGTCGAGACCTACTGCTCGGAAAAAAACATTCCATTCAAAATATTATTGCTCATTGACAATGCACCTGGTCACTCAATCACATGCTCTGATAGAGATGTGCACAGATATTAATGTTGACATTAATGTAATCATGCCTGAAAACATGACATCCATCTCGTAGCTCACGGATAAAGAAATCACTTCAACTTTCCAGTCTTACTATTTAAGAAACATATAATGAATCTCACAAGGCTATATTGCTGCTTTAGTTAGTGATTCCTCTGATGGATCTGGGCAAAGTAAAGTAAAAATCTTCTGGAAAGGATTCATCATTCCAGATGCCATTAAGAACATTCTTGATTCATGAGAGAAGGTCAAAATATCAACAGCAGGAGTTTGGAAGTTGATTCCAGCCCTCACTGATGACTTTGAGGCATTCAAGACTTCAGTGGAGGAAGTCACTGCAGATGTGATGGAAATAGCAGGAGAATTAGAATTCGAAGTGGAGCCTGAAAATGGGACTGAATTGCTGCAATCTCATGAGAAAACTTGAATGGGCGAGGAGTTGCCTCTTAGGGATGTGCAGAGAAAGTGGTTTATTGAGATGAAATCTACTCCTAGTGAAAAGTCTATGCACATTTTTGAAATGACAACACAGGATTTAGAATATTCCATAAAATAAGGGATAAAGCAGTGCAGAGTTTGAGAGGATTGACTCCAATTTTGAAAGAATTTCTACTGTGGGTAAAATGCTATCTAACAGCATTGCATACTACAGAGAAATCTCCCCTGAAGGAAGAGTCAATCATCAAGGTAGCCAACTTCATTGTTATCCTATTTAAGAAATTGCCAGTCACCCCAGCCTTCAGCAACCATCACCCTGAGCAGACAGCAGCCATCAACAGCAAGGCAAGACCCCCTGACCAGCAAAAAGATTATGACCTGCTGAAGGTTCAGGTGATTGTTAGCACTTTTAAAGCAATATTTAAAATATTTAGCTCTCTCTCCTCTCTCTCTCTCTCTCTCTCTCTCCATATATATATATATATATATATATATATTTTGAGATGGAGTCTCTTCTCTCTCCCAGCCTGCAGTGCAGTGGCTTGATCTCAGCTTACTGCAACCTCCATCTTCCAGTTTCAAGTGGTTCTTCCGCCTCAGCCTCCTGAGTAACTGGGATTACAGGCACCCGCCATCATGCCCAGCTAATTTTTGTGTTTTTGTAGAGACGGAGTTTCACCATGCTGGCCAGGCTGGTCTTGAACTCCTGACCTCAGGTGATCTGTCTGCCTCGGCCTTCCAAAGTGCAGGGATTATAGGTGTGAGCCACCATGCCCAGTCTATTTAGCAATATTTTTAAGTTAAGATACACATTTTTTACGCCAGGCAAGGTAGCTTATGCCTGTAATCCCAGCACTTTGGGAGGTGGAGGTATGTGGATCACTGGAGCTCAGGAGTTCGAGACCAGCCTGCGCAACATGGTGAAACCCTGTCTCTACGAAAAATACAAAACTTAGCCAGGTGTGGTGGCACAGGCCTGTAATACCAGCTACTAGGGAGGCTGAGGCAGGATTATTGCTTGAACTCAGGAGGCGGTGGCTGCAGTGAACTAAGATCTTGCCACTGCACTCCAGCCTGGGCAACAGATTGAGACCCTGTCTCAAGAAAAGAAATGCACATTTTTAGACACAGTGCTATTGAACACTTAATTGACTACAGCAAGTGTAAACGTAACTTTTTTATGCACCGGAAACTAAAAACTTCATGTGACTTGCTTTATCCTGATATTCACAGGTCTGGAACTGAGCCTGTGACATCTCTGAGGTCTGCCTGTGCATGCTTCCATGTGAACGAACCTTGAAAACATAAATCAAAGAAATCAGACGCCGAGAGGTGATGCACGCCTGTGATCTCAGCACTTTGAGAGGCCGAGGCGGGTGGATCACTAGAGGTCAGGAGTTTGAGACCAGCCTGGCCAACATGGTAAAACTCCGTCTCTACTAAAAATACAAAAAGTAACCAGGCATGACGGCGCACATCTGTCATCCCAGCTACTAAGGAGGCTGAGACAGGAGAACCACTTGAACCCAGGAGGCGGAGGTTCAGTGAGCCGAGATGGCACCACTGCTCTCCAGCCTGGGTGATGGAGACATCATCAAAAAAAAAAGCTGGATCCAAAAGACCACATATTGTACAACTCTATTTCTGTGAACGGTCCAGGTCAGGCCAATCCCTAGAGACGGAGAGCAGCTGCCTGGCCTGCAGGCGGGGGCCGGGTGTGTGATTGCTGATGGATGGATGTTTTTAGAGAGGGTGATGACGTTGTTTGGGACTAGACAGTAAGTTTTCACTTTAAAATGGTAAATTTTATGTCATGTGATTTTCATCTGAATAAAAGAAAAAATGCAGAGCCAGAGCATTTGGAAACAGGAAAACACAGGGTGTCTTTATGGCGGATGGCCTCTTTTTGCCCATTTTAGGGGAGTGTGGGGGAGGACGTCTGAGAACAGCACCAGTGGCTGGGAGAGCCCTGTAGAGCGGAGACTTTTGTGGGAAGGCAAAGATGTCTGTCTGGCCCATCTTAGCCACAGCCTCCAAGGCCCCTTCAGCTCCAGCGCTCTTTCTCTGGTGAAGAGTCCTCGTCTTGGACCCAGGAATGACAAACAGCCGGACTCTGAGGCTGCTGGGTACCTCTGTCTCCCCTTTGTGTACTGGCCTGGCCCTCCTGAAGAGCCCACGGCTGCTTCCTGACCAGGTGAACCCTTTTTGAGCAGACACATCCACGGACTTCAGAATAAGCCTCCAGGTGCACGGATGGATGCCTGCTGACCGAGGCTGCCTTTGCACACTTTGCTGCAGCACTGGAGAACTGAGTCTTCTTTTGTTCCATTTTTCATAGAAACGGGCACATTTCCCATTCCTCCCCCTCACCCCCACAACCCCTGACGCTCAGAGGCCAGGGCTGATCTGAGAGGGGCCCGGGAGGGAGAGAAACCCAGAGCCATCATTTCCAGGATGTGGCATTATGCGTGAGGCACAGAAGAAATTACTTTCTAGGTTTGTGTTCTTTTAACGGCACCACATAAAGTCGCTTTAGAAAAGTCTTTATTCTTATCACGTAACCAGTAGATCAAAAAGCATCCTGAGACTTAGATGATGTGGCACGTCGGATGGCAGACAGATGATGTGGTGGGAGAAGCTGTGGGAGTGGAAGGATAATAAGAGAAAGAAAAGAAAGCGCTCTGTTGGTTTCAGGGTGCTGTTTCACAAGGATAGAAAAAGCCCACGTGGCCTTAGCTTCTTCCTCGTCTGAGAATGCGTTATTGCTTTCTTTCTTTCTTTCTTTCTTTTTTTTTTTGAGATGGAGCCTCGCTTTGCCGCCCAGGCTGGAGTGCAACTGGCACGATCTCTGCTCACTGCAACCTCCACCTTCTGGGTTCAAGCAATTCTCCTGTCTCAGCCTCTTGCATAGCTGGGATTACAGGTGCATGCTGCCATGCCCAGCTAATTTTTGTTGTTTTTTTTTTTTTTTGTATTTTAGTGGAGACAGGGTTTTACCATGTTGCCCAGAATGGTCTTGAACTCCAGAGCTCAGGCAATCCACGTGCCTCAGCCTCCCAAAGTGCTAGGATTACAGGCGTGAGCCACTGCGCCCAGCAAGAATGGGTTATTACTTCCAAGACACAGGCAAGGAGGAGAACATGGGAGGAAAAAGTCAGATAGTTCCACTGAACCTAGGAGACAAAACCAGAAAGTGGTGAAACCCATGTTTGGGTGCCTCTATCCACCAGATCCAGCTGGTTGATATGGGGCCCTTTCGTGGACCCCATAGGAGACAGGTGGCCAAAGGATCTCAGACTAGTACATGCATGCCTGACCGATTCATCCTTCAGGAGGCCTAGGGAAGGAGTGCTGTGGGCACAGGGTGAATGAACACGCTGACTGCCACCCAGTTAGCCTCAGAAGCTTGTTCTACATGGCATGGGTACTAAGAACTGTCAACATTTATCGAAACGTTCTTTCTGCCGAATGCTCTCCTAGGAGTTTTCCATGTGTTTGCTGATTTAATCAGCAAAATCTGCAGCCCTCGGAGATGGGTACTTGCATTATGGACATTTCACAGATGGGAAACTGAGGCAGAGAGGGGTGAGGGGACTTGCCCGAGGTTATGGTGGGAAAGTAGTGGTGCTGTGATGCATGTAAAAATCAATGAGAAAAATTACATTATGGCACAAGTCCCAAACAGCACTGGAAATAACCACCTAATAACGATACACGCCAGCCGCGGTGGCGCACGCCTGTAACCAGCACTTTGGGAGGCCAAGGCGGGCAGATCGCCTGAGGTCAGGAGTTCGAGACCAGCCTGGCCAACATGGCGAAACCCTGCCTCTACTACAAACACAAAAATTAGCCGGCTGTGGTGGCAGGTGCCTGTAATCCCAGCTACTCGGGAGGCTGAGACAGGAGAATGCTTGAACCAAGGAGGCAGAGGTTGCAATGAGCCGAGATCATGCCACTGCACTCCAGCCTGAGTGACAGAGAGAGAATCTGTCTCAAAAAAAAAAAAAGAAGGCTGCTAGCAATAACCGACAAGAGGCATTCAGCGCTTACTGTATCCAGGCACTGGCTGCACCACCTTCCTCACTGACTTTACTCAGTGCACAGAGGCTTTAAGTAAGGTGGGAAACTAAACCCCCATAAAGAGGAGGGGATGGAGGCTCAGAGCAGACGGACCTGGAATGGAGTCTTGGCTCCTATGTTTGTGGCCCTGTCACCTGAGAATCAGAATGACACTGGGAAGTGCCTGGCACAGGGAGGTGAACCTGCAGGTGTTTACCAAATCCACAGCCAGGATTGTCGTGACTCTGCTCTGCCCCCCGTAGCAGCCACCCTCACTGTGCTCAGAGGCGTCCAGCTGCCATGCTTTGGGTATGGGTCCCGTGTCTCCTCCAAATCCCATGTTGGGATCTGCCCCCCAAGCTTGGAGGTGGGGCCTGCTGGGAGGCGTTTGGGTGATAGAGGCAGAGCCCTTGTGAATGTCTTGGTGTGTCCTCCTGGTAATGAGTGATTTCTCACTATTAGTTTATGTGAGAACGGGTGGTTGAAGGGTCTGGGCCCTCTAGGCACAGGCTTGGATCTTTTCACATTTTGAATAAGGCTGGAACTGATTTTTCTCTCTTTTTTTTAAATTTTGAGATGGAGTCTTGTTCTGTTGCCCAGGCTGGAGTGCAGTGAGTGATCTCTGCTCTCTTTTCCTTCCTCTCTCACCAGCTCCCCTTTGCCTTCCGCCAAGGCGCGTGGAAGCTTCCTGAGGCCTCACCAGAAGCAGATGCCCACATGTGATTCCTGTTTAGCCTGCAGAACTATGAGCCAAATGAACCTCATTTCCTATCAATTACTCAGCCTCAGGTATTCCTTTATAGCAACATAAATGAATGAAGACCTCAGGCCCAAGGCAGAGGGGATTTCTGGGCTCCAGAATTCAAGAAGTGGGCAGGCCTAGCCCCCTCTAGGCACAGGTTTGGATCTTTTCACATTTTGAATAAGGCTCCATCTCCTTTTTGAGATGGAGTCTTGTTCTGTCCCCCAGGCTGGAGTGCATTGATTGTGGCTCATTGCAACCACCGCCTCCTGGGTTCAAGCGATTCTTCTGCCTCAGCTTCCTGAGTAGCTGGGATGACAGGCGCGTGCCACCATGCCCAACTATTGTTTGTACTTTTAGTAGAGACAGGGTTGCGCCATGTTGGCCAGGTGGGTCTCGAATTCCTGACCTAAGGTGATCCATCTGCCTCGGCCTCCCAAAGTGCAGGGATTGCAAGTGTGAGCCACCACGCCTGGCCCTCGTTTCTGTTCGCAATGTTGTATGACCACGTCTCCACCGCAGTGAGACAGGTGGCGTTACGGCCCCACTTTCAGGAAGTGGAAACGGAGGCTCAGAGATACTGAGTGCTGGATCCAAGGTGGCTGGGCTGGTGAGGAGCAGAGCTGCGCTGTTTGGGTTTGTGCTCGGGACTGTGTCTGCTAGGGCCCTTCTGGGCTGCTGAGGGAGCAGATGGTGAGCCAAGCCTGCCCAGATGGGCTGCATCTGCTGCAATGCTCTGCCGTCACCATCTTGAAAGTCTTCCTAGGGTTTGAACAAGGGGTCTTGCATTTTCATTTTGCACTGGCCAGGCAAATGATGAAGGAACAGGGAAGGAACTGAGAGACAGCCACCTGGGGGCCAGGGCCCTCGACCCGGCTCTCTGTGTGGCCTTAATCGGCTGTCAACCTCTACCTCTTGCCTCAGTCTCCCCGTCTGCAAGATGAAGGAGCAGGGCTAGATTGGGATTTCCTCATGTGTATTTCATGGAACACTGGTCCCTCACGGTTCACTGAGACCAGGTCTCTCCAAAAAGTGAGTTTGGGAAATGGTGCAAATTCTTCTTTGGAAAAATCCAGGGCAGTTTTGTATATTCAGGGATCGTGTAGACTTGGAACAAGAACAAAAAAGCTCTTTTTTTTTTTTTTAAAAAAAAGGCCAAAAAATGGCATTTGTGTTTTCCAAACATTAGATCACACAAGCCTTAAGAAAAGCGCGATGTCGGCTGGGCGTGGTGGCTCACACCTGCAATCCCAATGCTCTGGGAGGCTGAGGGGGCGGATCACTTGAGGTCAAGGAGCTCCGAGACCAGCCTGGCCAACATGGTGAAACCCCGTCTCTGCTAAAATACAAACATTAGCTGGGCGTGGTGGCCCATGCCTGTAATCCCTATACTCAGGAGGCCGAGGCAGGAGAATTGCTTGGACCGGGGAGGCGGAGGTTGCAGTGAGCAGAGATGGTGCCATTTTACTCCAGCCTGGGCGAAGGAGTGTGACTCTGTCTCAAAAACAAAAAGGGGGAAGGGGACGGGAGGGAAGGGGAGGGGAGGGGAGGGAAGGGGGGAAGGGAAGAGGAGGGAAAAAAGGAAAGAAGAAGAGAGGAGAGGAGAGGGAAAAATCTACAAAGCATCCCTGGGGCAATGGTAGACCAACAAATTTTTAAACTCTTTTCCAGTATTCAGGGCAAACCTGCCTTCCTTATGCCATCCCCTGGAGTGATGCAGACATGCAGGAAAATTCCGAGACAGATCCCGCAGGTATGGATGGAACACAGAACAAGTGGCCGCTCTGTTGGAGGCTCTGGGGACAAGGAAGGGGCTCGAATGGTCCTCTGCTCCAGGTTTTCAGCCCTTCCTCTGACCCAGAACAGCAGACCAGAAGCACCTTCCAGCCACGGCTGGGGGCTGGCCCTCCAGGGATCCGTCCCACTTGCTTTGGGCGGTCAGTAGATCCCTCCGCCACATTTAGGGTCACTCCTTAGAGCGCATGACCCCTCCGGATCCTGAAGCTGCCCAGGGACTGGCGGCAGTGGGACGGAAGCACCGTGACCTCCCCACCCCCCACGACCCGGGTCGCTGGGCCTTTGACAGCTGATGCTTCACGGGATACCCATTCCTGCAAGGCTCAGCTGCCCTGGGGCGCCCCACCACTTCCCTGAGCTAATGTTGCCAGCGTGAAATTCCGGATTGGACTCTGAACTTCCTAGCTGGGTTTCAAAAAGGCTTGTTTGCAGGATGCAAGAAGCACTGTTCGGCACCTTTCCATGGGCTTTTTGGCCATTTATGTCACTCCTCGGGAGAAACTCTGTTCAGGTCCCTCTGCCAATTTCAAAATTAGGTCGTCTTTTTATTGCGTCTTCTCTGGGGTCACCACCGTTGTGACCTCATGAGACACACAAAGCATTTCCCCCTCAGCCTGTGTGTTTGTGCCGTGGTGCGGTGGTGGGCTCTGGCCAGGCAGGAGCCTTGGGGATGAGGGGCCACAAAGGGTCTGACGTCACTCCTCTGGCTCCTGCAGGGAGGTGGTAGACGCGTATCAGTTATGCCCCTGGGAGGGCCCTGGGCAGGGAGACGGAAGCCCGGGTTCTGGGTCCTGCTCCTCTACTGATGGTCCCAGCACCCTGGGCTCCTCATCTGAAACTACGGGGTGACCCTCGCTTTCCTGCTCCCCGACTGTGGAGACGCACAGCGGGGAACACCCATGACAGCACGGGGCCCACCTCAGCTACTGCTGTGTGCGCGTGTGGAGGAACATGCTGTGTTCCAGCCCCAACACAGGCTCCCCCGCTCCGCGTCCATCAACAGGCCCCAGGACTTAATCACCGTGTTGCGTGCACCCTTTTTGCCAATACAGGACTTCACCGCAGGGGACCATCAAGGCCTCAAAGTAAGACCCATGAGGGCAGGGGGTGGACCCTGGGAGGACGGGGCCTGGCAGTGGGGCGGGGCCTGGTGGCAGATGGACCCTGAGAGGGCGGGGCCTAGTGAGGCGGGGCCTGGTGACAGATGGACCCTGGGGGCAGGGCCTGGTGGTAGGGCGGGGCCTGGTGGGAGACGGACCCCTGGGAGGGCGGGGCCTGGCAGTGGGGGGCCTGGTGGCAGATGGACCCTGAGAGGGCGGGGCCTAGTGGTGAGGCGGGGCCTGGTGACAGATGGACCTGGGGGCGGGGCCTGGCAATGGGGCGGGGCCTGGTGACAGATGGACCTGGGGGCGGGGCCTGGTAATGGGGCGGGGCCTGGTGGCAAATGGACCCTGGGAGGGCGGGGCATGGTGGTGGGGCGGGGCCTGGTGGCAGATGGACCCTGGGAGGGTGGGGCCTGGCAGTGAGGCAGGTCTGGTGGCAGAACCCCAGCGAGTTTCTCTGGTCACCCGCCCTGACCTGGAGTGCAGTGGCGGGATCTCGGCTCACTGCAGCCTCTGCCTCCGGGTTCAAGTGATTCTCCTTCCTCAGCCTCCCAATTTCCTCTGGAGCTTCAACAGGGGGAAGAGCTGTCTGGGAAAAGCCTACGTGGGGCCGGGCCTGGCCAAGGGCTGGAGCCAGGCGGGTAAAGGTCCAGGTAAAGGAAGGACTGACTTTGCCTTCACATACTTGGACCTAAGCAGAGGGCCTGGACCCAGCCTACAGAGGACTAGCCCAAGGTCAGGGCTGGCGACCTGGCTGGGACCTGGCTGGGACCTGGCTGGGACCTGGCTGGCCTCTTCCTGACATTGGAAGCTGCAGCCCAGGGCATGTGACGTGGACAACGTAGAACATGAGGGGGTGAACTTCGGGCTTTCTAGGGCCAGCACCGTCAGAACTTTCTACCAAAACCCTGACCTTTGCTCCCTCCCAGTGCTTCTCATACCTTCAGTCATTCAGCAAACATCTTTGTTTGGACAAAGCACAGGAATTCTGGGACGCAGCTCTGAACAGGACAAACTCAGCCCTGGCCTTGGGCACTTGCCTTCTAGGGTGAGATGACAATAAGTAAACAACCACGACACAGGAGGAGACTTGTTGGGAAGCGAAAGTGCTTCCAGGAGCGTCAACTTTTCCTGAGGCCCGTGGGCTGGGAAAGTGTGCACTGTCCCAGACAGACAGACAGGCAGACCGGGATCTGATGACGTTCCCAGGAGCCAGGCATGAAGGGGAGGCACCCTTGGGCTCCCAGACACATGCACCTTGCTAGGAGGTAAATCCTAGGCCTGAAACACCCGATACCCCAAATCCTAGGCTGAAATGCCTGGTGTCCCAGTCCTCACGCCAGGAAGCAAATAAGGGCTTCCTGCTAGAGGACGTAGAAAGCAGAAGCATTTGCTGATGCTCTTTCTCCTCATTCATCATTGTTGTGCTTCTCAAACGGATCAAACCGTGAAACTTGAGAGTTTGGGCGGCCTTGTCTCCTGGATCTTGTCTTTGCCTTTAGCGTTGTAATTATAGGACGTGTGTGATTTTTTCCCCACTTAACATGTCGTGAATATTTTCCGTGTCTATGTAATCCTTTAAAAGCTATTTACAATGATTACATAATGTTTGGGACGTGTCATGATTTGCTTTCTATTTCACCTCCTGTTAGATGCCAAGGTTGTAGGGTAGAGTCTTAGACCCACCCCAGTCTGCTTTATCATTTCGTTGCCCTCAGCAGGAGCCACACCGAAGTGTCAGATGTATCTTACCTGCCCTTCTTCTGGAAGGATCTTAGGCTTTCGGCACAGGAGGGGGCATTACGGATCATCTGTTCCCATCCTTTTATTTTCTCAGCTGAGAAAACTCAAGACCTCATCCAAGATCTCAGGGCGAGTGAGTAATAATCCCTTTACGGTGAAATGACTGAACTTCACTGAAATACATTCAAGAGTGGAAGCATTTCTTTTTATACTGGAACTGTGCTGAATCTACATACAGTTTGGGGAAGAACCAATTCCTTTATGATATTGAGTCTGTTATTTAAAACACATGCTCTGTTGGGACACGCCTTTGTCAGGTTTACTCCCAGATTATTTATGTTTTATGTATGCATCTTATCCCCGCGTTTGTTGATGTTGTAAACAGCATCTTTTTTTTTTTTTTTTTTTGAGACGGAGTTTTGCTCTTGTTACCCAGGCTGGAGTGCAATGGCGCGATCACGGCTCACCGCAACCTCCGCCTCCTGGGTTCAGGCAATTCTCCTGCCTCAACCTCCTGAGCAGCTGGGATTACAGGCATGTGCCACCATGCCAAGCTAATTTTTTATATTTTTAGTAGAGACGGGGTTTCACCATGTTGACCAGGATGGTCTCGATCTCTTGACCTCGTGATCCACCTGCCTCAGCCTCCCAAAGTGCTGGGATTACAGGTGTGAGCCACTACGCCCGGCCAACAGCATCTTTTTAAAACTTGTGTTTTCTAGTTGTTGCTGCTTTATAGAAATGCAATTGAGGTTTATATGCTGGTTTTGTACTCACTTACCTTACTTAAATGTCTTATTAATAATTTTCCATAGGTTCTTTTCAGGTTTCTATGTAGACAGTATTTTCATTTGCATCCAAGAAGAGTCTTCTCTGTGTCTTTCTTCCTTTGTATTTTCTTTTTGTGTCTTACTGCACAGGTTAGCAACTCCAGTTTGGTGTTACACGGAAGTGTCTGGAATGTGGTCTGAACAGGAATCCTTTTAGCTTTTCTCCAAGTGTGATGGTTATTGTAGGAGTTTTTGGGAGAGGATCGGATTAAGGAAATTTCTTTCTATTCCTATTTTGCTAAAATTTTTAAACCATAATTAGATACAGACTTTCATCAAATGCTTTCTTTTGCATTTACTAAGACATTATTTGGTTTTCCTTTTTTAATCTGCTATTGTGGCAAATTACATTAATGGATTTTTATGAATCAGGCTTGTATTCCTGGGATAAACCTGACTTGTATGTAATTTATTATTCATCGTTTAGAACTCTAAATTTCCTTATAAGTATTTCTAAATTTCCTTATAAGTATTGTGTTGCATCTGATAATTTGCGTTGTGGAAACTTTTTTGAGAAATCACTCAATTTGGCCCGGTGCAGTGGCTCACGCCTGTAATCCCAGCACTTTGGGAGGCCAAGGCAGGTGGATCACTTGAGGTCAGGAGTTCAGGACCAGCCTGGCTAAAATGGTAGAACCCTGTCTCTACTGAAAATACAAAAATTAGCTGGGCATGGTGGTGCTCATCTGTAATCCTGGCTACTCAGGAGGCTGAGGCAGGAAAATCACTTAGAACTGGGAAGCGGAGGTTGCATTAAGCCGAGATCGTGTCACTGCATTCCAGCCTGGGCCACAGTGCAAGACTCTGTCTCAAAAAACAATCAAAAAAATCACTCCAGTTGTGCATTGCTAGTATATAGAAATATGTGTCCATTTTTGTGTCCATTTTAGGACCTTGCAAACCTGCTTATTAGTTTTAGGAGTCTTTTTTTTTTTTAAATATAGATTTATTGGGATTTTCGGTGTAGTGACGTTGTCTGAGGACAGGGATAGTTTTATTTCTTTCCAATCTGCAAGCCTTTCATTTTATTTTTTTCTTGCCTTATTTTATTGGCTAAGATTTCTACTATGATGTTAAATGGAATGATGAGAGTGGCTAACCCTGCCTTGCTTCCAGTGTTTGGGGGAATCTTTCCTTATTAAGCACGATGCTAGCTATAGGATTTTTGTAGATGTCCTTTATCAGAATGAAGAAGTTCCTTCTGTTGGTGTTTTGCTGAGAACTTTATCATGAATGGATGCTTCATTTTGTTAAAGGATTTTTCTGTGTCTGTTGAAATGGTCGTGTGGTTTTTCTTTAGGGCATTGGTAAGGTGGATTCCACTGATGGATATTTGAGTACGGAACCAGTCTTGCATTCTGAGAACAAACTGCACTGTGTGGTGGTGTATTTCATATAATGCTGGATTTTATTTACTTACATTTTGTTAAGGACTTTAGTGCTTACGTTTATGTAGGAATCAGGTCTGTACGTTTCCTTTTTTGGTACAGTCTTTTTCTAGTTTTGAGGCAAGGCTCATGAAATGCATTGGGAAGTAGTCTTTCCTCTTTTATTTTCTGAGTAACAACCAATGTTACTTCTTCTTTCAGTGTTTGGTAGAATTAGCCAGTGAAACCATGTGGGATTGAGGATTCGTTGTTTGGAAACAAATAGAAAACTATGCATTAAATGTGTTTAATAGTTATGAGAGCATTCAAGTTATTTATTTAATCTTGGATGAATTTTGGTCATTTGTGTCCAAGGAATTCATTAGTTTTATCTAAGATGTAGAACTTTTGTGCATAGAATTGTTCATTGTATTCCTTTAAATTATTATTGATAACATATGAAAAATGCTCCTCATCACTGGTCATCAGAGAAATGCAAATCAAAACCACATTGAGATACCATCTCCCACCAGTTAGAATGGCGATCATTAAAAAAATCTGGAGACAG
>CM052657.1:113077774-113101266 GCA_028533165.1 Leontopithecus rosalia | reverse complement strand
GGCAAGTGTGGGGATGGGGCAGTCAGCACAGGGCAGAGGGGGCAAGTGTGGGGATGGGGCAGTCAGTACAGGGCACAGGGGGCAAGTGTGGGGATGGGGCAGTCAGCACAGGGCACAGGGGGCAAGTGAGGGGACAGGTTAGCTAGGCAAGAGGGCTGGGGTACAAGCATGGGGACGGGGTGGCCAGGCAAGAGGGCCAGGGTAGGCCTATAGAATGGACCCCACTGTGGCCCCCCAGAGCACCTCTCTACCTGTGCGGCCTCTTCCTTCCAGGCCCCCCGGCAACTCCAGGCCCAGCTCCCCGAAGCCCCTCATCACCCATTTAACTCTTCCCCGTTCCTCTGTGCTCAGACTCACGTCATCAACGGATGACAAGGATGTCAAGTCCTCTCGCCAACTAGGTGGGCCCACGCCTGGCAGGGTGAGGACAATTCTCCATCTTGGGTATTTTTCTGTCCTTTCCCGAGGGAGCCGTTTGTCCCCGAGGGGACCGGGTACTCCTTGGAGCTTCCAGGACAGCAGCGATGTTCATCTTTGGACACAGACAGGCCTGACCTGAAATCTCTGCCCTGTCACTTGCAAGCCGAGACCCGGTTCTTGTCACTTTCCTTTCTCGGTCTCAGTTGTTTTGTCTGAACCTGGGGGGTGACGCCTGCCTATTTCATGAGTCACTGCAGAGACTAAAGGAGAGATGGCAAGCAAAGCAGAGGCCGGCATCTAGTAGGTGTGCAGGAAGCAGGCGCCGATGGCTGCACAGTGGGGTCCTCAGGTCCCCACTCCCCAGTGCCTCAGAAGACTGGCCGCTGTCGGGCAACGCCCACGCCTCTTCCAGCCCCCGGGAGGGAGAGCCCGGCATTCCTGGAAGAAGCCCAGGCTTTATTTATCTATTTATCTGTGTACACAGCCACTCATCTCTTTACTTCCAAATCTAACATCATCTCATTAGGGAGGCACCAATAAGGAAAAAACAGTGAAATTGATACCACCGGGCCCTTTTTAAGTGGGGAGCCGGCTGCCTGTGGCCTCGGGAGAGAGGCTGCTTTCTGATCTCTTTCCAGCAAGTGGGTACCCTGGGGCCTCTGCGGACAGTTTCCTAAGATCCCTCTCCATACCAGGCCAGCCACCTCCGTCCTTCACCACATCAGGGGAAGGCTGCACGCTGCTTCAAAGTCACAGCGATGCTCTGCGATTGGAAACATGCATGTTTTGCGAGGTATCAATTTAGCAACTAGCTCAATTGGCCAGGCAGGGCAGGCCGGCTGGTTGAATTTCTATTCAGGAGTGGCCTGTGGTCTGGAGTTCAAAAGGCCTGGGTTCGAGTCCTGGTCTTGGCATTAAAGTGCTGGGTGACATTAGACACGTTCGAGCCTCTTTCTGGCCCTGGTGTCCTGGTTTTTAGGTGGAAAACCACCCAGGAGCCGTCAACTGACTGGTTCAGACCGTGTGGAAGACACAGAAGAGAAAAGTCTTCCCAGACCAAAGCTTGGGATGTTAGTAGAGGAACCTCATTCCATATCATCAGGCTCAGCTCTTGAGTTGATAGTGGAACTGGTTAAACTATCCTGGGCTTCTCTGTCAGTTTGGGCTGTTTTGTGGCAGGAGGCAGAAAACCCACCCCAACGTGGTCCACCCTGGGAAGGGTGGTGGCAGGTGGGCGTCTGGTGCAGTATAACCAGGGTTCTGCTTCACAGTTCATCAATTCTCTCGCTGGGCCTGCTGCTTGTTGTTGCTTCTGTCATCAGGCTGGGTTGCCTCGTGGCAACAAAGTAGCTGCCATAGCTCCAAGCTTTACATCTGCACCCCTCACTTGTCAGAGCAAGACAGAGGTCTTAATCTAATGGAAGTCTTGAAGCTTGTTCTGGTTAGACCAACCTGAGCTCATCACTGGCCAGGGAAGTACTGTGTGCCTGCTGATCAGCTGAGTTATTTTTGATCCCTGAAGGGGTCACTCTGGCAAGAGAGTGAAGGTGACTATGACTGTCTCAGACCAAACAGAGGCTGCTTCTGTTTGGAGTGAGGCGGACCCTGCAGAAACCACACAGCTGTCACACACGGGCAGTCTAAGGAGCTCTAGACCTGCTGTGGGGTCAGCCCCTGCCATCAGATTCTAAGCCATCCAGTCTCTGGGCTGGGGCCATCCATTCAGCCTTCTGGAATGACCTGGAATCTGGACTCCAAATGTGGCTCCAAAGTGGCAGTGCCCTCCCATAAGCACAGCTTTGAGAAAAACCGAGTAGGGACGTGCACGTGTATTCTCTGCCAACCTCCTGCACCTGTGCTGTCTCACCTGCGCTCACAACGGCCATGATGCCTTTTCGTAGGTCAGGATATGGACACAGCGAAGTCAGGTAGTCTGCTCACTGTCCTCAGCAAGCGAGCTGCTGAGAGGGTTCTTCCAGATTCCGGCCGGCCTGTGGGCAGACCTGATCAGCCTCTGACTCCAAGGAGGCTGTGGGTTGTGGAGGGAGGGATTGGAATAGAAATGTTCTAGAATCGGGGATGCTGCGTTATGCTGATAACGGAGTCCTTACAGATTGTGAGCATCCCAGCTAAGCTGAGGTTTTAGAAACAGAACCCTGGGATTAGGGTCCCGCAGCCACCGCTCATAACCTGGCAACTTACCTGAACTTCCTGAGCTCTGTGGTGATATAGTTCAGATACTTGTCCTTGCCCAAATCTCTGTTGAATTGCAATCCTCAAGGCTGGAGGTGGGGTCTGCGGGAAGGTGTCTTGGTCATGGGGCAGATCCCTCACGGCTGGGCGCGTCTTTGTGATGGAGAGATCTGGCTGTGTATCTGGCGCCCCCCTCACTCTCTCCTCCTTCACCTTCTGCCATGATTGTAAGCTTCCTGAGGTCTCCCCGGAAGCCAAGAAGATGCCAGATCCGTAATTTGTGTGAAGCCTGCAGAATGGTGAGCCAATTAGATCTTTTTCTTTATAGATTGCTCAGCCTCAGGCATTTCTTTACAGCAGTGCAAGAATGACCTGATGTAGAAAATTGGTACCAAGAGTGGGGTGTGGAGGTATTGATATACAGATACCTGAAAATGGAAGCAGCTTTGAACTGGTGAGAAGCAGAGGGCAGGAGAGCTTGGAGGGCTCAGAAGAAGACACAAGGATGAGAGTTTGAAACGTCTTAGAGACTGGTTAAATGGTGGCAACCAAAACACCGATAGTGATATGGACAGTGGCAGCCAAAGTCTCATAGAAATGAGAAACTTATTGGGAGTTGGAGCAAAGGTTACGTGTCACACCTTAGAAAAGAACTTGGTTGCATCGTGTTCGTGCCCTAGGGGTCTGTGGACGTTTGAGTTTGAGAGTGATGACCTAGAACATCTGGTGGGAAAAACATTCTAGGCAGAAAAGTGTTTCAGATGTGGCCTGGCTGCTTCTAGCAGCCTGTGTCAGATGTGGGGGAAATAAATGACTTAAAGTTGGAATTTAGATTTAAATAGGAAGCAGAGCGTCAAAGTTTGGAAAATTTGCAGCCTGGCTGTGTGACAAAAAGAAAAAAGAAAATGCTTTTTTCAGGAGAGAAATTCAAGCAGGCTACGGAGCAACCACTTGCTAGAGATATTTGCATAACTAAAATGAAGCCAGGTGCTACTATCCAAGACAATGGGAAGATGCCTCAAAGGCGTTTCAGAGACCTTACGGCAGCCCCTCCCATCACAGGCCCAGAGCCCTAGAAGGGAAGGCTGGCTTCAGGGGCCAGGCCCAGGGCCTTCCTGCCCTGTGCAGCCTCAGAACACTGCTTCCTGCATCCAGGCTGCTCCAGCTCCAGCTGGGGCTCAAAGGGACCCAGGTACAGCTCAAGCTGCTACTTTGGAGAATCCAAGCTGTAAACCTTGGTGGCTTCCACAAGGTGGTAAGCCTGCAGGCGCACAGAATGCAACAGTGAAAGAGGTTTGGCAGTCCCTGCCTAGATTTCAGAGGATGCATGGAAAAGCCTGGGTATCCAGTCAGGAGCCTGCTGCAGGGGTGGAGACTTCACAGAGAACCTTGACTAGGGCAGTGTGGAGAGGAAGTGTGGGGTTGGAGCTCCCACACAGAATATCTACTGGGGAACTGACTAGTGGAGCTGTGAGAAGGGGGCCACCATCGTCCAGGCTCAAGAATGGTAGATCCTTTGGCAGCTTGCACCCTGCACCTGAAAGAGTTGTAGGCACTTGATACCAGCCCATGACAGCAGCTGTGGGGGCTGAACCCTGTGAATCCAGAGGCAGAGCTCCCCAAGGCCTTGGAAGGCCCTTGCACCAATGTGCCCTGGATGCAGAATATGAAGTCAAGGGAGTTTGTTTTCGAATTTTAGAATTTAATGACCCCTGATGGGTTTTGAACTTGCATGGGGCCTTTAGCCCCTTTCTTTTGGCCAATTTCTCCCTTTTAGAATGGGTATGTTTATCCAATGCCTATACCACCATTGTATCTTGGGGGTAACTTGTTTTGGACTTTACAGGCTCATAAGTGAAAGGGATTTGCCTTGTCTCAGATGAGACTTTGGACTTTTGAGTTAATGTTGGAATGAGTCAGGACTTTAAGGGACTGTTGGGAAGGCATGATTGTATTGTTTTGCAATGTAAGAAAGACATGTCTGCCCCTCAGGATGTTCCTGCTTACACAACAGGATCAGGAGGAAGAGATAGAGCAGGAAGAGATTTGGGAAGGGCCAGGGGTGGAATAATATAGTTTGCATCTTTGTCTCTACTCAAATCTTGTGTTGAATAGTAATCCTCAATGCTGGAAGTGGGGCCTGGAGGAAGGTGTTTGGATCATGGGGGTGGATCCCTCATGGCTTAGTGCTTTCTTTGGGAGAGTGAATTCTCATGAGATCTGGTCATTCCAAAGTGTGTGGCAACGCCCCCCCCAACTTCTGCTTTTGTAATGTGAGATGTCTGCCCCCACTTAGCCTTCTGCCATGATTGAAAGCTTCGTGAATCTTCACTGGAAGCTGAGCAGATGCCAGCACCATGCTTTCTGTGCAGCCTGCAGAACCAATTAAACCTCTTTTCTTTATAAATTATGCAGCCTCACATATTCCTTTTTTTCTTTTCTCTTCTCTCTTCTCCTCTCCTTTCCTCTCCTCTCCTCTCATTTTCTTTTCTTTTCTTTTTTCTTTTCTTTGACAGCGTCTTTCTCTGTCATCCAAGCTGGAGTCCAGTGGTACAATCATGGCTCACTGGAGTATCAACCTCCCAGGCTCAGGTGATCCACCTCAGCCTCCCAAGTAGCCGGTACTACTGGCAGCACATGCCCAGCTATTCATTTATTTGTATTTTTTGTACAGATGAGCTTTCACCATGTTGCCCAGGCTGGTCTCCAACTCCTGGACTGAAGTGATCCTCCCATCTTGGCCTCCCAAAGTGTGGGGATTACAGTCCTCAGCCACTGTGCCTAGCTGGTATGTCTTTGTATCCAGAACAGCCTGATTTATGTGGAAATGGGAATGCTGAGCATTATTAAGTCCTGCTGTAAAGAGTAGGCAAGTCAGCTGTGCCCCTCACACCTTTCCACTGAAGGGACCCACCAGCCGAGGGAGAACTTTCTGTCCCTGGCCACCGTCAAGTAGCCTGAAGTGCCCTCTGTGGGGTGGGGATTGTGTCTCGTGGGTTCCCACCAATTCTGCTGGAAAGATCTAATCCAGGTGGCAGTCCGTACACAAAAGGCTACCCCCTCAAAAGATCACATGAGATGCCCAAAAAATGCTGTGAAGGTGTCACAGGAAACATCATCTTTAGTGACTTAAAAACACCTGGGATTCTTAGAAGGTGGGGAGTAGACACAGACAGCTACAGAAAAACAGCCACAGCCCTGAAGCATTTGTAGAAGGCTTCCTAGAGAGCAGGGGAGCCAAGTTCAGAGCCAGGCGGCTGAGAAGTGGCAGGTAGGGCACAGGTGGGAGTCCCTGACCTCAGCATGGTGGTTTTCCACAGCAGAGACATTTGCTCCCTCACCATCTGTGAGAGTGAGTGCTGTACCCAGAGAGGCAGAGCCCTGGAAGAACCAGAGCCTGACCCCCTCCTGGGCCCCACATCATTGTTGGGGGCAGCTTCAGACCATGGGGGCAGAGGAATGAGCAGTTCCAGCTACAACACTGATGTGGCAACCAGGGATCCCCAGACCTTTGAGTAACAAGAAGACCAGACCCAACAACAGAGAAACAGATGCTGCAGAAATAAAATAAAACAGCAAATGGAAGAGATGTAAAATATACACACGAATAAACACTACTATCTTCAGGGAATGCTGAGCATGTCCAAAAGAGAAACAGCCGCAGAGCTTGGGAATCACACATTTGATCGTCAAAAAGGAAATAAAAATCAATTGATGGGAAAAAAGAACGTAATGGACACAGCTGTAGAAAAAATTCATGAGCTGGAAGTCTAAGCTGAAGGATTCTCCCAGTACCCATAAGAAAAGAACTGATAGGAAGACCCAGATGTTCACCCATCTGCTGGTGGAACAAAGATGAGGTGATGATGGAAGAGATCATGTGTATTAGTCTGTTCTCACACTGCTATAAAGAAATACCTGAGCCTGGGTACTTTATAAAGAAAAGAGGTTTATTTTGGCTCACGGTTCTGCAGGCTGTATAGGAAGCATAGCAGCATCTGCTTCTGGGGAGGCCTCAGGAGACTTACAATCATGGCAGGGGCCAAAGGAGGAGCAGGCACCTTACAGGAAAGAGAGAGAGAGTTGGCGGGGCCACACACTTTTAAACAAACCGGATCTTATGAGAACTCACTCACTATTCAGTACTGAGAAGGGCTGGTGCTAAAACTTGTTCATGAGAACTCTGCCCGCAGGATCCGGCCACCTCCCACCAGGCCCCAACCTTCAACACTGGGAATTGCATTTCAACTTGAGGATTGGGTTTCACCCAAACCTTATCATCATGGCAGACATTTTCCCCAGCGTGGGGCAGTGCTGGGATCTACTTTCTATCAGGAAGGACAGTTGTGAAAGGGGGAAAGATTCTAAAAGAAATCTGAAAGATGATTCAATGAAAGATTAAATTTTACTGCCTACATCTAAAGTGTACAGTGTGAAGTTTTGATATACGGATGCACAGTGAAATGATTACTACAGGTGGGCAATTGAACATATCCTTCATGTGACACAGTGACCTTTTCATGTGGGGTAAAAGCACCTAAAATCCACTCCTAGATAACTTTCATTATACAATGCAATTTTGTTAGCTAGAGTCCTCATGCTGTACCGTAGGTCTCTGGATCTCTGGATTTATTCATGTTATGTGATTACAACTTTGTATCCTTTGATTCTGCATCTCCCATACAACCTGCCCTGCCCCCACCCACACAATATTTGGATGGGTGGAATTTCACGATAGTTTGGATAGAAACTCCTAAAAGCTTCCGAGGATAAAAACAGGTCATATTCAAGGAAATGAGAATCTGATGGCATGAACCTCTCAGCCATACCAGGCGAAAGAAGACATTAGTGAAATGGCTGCAGAATTCTAGATTGGGCAGGGCTCTTAGAGGCTCCCTGGTAGAAACGCTGCATTTCACCAAGGGAAAGATGAAGCCACATTGGGGAGCAGCCCACCGCCCCTCCAAGCTAACCAGGCAGTGTGTGACTAGGGGAGCACTGGGGTTGAGGGTTGAGGTGCAAACAAAGCTTCTTCCTAAAATTCAGCGAGTATCGTCTCTATGCTAGGTGGCCGAGGGTGCAGTGGGAAAAAAACCCCGATGCAATTTCTGTGGTCGTGGAATTCCTGTCCTCATGGAAGAGAGGGGGGAAATGTAAAATTACAATTGTTCTGAGTTCTGCAAAGGAGGCACCCAGGGGCTTTGGGAGTTGACCGTCCAGGGAGGTCAGGGTCTCAGGCTTCCCAGGGAGGTCAGGGTCTCAGGCTTCCCAGAGAAACTGATGGTTTCGCTGAGCTCTGGGGATGGATGGGGGAAGGGACTAGGTATGTAAGGCCCTGCCTCAGGAGGAAGCACAGGGTAGCTGAAGCCCAGAAGCCCGGGTGAGTGGAGAGCCGCTGACAGGCCCAAGGCTGATGGGCAAGGCTGGAGGGGAAATGGGGAAACTCCTGCAAGGCTTGGCGGGACCAGAGAACGGGCTGGAGGGCCCCAAATGGAGGCCAGGGAAGGCCGATGGAACCGTCCGGGGAAGAGATGCTTGGGCTCAGGCAGTGGCAATGCAGGTGGCAGGAGGGGGCAGCTCAGAGGAGGTGCAGGAGGTGAAGTAGGCAGTACCTATGGACAGAGGGAGTGTGGAAGGGAGGACAGGAGGTGTTGGGTGGACTGCAGGTTTCTGGTGAAGATTTCCCTGCTCTAGACCTTCATGGAAGTGGAGTCACATGACACATGGTCCTTCCCGACCCTTCCTTGTCTCGGCATCATGTTCAGTCATCACTTGTTGTCACCTTCAGCTGCTGAAGAGCTCTAAGCCGGTGAACGAGTCAGGCAGGAGGCCTTCCAGAAAGATGGCTTCAGCGCTGCCACGTTTCCATGGACCTGAGCCAAGCTCCTCCCAGCACCGGGGCGGCCTGCCCTCAGGACCTGGCACCACTGCCGCAGCTTGGAGGAAGCTTCTGGCACCCTCTCCTCCCCCTCACCTGGTTAGAAGCCAGGATCTCTCATCTGCGTCTCTGTTGTCAGCTGTGACTAGACTAAGAGGAACTAGTTGTCTCTGCCCATTTTCTGTTGCTTATAACAGAATACCTGAGACGGGGTGATTTATGAAGAAAAGAAACCTGTTTCTTACAGTTCCAGAGGTTGAGAAGTCCAGGTTGAGGGGCTGCATCTGCAAAAGCCCTTCTTGCTGCTTCGAACTCTCTGCCACGTCCCAAGGTGGTGCAAGGAATCACATGGGGATGTGGTTTGGATGTCTGCTCCCTCCAAGTCTCACATTGAAACGTGGTCCCCAGTGTTGGAGGTGGGGCCTGGTGGGAAGTGTCTGGATCACAGGGCAGACTCCTCAGGAATGGCTCGGTACTATCCTTGAGAGAGTGAGTAAGTTCTCTTGAGATCTGGTTGCTTAAAAGTGTGTGGCCCTCCCCCTTCACTCTCTTGCTTCCACCTTTACCCTGTGATGCCCGCTCCTGCTTGGCCTTTCACCATGAGTAAAGCTCCCTGAGGCCTCACCAAAAGCCAAGCAGATGTGGACACCGTGCTTCCTTCACAGCCTGCGGAACTGTGAGCCAATGAAACCTCTTTCCCTTACAGATTTCCCAGCTTTAGGAATTTCCTTATATTGATGTGAAATTGCTGAAAACGCATGCTCGGGGCTAAGCGTGCTGCCTCAGGCCTCTCTTCCTGTTTTTATAAAGCCTTCAGGTCTACTCCCATGACAACCTCATCAACCCATTGACCCATTAATTCAGTCATTTATGAACGGCTTAATCCATTCATGAGAGCACAGGTCTCACGACCCAATCATCTCTTAAAGTCCCTACCGTCCATCCTGCTACATCGAGGATGACATTTCAGCACGAGTTTTGGAGGTGGGAAAGATGCCGAACGTGGCACCAGGTGTCCAGGAAGAGCAAGGCCAGACGCAACCACAGGGCCATCTGCTAGACAATGGCTCCTGGGGTGGGGACACCTGAAGCTCAGGCGTGCCTCTTGTTTCCTGGAAATTAAGCAGCTGGTTTATTTGACCTTATTGGCGGAGGAGAATCTGCAGGCTCCAGGTCAAGATGCCTGAGACCCCTGGTTACTGTGGGTTTTACAGGATCTCAGAAGGCATGGGCGGAGTCGTGGCGGCTCAGGGCGCCTGTGCAGGCCTCCCGTGTGCAGTGCTCAGTAGAGCTGCTGGAAGTCACCGTGCAGGGAGTGGGAGATACACATGCTTCTAAAAAAACAGATCTGGTGAGAATTCACTCACTATACAATACCAAGGGGGGATGGTGCCAAATCATTTGCAAGAATTCCACCCCCATGATCCAGTCACCTCCCAGCAGCCCCCACCTCCAACACTGGGAATTGCAGTTCAACAGGAGACCTGGGTGAGATCCAAACCACCCAAATGTCTTCATGGACTGGATAAAGAAAACGTGGCATATATACGCCATGGAATACTATGCAGCCACGAAAAAGGGTGGGTTCATGTTCTTTGCAGGGACATGGGTAAAGCTGGAAACCATCATTCTCAGCAAACTGACAGAAGAATGGAAAACCAAACACCGCATGTTCTCACTCATAGGTGGGTGTTGAACAATGAGAACACATGAACACAGGGAGGGAGCATCACACACCTGGGCTTGTGGGGGGTGGGGAGCTCGGGGAGGGATAGCAGGGGGAGGGGGAGTGGGGTGGGATAGCATTAGGAGAAACACCCAATGTAGATGATGGGGTGAGGGGTGTAGCAAACCACCGTGGCACGTGTATACCTGTGTAACAAACCTGCACACTCTGCACGTGCACCCCAGAACTTAAAGCATAATAATAAAACAAAGAAAATAATTTGACCATAGAAAGAGAAGTGGTTCAACTACTTTCTTAAAGAGTTGTTTATAAGTTGTAAATGAAAAATGTGTAAAAGTGCTTTTGAATTCTGTGTTAAAAATTGGTAAGAAATGGTTCAGTCTCGAAAAAAGGAAAAAAAAAAGAAAAGAAAGAAAGACGTTTTTCAGTGAGGACGTTTCCCCGTCTCCATGTGGGAGCACAGCAGGATCAGCTCTCTTGGGCACATTCAGTGCTGGAGACACGCTGCAGGGTCGTGAGACCCGCGTCTAGGCCTGGCTCTTCTGCAGCTGGGCTGCGTTTTCCTAGGTGCATAGCAGAACCTCTCTGAGCCCCGGTTTGCTCCTCTGTGAAGCAGGAAGCGTCAGGGCCTCTGCCTTCTGCACGGGGCTCCCAGAGGTGATCTGTGGAGTGTGATGCCCCTCCTTTGACTGTCCTAGCCGCCAAAGCCCCAGTCACATGGCACTTTCCACACCGGCTGTCAGCTCCTGCATCCTCCTGCCCAGAATGCATTGTGAGGACAGGACCAGGTGGGCAGACGGCTGGGCTTCGGTTTTCATTTTTGTTTTCTCTGCCTGAGAAAACTTTCTGTTAGGACATTCCTCAATGCACTGTCTTTTGTTTTATGGCTGCACAGTGTTCCACGGTGTTTTTCAGTTTGTTTCTTTGTGTTTGTTTGTTTTTGAGATGGAGTGTCACTCCGTCGCCCAGGTTGGAGTGCAGTGGTGTGATCTCAGCTCACTGTGACCTCCGCCTCCTGGGTTCAAGAGATTCTCCTGCCTCAGCCTCCCAAGTAGCTGGGATTACAGGAGCGTGTGACCATACCCGGCTAATTTTTGTATTTTTAGTAGAGATGGGGTTTCATCATGTTGGCCAGGTTGGTCTCGAACTCCTGACCTCAGGTGATCTGCCTGCCCTGGCCTCCCAAACTGCTGAGATTACAGGCGTGAGCCACTGCGCCTCACCCAATGCATGAGCCTTAGTGGGCTTGTGACGCCAGGAGCTTGTGACGCCAGGAGGCAGAGCCTGGGTGCCTGGGGAAGAGTGGGGCAGAGGCGGAGGGAGTTATCCCCTCCTTCTGAGCCCCTGTGGCTCTGTCCATTGTCCGGTATCTATGGAAAGCCACTGAGCAGCCCGCCTGCCAGGGGTTCCTTCCACACAGCACGTCCAGGCCTAGAGTATTCTAGAACATCCGGGGTCTCTCATGCTGTCGGCAAACATCAGAGGTTTGACGGACTTCTTGGGGCCTGGGTGGTGGCTTTGGGCCTAAAAAGATGCAATGGGAGTTGCAGAGAAACCAAGGGGTGGGGCTGGAGGAAAGCTGAGGAAGAGGCTGGGGCCTGCACACCTCTCCAGCTTCCTGTGGACAGGAAGGGGACCAGGGCAAGGGGCACACCGGCACGAGCTTTCAGCTAGAGGCAAGGTCTCCAGATGGGGTGAGCACCATCTGCAGAGGAGCGAGCCCCCCATCCCCAGGGCTATTCAGGCAGAGGCTTGTTCCCTGGCTTCACGTCTCCTCCTTCCGCCTGGCTCAGCCCCTTCTATGTAAGGAAGGAGTCATCACAGCTCTCCCCATGGGGAAAGAGGGAGGAGGATGAGAGGGAGTGAAGGAGACAAGGAGACGGAGGGGGAGAGGAAGGTGGGAAGGAAGGAAGCAAGGAGAGGTAGGAAGCAGGGAGGGAGGACAGAGGGCCGGGAGTGAAGGGGAATTTGGCCCCAGAAGCAAGACCTGAACATCGTCCCTTCATAGAGGCTGATGGAAGCTGACTTCTGCACAGCAGGAAGCGCTGTATGCTGGCTGTCACCAGGTTGGGGGATCTTGCAGAAGCCACCTCAATTGTCCCCCCACTGCCCCTGTTCAGCCGGGTCAGGAGGTGAGCCCCTCTTCCCGGCCCTGGACGCCATCCACGCGCAGGGCACTGACAGACACCCCGCAGCAAGGCCTGGGCCCATGGAGGAGAGTGTGTGGAGACCGGGGACCGGCGTCCTGCAGGCCGGGAGCCCTCAGGAGCTGAGGGGTCCGGGAGGAGGGGGAGGCTTCCCATGTGACCTGCCCGGGGCGCAGGGAGAGCAGCAGTGAGAGAGTGGCCTCTCCGCTGACCCCAGAGAGGTCGGTGGGTGAAAGCCGAGGCCAGCTCTGACCTGGTTGCCCTCTCGGGAGGACTCGTGGGTGTGGAGGGGCCTCCTGCTGCCTCCTCCTCCCGAACAGGTCAGGGTCTTGGGATCAGTTTCTGGTTCTGAGCATTGCGGTGTTCAGAACAACTTGGCAGCTGAAAGATGAGTTCCACCTTGAGTCGTGTCCCACAGAAGAGTTCCATCCCTAGGGCAGAGGGCCCCGGCCCGAGGGCAGGACACCCTCACCAGCAGCTTCAGGGCAGAGGGCCCCGGCCCGAGGGCAGGACACCATCACTGGCAGCTTGCCAGCCCAGATGCTGGAGAAAGCATCCCACTTGGGACCAAGTCACTGCAAAGTCTCCACCTGTATCTACTTCCAGGTGCCTGAATCTGTCCCTGCATTTCAGGGTGGTCTCAGGGGCTCTCCCAGCCCTGCCCAAGTGGTGGGAAGCACCAGCTTCTGGAACCCTCGGGGTACTTGGGAGGCTGTCAGGCAGATTAAGGACACCCCAGTTTTGACCATCCAGTCAAAGCAGAAGCCGCAGCCCTTCGAGGGTGCACCCATCAGCACCGCCATAGCCCTGGGGTCTCCTGCCCTTCAGCAGCCGGCTAGGTGTGTGCACTGTGCACCTGGAGCTCCACCAGGAACCACGCTTCAAAACACGAGCCGAAGTCATGCCAAGAGGAACCTCAGAGGGCACCCCATCTCCGCTCCTGGATCTGCCTGGACCTCAAACACTCCCACTCATGAGAGCAGGTCCTGGGCTGAGAAGGCAAGATCCCCCTGCCCCACCATGGCTAAATGAATGTCACCCTCCAGATGCTGAGTGGCCTTGCAGTGGCAGCCAAGCTGACCGCATCCCTCCTGCTGGCCCCGAGACCCCTGCCTCTGGTCCTTGGCCTCCACCTCTCCACTATGCATTGACAGCTGAGGGCCAAGAGTCAACCCCGGATGGGTGGGCAAGCATCCTCACTTGACACTTGCCAATGGAAAGGGCAAGGGAGTTGCAAATTCTAATCATTGCCTTCCTCTGGATGGGGGAAAACGACCCTTGGGAAATTCGTAATGGGAGGGCAATCACAGCACGGGCGTCTGGTGGGGCTGCAGGAAGGATTAGAGGAGAGCAGATGCTTCCTCCGGCGTCCACCGGTGGCTGGGACCACGTTCAGAACTCCCGGTGTGGCTGCCAGGCTCACGGCATGCCCCCCACAGCAGGATGGCAAAGATGCAGTTTCCAAACACACACGCTTCCCCCACCTTCCTTCGGCTTTCTGGTTCCAGCACTGAGCAGTGACAAGCCGCCCCGTGGCAATCGGGAGACGCTCCTGTCATTGATCTCATTGGGCCGCTTGGCAAGAGGCAAGCAGAGGCCCTCACGGGATGAATCCCTGGCCACATGTGACACGAGCAAGTCCGACCTCAGGAGTCTGGCTGAGAATCTGGAATAACAATGTCACGTTTTAGTCACGTCCACTGTCGGATACCATAAAACGTTCAGGATGACGGGCGTCTCCCATGAAGGACTGAAATATTTCCATCCGACTCGGACTGGAGGGATTTGATTTCTTTCCCGTGTGAAAGGAGACAGACCCCACGCTCCATGCAGCGTCCTGCCCTGTCTGTGCAGTGTCTTGCTGAACGGCCGGAAAACCAGGCTGGAGCCGGGGGCTGTGGGCTGGAGCCGCTGCCTTGCAAAGCTGCCTCCAGGCCTGCGCCTCCAGAGCTTTAGAGTGCTGCCCCGTCCAGGCCCAGAGCTGATGAGTTTCAGATCTTCTGCCTCGGCCACCCCCCGTGTGGACAGAAATGCTAATTTTGAGGTTCGAGGGATCCTCACCTTCTTTTTCTTTTTTCTTTCTTTCTTTCTCTTGTTTTTTTTTTTTTGAGTCGGAGTCTTGCTCTTGTCGCCCAGGCTGGAGTGCAACAGCATGATCTCGGCTCAATGCAGCCTCCACCTCCCAGGTTCAAGTGATTCTCCTGCGTCAGCCTCCTGAGTAGCCGGGATTACGGGCCCCGCCACCATGCCCAGCTAATTTCCGTATTTTTTTTTTTAGTAGAGACAGGCTTTTGCCATGTTGGCCAGGCTGGTTTCGAACTCCTGACCTCATGATTTGCCCACCTCAGCCTCCCAAAGTGCTGGGATTACAGATGTGAGCCATGGCGCCCGGCAGGGATCCCCACTTTCTTGTGCACTGAGCCCAGTCACCGTTTGGCCCCCAAGGCTTCCTTGGTACTTACTGACCCGCTGTGCCATTTCCAAGTGGCCAAGCTGTGTCACAGAGAGAAGACACCAGAAGCACCCCCGGAAGATGCCAGGCCGCCAACAGACAGAGATGCATCTTCAGAGAAGAGAGGTTGTCATGCTCAGACCTTCTAGGAAGCCAGGCTGGAGAGGGGCATCAGATGGAGCCTCGGGTCGCCCCGTCTGGCCTGATCTGACCCACACAGTGGCCATAGCTGGGCTTCAACGAGTCCTCCAGATGATCCGGTCTTAAGGAACTCAGCGACCCAGACAGTGCTGAGCTTGGGTTCAGGATCCTTGGATTCACCTGCAGTCTGTCCCGGTGGGATGCCGACCAGGTCTAGTGGCTCTCACCTCCCTCTGGGGCTTGCTGGTGTACAGATGTGCAGGTCAAGGTGATCACAGGTTGCTGGAAGCACCCGCTTTCCTGCAGGTAGATGCTCCCACCCCCGAAAGAGCCCCAGGCCTGGGTCTCTGGATTCTGCCTCACACCCCAGAGGCAGGGCCACGGGAGCCTGCACTGCCTGGGCGGGAGCAGGAAGCTGGGCTACCAAGTCCTGGCTGGGGCCTGAGTCAGAAGTGGGTGTGATCTACAGGGAGGGGCTGCAGCCCTGGACACGGGCTGGCCGGACCCAGCAGGGGCTGTGGAAGCAGCTCTAGGCTCAGTCTACAGACCTGGCCTCTGGACTACCCTTCTTCTCGCCCAGCCTTGGTCTTGCCATCTGCAAAATGAGATCGTTGGCTCTCCCCTGAGGGGCCTGCCAAATAGATGAGGTTGGACCTCTACCCCACACCAAATACAAAAATTAACTCAACATAGATGAAAGACCTAACTGGAAGAAAGCTATGAAACTTGTAGAAGAAAATGTAAGTGTGAGTCTTTATGACCTTGCATTCTTAGATACGACACTAAAAAAATACAAGTAACCAAAAAAAAAAAAAGATCTAGAATAGATGGATTGGATTTATTCATCCAACTCATGAAAAGATGAAAATAGATAAATTAGATGTCATCAAAATTAGATAAACTGGATTTCACCCGATTCAAAAAATAATAGATTGATTTCATCAAAATTAACAACTTGGCTGGGTGTGGTGGCTCACGCCTGTAATTCTAGCACTTTGGGAGGCCGACGTGGGCAGATCACCTGCTGTCAGGAGTTCAAGAGCAGCCTGGCCAACATGGTGAAACTCGATTTCTACTAAAATTACCAAAATTAGCCAGGAATGATGGCAGGTGCAAGTAATACCAGCTTCTCAGGAGTCAGGAAAATTGCTTGAACCCAGGAGGCAGAGGTTGCAGTGAGCTGATATTGAGCCCCTGCACTCCAGCCTGGAGGACAGTGTAGTCCTTTAAGACTGTCTCAAAACAAAAAGCAAAAACTTGTGTGTTTTAAGGGAGACAATGAGGAAAGCAAAAGGACAACCCACAGAATGAGAGAAATATTTGCAAATGTCATATCTGATAAGGTCTAGTATCCAGAATATATAGAGGACTTTCGCAATTCAGCAACAAAAAGACAGTCCAAATAAACATGGGCAAACGGCTTAAATAGACATTTCTTCGAAGAAAACATGCAAATAGCCAATAAGTACATGAAAAGATGCGCAATATGATTCGTCATTAGGGAATCGCAGGCGCAGAGCAGACTAGGATGGCACTCCACAGCCAGTAGGAGAGCCAAAATCAAAAAGGCAGATGGCGACAGGCGTTGGTGAGGAGGTGGGGAAAGTGGAGCCTCAATTGTTGTGGTGGGAATGTAAAATGGGACAGCCTGGCGGTTCCTCAAAATCTTAAACACAGAGTCACTCTGACCCGGCAACTCCACTCCTAGATATCTGCCCGAGAGAGAAACGGCAACACACATCCACACAATCCTTGTACATGAACATTCCCACCAGCAGTAATAGCCAAAATGCAGAAACAACCCCCAAAGGATGGATGAGCAGGCGCTACTGTGGCCAAACAACAGGGTCTGATCCAGCCATAAGAGAAGGTTTGCATCCACACACACCACAACAACAACGTGGATGAGCCCGGAAAGCAGCCGGCCACACACGGCCACACAGAGTGTGTGTCCCGTTTGCTGCCGGCCACACACGGCCACACACGGCCACACAGAGTGTGTGCCCCGTTTGCGGCCGGCCACACACGGCCACACAGAGTGTGTGTCCCGTTTGCTTCCGGCCACACACGGCCACACAGAGTGTGTGTCCCGTTTGCTTCCGGCCACACACGGCCACACAGAGTGTGTGTCCCGTTTGCTTCCGGCCACACACGGCCACACAGAGTGTGTGTCCCATTTACACAAAACGCCCAGAAGAGGTCGATCCACAGAGACAGAAAGTGGATTCGTGACTGCCGGGACTCACATGGGAGGCAGATGTGGGGTGGCTGCTAATGGTGTGGGGTTTCTCAGGGGTGATAAAATGGTTCTAAAATTAGGCAGTGGTGATGGTTGCACAATTCTGTGAATATACTCAATACCACTGAATTTACACTTGAAATGGATGACTTGTATGGTGTTCACAGTCAATAGCACTGTTATTTTTAAAAAGGTCTGAGAAAATAAGGATACATGTCTGCCCTTTCTTCCGTCTGCCACCAGTGGCTGGCTTCATCACTCCTGGGCATGTGGTCTGCCAACTAATCCCAAATTCAGTGGCCACTGGAGGCCCTTGGTGATGTGGGCAGCCCTCTGTGTCCCCTGGTGTGCGCCCCACGGGGGAGGGTGTGCAGATGTTCCAGAACCTTCCCACCCTGTGTCCCGCCTTCATTTACCTTAAGTCTCACCCATCCATCTTCATCAGTGGCCTCCCCTGGGTTCACATGACCGACCCTGATGGCAGAGGCTTCCTGGGTAGCTGCTCTGGATGGCAGCATACGGCAGGAGGGGCTCACTGGTGGAGAAAGCAACGGATATGGTCTGGACCTGTGTCCCCACCCAAATCTCAGGTGGAATTACACTCCACATTGTTGGAAGTAGGTCCTTGTGGGAGTTGATTGGATCCTGGACACGGAGGTCCTCCTTTGGTGCTGTTCTCGTGGTAAGGAGTGAGTTCTCACGAGTTCTGGTTGCTTTTAAAAGTGTGTGGCTCCTCCCTGCCCTCTCTCTGTTGCTCCTGCTTGGGATGTATAAGACATGCTGCTTCTCCTTCACCTTCCACCATGATCATAAGCTTCCTGAGTCCTCCACAGAAGCTGCTGCGCTTCCTGTACAGCCTGTGGAACCACGAGCAATTAAACATTTTTTCGTTTTTCTTTTCTTTCTTTTTTTTTGAGATGGAGTCTGGCTCTGTCACCAGGCTGGAGTGCAATGGCTCAATCTTGGCTCACTGCAACCTCCGCCTCCCAGGGTTCAAGCAATTCTCCTGCTTCAGCCTTCCGAGTAGCTGGGACTACAGGCACGATTCGCCATGCCCAGCTAATTTTTGTATTTTTAGTAGAGACGGAGTTTCACCATGGTGGCCAGGATGGTCTCCATCTCTTGACCTTGTGATCTACTCACTTTCACCTCCCAAAGTGCTGGGATTACAGGTGTGAGCCACCGAATCTTTTTTCTTTATAAATTCCCCATACCTATTTCTTTATAGCAGTGTGAAAAGGAACTAACACACCAACCAGGCTGCCTGAGACCAACAGCTAACACTTTATGGGAAGCAGAGGGGTCAGAGTCCCTGCGAAGGCCTCACCCAGGGCACACAGCTGGAGGTGGGTGGGCACAGGGCATGCCTGCAGCATCTACTCCACCTCAACTCCCCATCCAGTCTGGGGAGCCCCTGCTCAGCCTTCTGGCCTCTGTTGGACGCTGTGAGGGCTCCCACAGGCTCAGAGAAAGCCAGCGTCCTTTTAGGAACCAAGAAACCCAAAAGAACTCTTGGGAAGAGAGCTGCCTTCAAGGAGCAGACTTCCTGCTGGTTTCCTGGTGCCTCATAGGGGAAGGGGACCTGCCCAGGGCTCCACCCACTTTGGGAGTAGCCTTCTTGGAGTGACAGAGCCGGGCCCTTGCCCTACGGAAGCAGTGATGAGCATCTAAAGACAGAGTGTGGGCTGAGCGCGGTGGCTCAAGCCTATAATCCCAGCACTTTGGGAGGCCGAGGCGGGTGGATCACGAGGTCAACAGATTGAGACCATCCTGGTCAACATGGTGAAACCCCGTCTCTACTAAAAATACAAAAAATTAGCTGGGCATGGTGGCGCGTGCCTGTAATCCCAGCTACTCGGGAGGCTGAGGCAGGAGAATTGCCTGAACCCAGGAGGCAGAGGTTGTGGTGAGCTGAGATCGTGCCATTGCACTCCAGCCTGGGTAACAAGAGCGAAACTCCGTCTCAAAAAAAAAAAAAAAGATGGAGTGTGGATGTGCCCTGTTTTCCAGTAGTGCAGGGTTTGGTTCTGTGGTGCGCCCTGTTTTCCAGTGGTGCAGGGTTTGGTCCTGTGAAGTGGCACAGACGGATGGTTGAGAGCATTTTAAGTTTCACCCATCTGATGTTCAGTGTGACGAGGACATGGCAGAAGCAGGGAGAAGGCCGGGTCCCCAGGTGGGGTTTTTAAAATCTGTACCAGTGGTTCTCATCCTGCAGTGATTCTGCGCCCCTGGGCATTTGGCGGGATCTGGGGACACTCCCTTGTCACAACTGGAGGGGACACTTCTGGCCTCTTGTTGGTGGAGGCAGAGGACGAGGAGCACAGAACAGCCTCTGCTCCTCCCCTCAACAAAGGATGACTCAGCCCAACAGGCCAACAGCGCTGTGGCTGAGAAACCCCAATCCGGTCCCAGGGAGGGACGAGGCACAGGCCGTGGCAGAAGATGTCTGAGTGCAGCAGTTGTCCCAGCGCGGTGACGCTGTCTAGAGACATAGCCACTGTTCCCTTGGGTGATACAAGTGAGGCATGCTTGTTGCAGAGAAATGTGAAGAACACAGAAAAGTGCAAAGAAGGACGTAAAAATCATTTAAAGCGGGGGTGGGGCGGGGAGAGCAGCATCGTGATACACGCCCACAGTTACATTGGTTTTTTTTTTTTTTTTTGAGACAGTTTCGCTCTCCTTACCCAGGCTGGAGTGCAATAGCACGATCTCGGCTCACCACAACCTCTGCCTCCTGGGCTCAAGCAATTCTCCTGCCTCTGCCTTCCGAGTAGCTGGGATTACAGGCACGCGCCACCATGCCCAGCTAATTTTTTGTATGTTTAGTAGAGACGGGGTTTCACCATGTTCACCAGGGTGGTCTCAATCTCTTGACCTCGTGATCCACCCACCTTGGCCTCCCAAAGTGCTGGGATTACAGGCTTGAGCCACCGCGCCCGGCTGGTTACGTTGTATTTTAACGTCAAATAGCATAAATGTGCGGTTGACCCTTAAACAGCACAGGGAGCGCGGGACTGAGCCCTGCAGTTGAAAAATCCACATACAACTTTTGACTCCCTCAAAACTTAACTATGAATCCCCTACTGCTGACTGGAAGCCTTGTCTATAACAGACAAAGTCAATTCACACGTATTTTATATGCTATTCGCTATCATACCATAAAGTAAGCCAGAGAAAATCAAAAGGAATGGAAAGATATTTACTATTTATTAAGTGGAAGGAAATCATTGTAAAGGCCTCCGTCTTCATCGTCTTCATGTTGCGTAGGCTGAGGAAGAGGAGGAGGAGGAGGAGGAGGAGGAGGAGGAGGGGTGGGCATTGGCCTTGCCAACTCCTGGGTGACAGAGGCGGAAGAAACCCGCGTAGGAGTGGACGGACCCTCCAGATCAAACCCGTGCTGTTTGAGGATCAGCTGTCCATCGATTTGACAAAGTTGCCACCTGGAGTTCCATGTCTTCTTCCAAGCGCAGACTGCGCTCTTTTTCAGTTTGAGTTTCTTTAAGGTGAAGTGGAAGCTCACAGACACCTGACACAGTCTGACTTCAGGATTTTTCTAGAAGGATATGAACGGGCATCACACTTGTTTATAGCTACCTCACCCTTAACTAGGCTGGAGCTTTTTTTTTTTTAAAGCAGCTCATCAGTATCATTTTCTAAAGCGCACGGCTTCGTTTTCGTAGAATGAATAGCTGTCTTTTTGCACTTGGATTTCCTGGGTTTATGTACCAGTTAACACAACGAATTAAGTGATGTATGGCCAGCCTCCCGTATCCATGGGCTCTGACTCAAGGTATTCACCCAACCTCTGATCAGAAAGATTTAAGGGAAAAATTCAATTAAAAATGCAACAATCAAAAACAGAAAATGAAACGTAAAAAATACAGCTTAACAGCTGTTTGCAGAGTATTGTAATTACTATATAATTACCTTAAATCTAGATGACTTAGAATGCCTAATAAAATGTGGCATGTTATATTTTACTCCGACGGCCCACTTTTGGGTGGATTTGCTTCCACCTCTGCCAAGCCTGACGCCACAAGACCACCTCCCCTGCAATATCACGCCACATTTCGCTAGGTACTGTAAGTAATCTAGATTTAAAGTCTACAGGAGGATGTGGCTGGGTTCTGTGCAGACGCTGCAGCATTGCATACAAGGGACTCAGACGTTGGTAGACTTTGGTCTCCTCGGCGGTCCTGGAACCAATCCTCCTTGGGTTCCAGGGGAGACCGTAGTTGTGATTAGAGGCACAGAGGCATTAGCAGATGTGTGAACCCACTGATCTCAGTGGGCAGATGCAGCTGGGAGCAGGTGGGCAGGGTGCCAGGCAGCAGGTGCCAGCTGGAGCAGCCAGCTACACATGGGCATCAGTGGAGCTTTGCAGCCAGAGAGGGGTATGTGGGTTAATGCGGCTGGTTGGCTACTTAGAGGTCAGCTTGGTGGAGGCCAGCTAGGTGGGGCAGGTTAGGAGGCCTGTGTGGGTTATGGGGACGGTTGGCTTAGAGGCAGCTTGGTGGAGGCCAGCTAGGTGGGGCAGGTTAGGGGGCCTGCTGTCTATGGTCTTTCAGTCTGTTTCTCTGCGTGTGGAGGAAGATTTGCAAATTCGTCATTCTACTACACACGCGATCTAGCAGCCCCTCTGTCCACTTAACAGCAGACACATACACACTTCCTGATCGTCCTGTTTCAATGTGGTGGAGAAGGAGCACGAAGCTCCCATCTCTCACCCCAGACTCTTTTCTGGGCCACAGGTCTGTGGACAGGCAGGCCATGGTGGGATGCTGAAGCCTCCTGGTGAGGGCTGTTCCGGTGCCGAGTGAGGCCCTGGGTGGCAAAGCTGGCCTCACGTGGGGGGTGGGGCCTCTGCTGGGCAGTGAGGGTGGATGGCGAAGGTGGGCGGTCACATGCATGGCCAGCCAGAGGGGTTGGAAGGCGCTTTCTATCCAGCAGGTCACCTCGGTGCTGGGCATCTGCCTCTGGCCACTTGTATGTGATTGTGATTATTTTTTTGTTGGCAAAATAAAATACATGCTAGAAAATTCCCCAGGATTCTGGTGCTTTCCACACTGGCAGGGGATTTTGGCATGAACGGGCACATGCGTGTCTTGTTTTGGTGACCCCAGGTGCCCGTGCTGCCAACATCACTTGGGGGTCAATGCGTTCTTATGACATCTTCGCCACCCCCACTCTGCCCCATTTACCAGTTCAGGAAAGCACATGCCCTGGGCTTGGTAGGTCACCAGAGATCCCCTTCCATCAAAGGGAGGACACAGCCTGAGTAGAGTGTGCAGAGCTTCCAGCCAACCCCACCCCCGCAAACCCAACAAAGGCAACCATCTACCCATATCTATTCCTCCAGGCCTCCTTTCCTCCATCCACCCAAAGTCAGGAAGTGACGGAACAGGGACTCACTGGCCCAGGCTCTGCAGGTCCCTCCAGTGCACTCCTGCGTCCCGCTTGCACTTACTCCTCACGATGAAGTCCGAGCAGTTCCAACCAGTGTGTGGGTTACAGCATGGAGGCTCCTCTGAGTAGACAGAATGAAAGGGGTGGCGGGTCCCACCGTCAGGGCCGCCCTGGCTGGGCGCCTGCTGTGAAAGGGGTGGCGGGTCCCACCATCAGGGCCGCCCTGGCTGGGCGCCTGCTGTGAAAGGGGTGGCGGGTCCCACCGTCAGGGCCGCCCTGGCTGGGCGCCTGCTGTGAGTCCCATTTGACTTTCCACACCTTGCGCTTACAACAGCTGCAGCTCCACAGAGGAGGTGCGGACGCAGCAAGAGCTCCCGCCTGCTCCACACCAGCCTCCCCTACTGCGAACATCTAATATCCGTAGGGTGTGCTTCCCACAGCTAACAAACCCATGTCAATGCATTCTTGTTAATTAAGGTCTGCAGTTTATTTGAGTTTCCCACAATACCCTTTTCCATCCCAGATCCCCATCCAGGGACCCACGTGACACTGGGTCGCCCCGTTTCCTGAGACTCCCTGGGCTGCGGCAGCTTCTCCGTCTCTTTGCTTGTGACATCTCAGCCAGTTTTGAGGATTTCACAGGATGCCTCTTGGTTGATCTCCAGTTGGACTGGGTTACAGGGTTGGGGAGGAAGACCACAGAGAGAAAACACCCTTCTTGTCACACCTGTCATTGGCACGTGGTGTCAACATGACTTGTCCCTGTCATCCTCTTTCTACTGAGGAAGGAGGTATAGCAGCTCACAGAGCTGACACGCCTGGAGGAGGTGGAATGGGCCTTGTCCCCCAGGGGATACAGCTAGAGCTTGCTGTCCTCCGCATATACCCACATTTGTGTATGCTTATGCCTGCACCCCTCCGCCTACACC
>CM052657.1:113061146-113077274 GCA_028533165.1 Leontopithecus rosalia | reverse complement strand
GCCCTGGAGTTTGAGCAAGAAACAGACATTTCGGTTTAAGCCACTCAAGTTCTGGGGGGATGCTTCTTACTGTGGCATAACCCAGCCTATGCACCACACCTCTGTTGGCTGCCTGTATTTCTTAGTTTTTCAATTGTTGTTTTTTCTTGTCGTTTGTCCTTTTCTGTTGATTTATAGTATTTTTCCTCATATTAAAAATATTAACTCTTAAAAATGGGATTATTTTGTCACCAGCTGAAAATCTCCTTAAACAGGTGACTGGAGCTGGGATTGGACCACCGTCAGAAAGAATGGCATCGATTCAATTGCTCCAAAATGCAATTGTCACTCTTAGTAAACCGCTTTCAACACTCAGCCAACGTAGCACTAACAAGTCTGATTCGGCTTGCTGGCTTGCCTGTGGGTACACGTGTCAAGTGCTTCATCTCTGAGTTCTCCAGAAAGCCTCCGCGCTCAGAGCTCGGTGTTCTGCTTCTCTCAGCCCCAAGAGCTCCTTAATTAACGATTAAAAAATAATAATCAGGTTTGACTGAAATTATTACAGCAGCATTTCTCAATGAATGGGCCGCAAAACACAGCGCCATGAGTCCAGTTCCCGAAAAACACTAGATCTGGAAACTAGGGTTTCATGGCCCAGAGGTCAGCGAACCGGGTGGCCGCAGGCACCGGAGCTGAGTCTCGTCTTGGGCTCCACAGCCTCTTCTGCCACAGAATATCTTAGGGCGTGTCACTGAGTCCCACCATGTTGGCGTGAGCACCGTGCAGAACACATTCTCAGGGAAAAGCTCATCTAAGGAGTAAAATTAGGCGTCCTGATCACTCATTTAGTTGGTACTTAGAAAGCAGAGCCCGTCCACATTATTTTTTGGGGGCCTCCCGTGGCTCATGGTGAACCCCTGCTGTGAGGTGGGTGGCTTCCCTTCAGCCCCACAGCTTGTTGGGGCGCCCTGCACCCTGCTGTCGCCTTGGGGCGAAGCTCCCCGTGGAGCCATTCGAACTCCCTGCTGCGGGAAGCTTGCCAGACATGAGTCCTGCACTTTGCCGGGAGGACAGGTAATCCACCTCCCCGGGAGCCAGCGCTCTCTGACTTGGCTGCACCCGAGAATCACCTGGAGAGCTTGAACAACTTTTCATGCCCAGACCGCACCCTGGACAGATCAGATCAGAACTGGGGGTGGAGCCTAGCAACCAGTAACTTTGTAAACTCCCAGGTGATTGCAGCTTGCAGCCAAGCTTGAGCACTAGGCTCGAAGTGGGTGCTTCTGTAATTTAGTTCCAAGTGGAATGAAGGCAGTGGCAAGGGATGAGAACTTATTTTGCAGAATCTTGTGGGTGGAGGCAGTTGTAAGGTTTGGATTTCAATATGCTCCACTCCCAGCCAGAAGCTGTGCTCAAGCGTCTTCAGGCCCAGCCACCAGACAGCTGCAAGCCCCTCTGCCTCGGCTTAGCCCTTGCAGGGGGCCTGAGCCAACCCCTTGTCCCCAGGGATGCTATGATTCAGGTTGGCCAGGGGCATCCCTCTGTGTGTGTGTGTGCTGGGACACTCTCCAGCTGTTATTTATGCTGACACTGTCAACATGATATTGATAAGAAGCCCCTCTTCTTTTTCAGAAGTATCTATAGCCCAGAGTCTCCCAGCACCTCTTTAGTTTTAATCCCATGCTCCTTGACAATTGAATGGCGGGATGTGTTTTCCTTTTCACATTGGCCGCTGGGGAACTCAGAGTCAATTCCACTACTGCATCAAACAGCACGCACTGAGGACTCAGGGCATATATTTTGACTTCTGCTTCATCTTATGTTTTCCTCGCCTACTAAAGATCACATGGTATTGTGTGCATTTTTGTAATTTTGTAAGCCACCTCACATCCTCTTTTTGTGACAAAGTAGGGACATAAAGTCACAAATTTACAGATAAAAGACAGGCTTCTTTTCTCTGGTTGCTCTTTACTTGCGGAGTTGTTGGCTCCTTTTCTCATAAGCAAAATGGCTAAGGAGAGTAGGTGCTTTATGGAGAGAGAACAAGAAAGGGCAGCTAAAACCCAAGGAACCATCGCAGCCTCTGCTACCCTGAGGAGGCCCCCAGGGGCAGAAGACCCTCTGCTCCTTAGAGGCTGGGCAGGCAGAGGCCCCTGGGGTTGTCTGTACCCCAGAAGTGGGTATAGACTCCTGGCTGAGAGGAGTGAAACAGCCACAGGCTGAGAGATTGGCAGAATGGGTTCTGGAACCAGGCGCCTGCTGTGTGCTGGGGGCAGCCACCGATTTCCTCGGGGCCTCTGTTTCCCCACCTGCCCTGCTGGGGGCAGTGGGACTGGCTTTGCAGGAGGGCGAGGCTGAGGCTGGAAGGAAAGAGGTGAAATTTCGGAGCTGTGCCGGACCCCAGCAGCTGGGATGGGGGATTGCTCTGGGGGTTTCTGGCTCCAGCCCCCTAAGCTTCCCCTCCTGGTACCCAGCCTGGTCTCTGTCATGGAGGACGCGGCTCCTAGCTTGGAATCCCAGAAGCCAGCATGGACCCATGTCTTCCGCCCAACTGGAGGCTGGCTGGCCTGGCCCCGAGCTGTTAGCTGTCGGGGCAGCTGGCTCCAGAGGTTGTTGCTATGGAAACCCAGACTGATGTTCTCCTAAACAGCTCAGTTATTTGTGGTTTCTTCTGTCGAGGATCCCAGCTGAGCAGGCCAGGACGGTGGCTGGGGGTGGGATGGGGGCTGCAGGGCCTCTCAAGGAGGGAGTCCCCTGCGAGGGCCCTCAGCCCTGCCTTGGCCTCTCCTCAGGGAAATGGTCCAAAGACACTGAGATTTTGGGAGCGGGAGGAAGGGTGTGTTTGGAAAAAATGTGCTGAGGTCATCAGGCTTGTTTCCCGAAAAGCTTCTGTGGGAGGGTGTGGGTCCAGTGTGCTCCTTAGAAGGAACTGGGGAGGTTTCCCACCAGCCACGCGGCCTGCGCCCAGCCCCACCGGCTGGCATTCCGTGTGGGTGAACTCAGAGAGGTGCCCCTTGGGACGCTCAGCCTGTGTGCAGGACACGGAGCCGTGGCTGCCCCCACTCGCCCGTCCCAGTTCTGCCTCTGAGTGCTCCTGCAATCGACAACTGCCCCTCACCTCTCGGAACCTCGATTTGCTCATCTGAGAATGGGAGCAGCATTCCTTGCCCAGCCTGGGGGCAGGGGAGAAGGTCTGAGCTACGGGGTTCTGCAAGCCCTTCAGGGGCCCCTTCTGAGGGACTTGGGAGGTCCCATGGAGGAGCAGGCATTTGGGGATAAGAGGAATTGTGCAGTGTCCCCAGATCCAAGACACACAGCTGTTTTGCTTTTCAGAAAAGTGACTGAGAGCCGGCATACAGATACCTGGGCACCCTGCTTCCAGACCCTGCAGCAGAGGCTGCACAGAGCCTGCTCTCAGGAGTGCGTATGGCAGGGAATCACATGGGCTGGGAGCCCACACTGCTGGCTTGCAAGATTCTTTGGCTCCCGAGCAACTGGTGTGGCCATGGGTGTCTGGGGCCCGGTCCGGGCCGGACACCACGGGTCCCACGTTAGTGCTGTACACACGAACCCAGGGAAGGCTGACGGGTGACTGGCATGTGCGGTGACGGGCTCACGAACAGTGGCATCTCTTGGAAAATCTTCCAGCAGGAAGGAGGGGAGGAAAGAAAGTTTAAATGCACAAAAGTAATTCTGCACATTCTAGGCAAGGAGAGCAAATAGCACCCACGAGGCGCCACTCCCCTCTCATGCGCCGGCGGACACGGCTAATTGATGACAGAGTTCTTTCCCGAAGCGTCTAGACTCTCCCTCCCAAATCATCCTCAGCCCAGCAACCCCAGCCAACACCCAGCAACCAGGTTCGCACGTGAGACGGACCCTTCTGCCATCCCTGGGCCAGATGCTGCCCCTCAGCCTCAGGGTCGCAGACGGTCCCCAGCCTCCCGTGGGCGTGGAGCTGCTGCTGCCACTGCGTGGGTTGTCCACACTCCGGCCTTCCTCGCACTGAGCGTCCCTCTGCGCTCCCAGCTCTATGCAGTGTTCTTGCCAGTGAGGCTGCAGAGAGCTGCCTTTCTCAAGCTCTGTGCCTGTGAATCCTGCAGATTCGGACTCTGTGGATTCGGAGCTGGCCTCAGCTCCCCAGGCAATGCCACGGCTGCTGGTTGGAGAACCACACTGGGAACAGCAAGGGTGCAGACACCACTGCAGTAATGAAACAGGGTGAAGAGATTGGAAGAGGAAAAATGCCAGACACCACAGAATGGAGCCAAGGCTTGCATTTTGATTTGATGAGATGTTTTTCCATCCCCTGCTGAAGAACCAGGATCTATGGAAAGCCGCAGGTCCATGCTCCTTCCTTCTTTCAGAAATGTGCCGGGCTTTTCCCCTTCCCTGTATTTCCAGGCTCCAGTTGCTAAAGGGAGAGGAATAGTGGGTAAGGTTTGCTCCCCTAAAACAATCACTCCCTTCCCATGGCCTGGGGAGGGCTGGGCTGGCTCAGGGAGAGGCTTCAACAGGGCGAGACTTCGATCTCCCACTCCGGGCAGGAATCAGCCTTTTCCTGTGGCTATCCAGGCTTCTTATCCTGAGGAGACATTCCCTTTTCCAATCCTGGAAGTGTGACCTCGGGGGTGTATGCACCTCTGGGACTCGGGATCAAGCTGCAAATCCATTGTTCCAGTGAGTCTTGTTGCATAACAGAAGACACCAAACCTGGTGGCATAAGCCACCCTTTGCTGAGCTCACAGATTTCGTGGCTCAGGAATAGGGAGCACAGCAGGGGAGGCTCCCTCACATGCCTGGCAGCTGATGCTGGCTCTAGGCTAAGACCTCAGCTGGGGCTGTTAGCTAGAACACCGACATGTGGCCTCTTCCTGTGGCTTGGGCTGCCTCACAACATGGTGGCTAGATTTGAAGGGTGAGAATTAAGAGGTGGGTGTGGAGAGTGACAGTGGAGAGGGAGACACACAGATTGAGATGGACGCAGCACCCTTTTTGATGACTTGGAAGTCACAGCTTCACTTCTGCTTCAATCTATTCCAGACAGTCACAAAATCCTGCCCAGGTTCATAGAGAAAGAAACAGACTCCATCTCTTTCTTTTTTAAACTTCCTTTTTTTAAAATTGCATTCTAGGTTTTGGGGTACGTGTGAAGAACATGCCAGCCTCTGCCTTTTGATGGGGAGTGGCAGGGTTCCGGAAGAGCGCGTGGGCCTGGATATATTGTTCTGGCCATTTTGGAAAATGAAACACAGGCTTCCCTCTGGACCCTACCAGTTACATGCATTCTTGCTGAAGGCAAAATAGACTTTTCCTTTTAGCTACATTGCACTTCCCCAATCTGTCATCCCATCACAGCATCAGGCCCAAAGTCCAGGAAAGCATCCTCTCCATCAGCTCCAGGTGAAGGCTGCTCTTCAGAGGTGGTTTCCTGCCCATCACACCCAAATGCAGCAGTGAGCCAGGCGGAGGAGAGCCACCATAGACACTCCAGTTTGGAATGTGTAACTATGACCAGCATGCAGAAGTAACTGATCCGCAGCAATTCTGAAATCCAGCTGGGCCTGTGTTGCCAGTTCCCCGTGTGGGGCTCAGTGCTACTACCTGAGAGTGAGTCGCTGTGGCTTTTACTCTGTCCTCCAGACTCTTGCTCCACACTCTGAATCAGCCTTCCTTTCCCCAAAAACACAGCCTGTGTTTGCATTTGAGTCATTTCTCAGCCTGCTTCCTGCTGTAGAAGATCTCTTTGTATTTTGTGCTGTCTGTGTGTCTTTTAGTCCAAGCTGATACACTTCTTCAAAAAAAAAAATAAAAAAGCTTTGTGGTTTTTTAAGGCATTGATGTATAATCTATTTTGCTAGACAAGAGCTGGAGCCACACACCTCTTCAAGACAAACTCCTCTACTTGGGGCTTCCTGCGAGAATGCTGAGGGAAATTGCTCTTAAGATTTATGAAGAGTCTTTTATGCCATGGAGAGGAACTTGAGGCATGCACCTAAGGTCCTTAGAGGGACTTCTGTTGGCTGGACAATACTCTGTAGCACCCATTTAAGTCTTTCTGAGAGCTTAACGAAGGCTCTGAAATTTTCAGTGTGAATTTGACCTTTGCCATGAAGCCTTTTCTTAATCCGGGGATTTTGAAGAAGTTGGAAATAAGAAACAGTCTTGCTGAGTGTCAAACCCAGCAAGTCTCAGCTTCTTGATATCAAGTGTCCCTTCTTTTGTCTCTGTCCCTCACTTGCGTCATAAGCAGCAAGATGTCTGCCAGCGGTGCCAACCCTTTGCCTAGGGTGTGGGCTTCTGGCACAACGGATGAACTCCTCTGTAGACCAACTCTCCCACTGATAACAGGTGTGAACTTTGGACAGAAGTGAAAACTGCCCAGGGACTCTGGAAAGGAAACGGAAGCAGGAAGGTCGTTGAAAGAGTCAGAATTCGGTGTGGAGATGGGCTGGAAGTGAGTTCCTCGTTGTTTGCGACTTTGCCTCTGGAGTGGGATGCAGTCTCAGAGCAATGTGTCAAGTAAGGGACGAGTGGCCAAGAGGCTAAGAGAAACCCCACCATCTTTCTGGCTGGAGGAATCAGGGAAATTAGTCCAGGCAGCCACAGCTGCCACTGGAGGGTGAAGGGGCAGCTCACTCGGAAGGGAGGCAGAGGAGGGGTCTCCTAGTCCTGCACATGCGCACCACACACGGCTCAGGCTGGCCCAGATCCATGCATAGGACGGCCTCAACAGCGCGGCTGCAAAGGCTTAAATAATTGAACTAAAAATTCAACACCACACACAGATGGTCAGGCGGAGCTTACAGTGTGAGTCTAACCAGGTTAACCACTAAAACAAAATGGTCAAACAGTCTCCAGTGGAGGAGTGCTTCCGCCCAAGAGTACCAAAGCCCAGTGGTAACACAACGGCATATTCACAGCATCTAGGACGTGACTCAGAATCATCTGACGTACAAACACCCAATCAAACGTGACCCATTAGCGATCCATGCCAACCCCTAATGACACATATGTGGCAATGACCAGACACGGCATTTACAGGTGAATAAAAATACACAAAAATGAATGAAAAAGTTATGTCTCAGCAGAAGAATAAGAAATATAAAAATAACCCAAAAGAAAACATTTTAACTACACATGAAATACTAGAAAAAGGAAAAAACTCAAATAGTCAAAAGAAGACAGGAAAGGGGAAATGGAAGAATAGCAACTCCAAGGGACGAATGGAAAACACATTGTAACAGGGCAGACCTAAACCCGACCGTGTCAGTAACTCCACTAAATACTAACAGTACAAACACGGCAACTGAAAATAAGTGGCTATCTCAATAGAAGACTCAACCCCATGCCTAAAAGAGATGCACTTTAAATGTAAAAATACAGGTTAAGAGTGAGTAGATGGAAAAAGCTATAGACGTGGCTGGGCCTGGTGGCTCATGCCTGTAATCCTAGCACTTTGGGAGGCCAAGGTGGTTGGACCCTTTGAAGTCAGGAGTTTGAGACCAGTCTGGACAATGTGGAGAAAACCCATCTCTACTAAAAATACAAACGTTAGCTGGGCGTATTGGTGCACCTGGATTCCCAGCTACTCAGGAGGCTGAGGCAGGAGAAGCACTCAAACCCAGGAGGCAGCGGTTGCAGTGAGTCAGGCCTGTGCTGCTGCATTCCAGCCCGGGTGACAGCGTGAGACTCTGTCTCAAAAAAACCAAAAGTTATGCCATGCAAGTAACAAGCACAGAAAAGTCAACGTGGCTGTATTAATATTAGATAAACTTTGAGACAAAGTGTAATCTTTGAGATAAAAAAGCAAATTTAATAATAATCAAAAAGACAATTCATCAGGAAATTATAGCAATTTTAGTAGAACCTCACAAATGCATGAGCAACGATGAACAGCAGTAAAGGGAGAAATAAATAACTTTACAATTACAGTGGGGTATGCAACTCCCCCTCTCTCATCAATTGATAGAATAACTAGATTAAAAAGTCAATAAAGGGCAGGGCGAGGTGGCTCAAGCCTGTAATCCCAGCACTTTGGGAGGCCAAGGCGGGTGGATCACGAGGTCAAGAGATCGAGACCATCCTGGTCAACATGGTGAAACCCCATCTCTACTAAAAATACAAGAACTTAGCTGAGCATGGCGGCGCGTGCCTGTAATCCCAGCTACTCGGGAGGCTGAGGCAGGAGAATTGCCTGATCCCAGGAGGCAGAGGTTGCGGTGAGCCGAGATCGTGCTATTGCACTTCAGCCTGGGTAACAAGAGCGAAACTCCATCTCAAAAAAAAAAAAGTCAGTAAATACAGCCGGCCAGAGTGTCTCACACCTGTAATCCCAGCACTTTAGGAGGCTGAAGCAGGCAGATCACAAGGTCAGGAATTTGATACCAGCCTGGCCAACACAATGAAACCTCATCTCTATGAAAAATACAAAAATTAGCCGGGCATGGTGGCGTGTGCCTGTAGTCCCAGCTCCTCGAGAGGCTGAGGCAGGAGAATTGCTTCAACCTGGGAGGCGGAGGTTGTGGTGAGCCAAGATCGCACCACTGCACTCCAGCCTGTGCAGCAGTGTGAGACTCTGTCTAAAAAATCAAAAATCAGTAAACATATAAAGGATCTGAAAAACAATAATAACCGTCTGAACATGTGACTTGATATTTATAGAAACTGCTTTTGAATATTATAAAATAAGCATTCTTTTGAAGTACATGTGGTTCACCCACCAAGATAGGTCATATGCTGGTTTTTAAAGCAAATCTCAATAAATGTAGAAGTATTGAAATCCTGAATGATAACAGGAACATACCAAAGTATGTAGGATGTAGCTAAAGTATTGCTTAAAGGAAAACATATCTTTAAATACTTATGTTTGAAAATAAGAAAGATCTAAAACCAATGACCTGAGATCCCACTATACAAAGCTAAAAGGAGAACAAAATAGACGCAAGGTAAGCAAAAGGAAGGAAATAATAAAGATAAGACACCAATGAGATACAAAGCAGAGAGGCAACAGAGAAAATTGACAAAGCTAAAAGCTGGTTCTTGAAAAACTCAGCAAAATTCATCAAGAGAAAAAGAGAGAAAAGAAAAAAGAGCACACAAATCAGAAACGCAAAGAGTGAAAAGAGGGGCCATTACTACAGATCCTACAGACACTAAAACGGAAAAGCAATATAGCAATGTTATGAACAACACTATGTCAAAAAACGTGGTGACGCTGATGGAATAAAAAATTCCTAAGGAATTTAACTTAGCAAACACAAGAAGAAATAGAGAATCTGAAGAGCTCTATATCTATTTTTAAAAATTGAATCCATTATCGGAAACCTTCTACATTTGTTTGTTATTGCTGCTGAAACAAATCACCAGCAACATGGTGGCTTAAAACAGCACACACTGATTCTCGTACATGTCTGGAGATCAGAAGTTTAAAATCAAGGGGTTGGCAGGGGTGCATTCCTTCTGAAGACTTCAGGGAAAAGTCTCTTTCAGGCTTTAGAGGCCACCTACATTCCTCAGCTTGGGGCCCCTTCCTCACATCACTCTGACTTCCTGCTTCAGTTCTCATACCTCCTACCACTGACTGTATTCCCCCTGCCTTCCTTTTAGGAAGGCAATTTTGATTACATTCTGCTCACTTGGTTAATCCAGGATAATCTTTCTGTCTCAAGATGCTTTGCTTAATCACATTTGCAAAGCCCTTTTGCCATGTGAGGTCACATATGCACAGACATGGGCACTTTGGGGGACCATTAGTCTGCTTACCACAGATAATGGCAAAAAGTCATTATAAATGGCATAAAGTCATCATTTTTTTTCTAATGTTCATTGATTCTGTGGGTTAGAAATTCTGACAGGGCACGTAGGGGCAGCTTAGCCTCAGACCATGATATCCGAGACCTTGGCTGGGGGCTGAGATCAGCTGACTTCAGCTGAGAGAGTGCAGTCATTATGTGTCTGGCAGTTGATGTGGGCTCTTGGCTGAGATTCAGCTAAGGTCATTGGCTGGAATGCCTGCACACAGCCTCCCCACGTGGCCTGGGCTTCCTTACAATATGGCAGCTGGGTGCCACAGGTGAAGGTTCTGACAGAGAGAACCAGGAGGAAGCCAAATCAGTATTTGTGACCTAGCCCTGGAAGTCAGGCAGCATCCCATCTGCACATTCAATTTGCGAAGGCTGTCACAAAGTCCCAGCCAGTGTCAAGGGAGTGGAAAATAGACTCTATCTCTTAATGAGGAGTGCGAGAGCATGTGGGAACAGCAATATAGCTGTGGCCACGTTTGGAAAATCCAATTTGCCAGAGCTGTTTAATGATTGAGATTCGGACTGCATTCTTCAATGAGTACTCCTTGTGTTCCAGGGATCGTGTTAAGTGGGAAAACACCCCATGAGACAGGGCCATCCTGTAGTGAGAGAAGGCATCTACCCAGCATCTGCTTCTCTCCTCTCCTCCACTGTCCTGATTTGGGGTCTTGCCGTTGATACGGGATGTGGCAGGCAGCTGTATTCTCAGCATGGCTGGGCCTCAGTGTGATCCTGTCCCTTAGCCCGCACCTGGTGTGGGAACACAGGCCTAAGTCAGTCAGTGCAGGTCAGTGGGATCCTAGAGGTGCTTCCCTCTGGACATTGCCCTGCGCAGGTGTGAGGCGTGGTGAGCTGCAGCCACCGTGGAGCAGGGCAGAGGCGCGGCACCCATGCTGTAGATGTGCTACTCTGAACCACACTGATCCTGATGCCTGTCTGGCCCCAGAGTGCCATTTACAGCAGTCAGCACGTTTCCTGACTGTTCAAGCTGGTTTGAAACAGGCTTAGTGTCACTTGGAGCTGTAGGGATAGTTACTGACATACAATCTTTCCTCACTTTGCAGCTGAAGAGATCAGACTCAAAGAGGTAAGCACACTGCTCTCAAGCTTCCACATGCATAAGGATCCCCTTCAGATCTTGCTGAAATGCGGATTGTGGGGCGGGGCCTGGGGTCCCGTGTGCCTAGCAAGCTCCTGGTGATACAGGCTCTGCTAGCCCAGGGAGCCTTGCCTTGATCAGTAAGAGGGTCATGATGTGCCTAAGACTACCCCAACCCAAGGGATAGAATCAGGCTGTAATCAAAGGCCTGCCTGACTCCCACGCCACAGCCTTGGAATGGCCCAGAGCTGACATGCGCTTCTCTATCCACGTTAGCGAGGGTGATCTGAGGACTGAGCCATACTCCGCTGGGAATGGGGCCCAGGATGCCTGCTTCTCACATCAGAGAAGCCCTGGTGACAACTTAAACCCACAAGAAACGACTTCCTCCCGAAACTCCTCACCCACTCCTTGAATGCTGGGTCTGAACTTGCGGGGAAGTCAGGCTGCACATTTCTGCAGGATTGCCAGGTAAGAACAGCATCCCGGAATTCCCTTCGCATATAAAGTGCTGAGCCTGTAATCTCAGCACTTTGGGAAGCAGAGGCAGTTGGATCACCTGAGGTCAGGAGTTCAAGACCAGTCTGGCCAACATGGTGAAACCCCTTCTCTACTAAAAATACAAAAATTAGCCAGGTGTGGTAGTGCATGCCTGTAATCCCAGCTACTTGGGAAGCTGAGGTAGGAGAACTGCTTAAACCCAGGAGGTGGAGATTGCAGTGAACAGAGATTGTGCCACTGCACTCCAGCCTGGGCAACAGAGCAAGACTCTGTCTCAAAAACAAAATCACTGTGGGAAGGGTGCTTTATAAAAACACAGATTTCCATGCGGAAGTGTCGGGGTGAGACAACCTCCATGTATCACAAGCATCTTGGGAGGTCGTCAGACAAGTTTGGGGAACTCCAAACTTCGGGATGTAGAGACATCATTTATTCTGGCCTAGGATGGCTTTGTGTTACAGTCTGGGTGGTGGGTGGCACTACTGCTCCCATAGTACAGAATAAGACACTGAGTCACAGAGTGATTTTGCCCCCGATGCATGCTGGGTCCAAGGCTGGTAAGGGGGCTGGAACTGGAACGCAGATCTCTCTGCTGACCCGGCCTCATCACGAGTCTGCCAGAGAAACGCAAGAGAACAAGCAGCATTCCGGGGTGTCTGACATGGTCGTGGGCACAGCCATCCCGTTCATGTAACGCAGGCCCGAGGTCGGCAGTAAAGGACCAGTATCAGCTTCGGCCCCCGCCTCTGTGCGGATGTATTGAACGCCTGCATCCCTGCTTTTCTCTCAACTTTGCTGTCTCAAAGGAGAGGCGGCGGTGGGCCTGAGGGATTCTCTCCCTGCGTGGAATCTACGGGCTGAGCACCGACGATGTGGGACTAGGCGTCCTGGACCTCAGCTCTAGGAAGTCTCCTTTCTCACCCAGGAGTGGTCACAGGGGTTCCTGCATGCATGTCCAGGTCTGTTCATAATAAAGAAGAAATCATAAGATGGCGAGACCCATCAGCTCACGAGGTCGGTGTAGGCTGACCTCCGCGCCTGAGAGAACGCATGGATGGGTGTGCCTTGTCCCCCGCACTGCTCAGGGAGGAACCTCAGGGCCAGCATCCTCCTCTCCAAAGTGCAGGAACGGCAACTTGGTCGGCTTGTAAGTAATGTCCCTGGGGCAGAGGCGGCTTCATCGCGAAGATCAGCCCTGGCTTCATCCTGGTTGCAGAGACCTTTGTCCCAGATGGGACTGAGTTGTCTGAGAGGTGTGTGCATGTCATATGTATGTGTTCCTGTGTGCTTCGTGTGCATACACGAAGGTGTATGTGTGTGTGTGCCTGTGTGCATTCATGTGTGTGCATGTGTATTCTGTGTGTGTCTGTGTGTGTGCGTGTGTATTCTGTATCTGTGTGTGTGTGCATGTGTGCATGTGTATTCTGTCTGTGTGGCTGTGCGTGTTTGTGTGTGTGGCTATGTCTGTGTGTCTGTGTATGTCTGTGTGTGGTGGCTGTGCGTGTGTCTGTGTGTGTGTCTGTGTGCCTGTCTGTATGTGTGTATGTCTGTGCGTGTCTGTGTGTGTCTGTGTATGTGCGTGTGTCTGTCTGTGTATGTCTGTGTGTGGGGGGGCTGTGCGTGTGTCTGTGTGTGTCTGTGTGTGTGTCTGTGTGTATGTTTGTCTGTGTGTGGAGGCTGTGTGTGTGTGTCTGTGTGTCTGTATGTGTGTCTGTGTGTGTGTCTATGTGTGTCTGTGTGTGTGTCTGTGTCTGTGTGTCTGTCTGTGTGTCTGTGTGCATGTCTGTGTGTGTGTCTGTATGTGTGTCTGTGTGTCGTGTGTGTGTCTGTGTGTGGAGGCTGTGCGTGTGTGTGTCTGTGTGCCTGTCTGTGTGTGTGTATGTCTGTGCATGTGTCTGTGTGTGTCTGTGTATGTGCGTGTGTCTGTGTATGTGTGTGGGGGGGCTGTGCGTGTGTCTGTGTGTGTGTCTGTGTGTATGTTTGTGTGTGTGTGTCTGTGCGTGTGTCTGTGTATGTCTGTGTGTGTCCGTGTGTCTGTGCGTGGGGGCTGTGTGTGTGTGTCTGTGTGTGTGTCTGTGTGTGTGTCTGTGTGTCTCTGTGTCTGTGTGTCTGTGTGTGTCTGTGTCTGTATGTGTGTCTGTGTGTGTGTGTCTATGTGTCTGTGTGTGTGTCTGTGTGTGTGTGCGTCTGTGTGTCTGCGTGTGTCTGTGTGTCTGTGTGTGTGTCTGTGTGTCTATGTGTGTCTGTGTGTGTGTCTGTGTGTGTGTCTGTGTCTGTGTGTGTATGTGTGTCTGTGTGTGTGTGTGTGCGTCTGTGAGTGTAGCTTCGGAAGGATTCTCAGGAAAGTCAGGAAGGGGAGCTGTGTGTGTGTCTGTGTCTGTGTGTCTGTGTGTGTGTCTGTGTGTCTATGTGTGTCTGTGTGTGCGTCTGTGTGTCTGTGTGTGTGTCTGTGTGTTGTGTGTGTGTGTGTCTGTGTGTGTGTACATCTGTGAGTGTAGCTTTGGAAGGATTCTCAGGAAAGTCAGGAAGGGGAGCTGAGAGGGTCCCCACATCTGGTTAGGAGATTCCAGGAAGGGGACATTTGTGCGTCAAGCAGGCGGCTGCACGAGAGGCCCACCTGGGTCGTATGAGACTCGGGCTGTAACTCTGTGACTGGGTGGCACGGGCGGGCTCGGGGCGCAGACGCAGCCTGGGGGCTTGTGCCGGTTACTTGTAGGTGCCCACTTGCTTAGTCCTCTGTAGCCAGTGTTCGGTCAAACGTTATTCTACAGGCCGCCATGAAGGCATTTTTCAGATGTAAATCAGTAGATTTTGAGCAAAGAAGATGGCCCTCCATAGCATAAGTGGCCTCATCTAATCAGCGGAAGAAGGCCCTACAGAAATAGACTGACACCCCTCAACTAGGAGTTCTGCCAGAGACAGCCTTCAGTCTCCAGCCGCCGCACCAGCTCTTCCCTGGGCCTTCCCGGGCTATCCTGGATCTCTCTCTCTCTCTCTCTCTCTCTCTCTCTCTGCACACACACACACCCTCTTGGTTCTGTTTCTCTGGAGAAACTTGACTAACGTGGTCCCCTGCGGGGTCTCCCAGGGGCAGTCAGCCCCACTGGCATTGCCGAGGTCATCCTTGTGGGGACTCCACCAATGGCTAACTGTGGAGCTGGTTCCTGGGACCCAGGCTGACAGGGACAGAGGACCCTGTGGGCACATGGACCGGAGGGTGGGTACAAACCTGGCCCAAGGCCAACCAAAGAGGCATTTGTGCCAAGTCCAGTCACAAGTCTGGGGGCAGACAGGAAGGCCAAAACCATGCGAATGCAAAGGGACTTGGTCTGTGGATTCCCAGCAGCATCCCTGCCTCTGGCCTCACCTGTGGAGCCTTCAGTCAGGGCAGCTGCTGGTGGGAAGGACCCCCCATGGCCTCTGTGACTTTGTAGTGGCCTTACCCTGGATTGTCGGGAGGAATTTTAATGTGCGCCTTTGGCTTTTCACTGATGGCCGTGTCACGTGGGGCCACATCTGGATGCAGGGAGCAGGAAGCTACACCACAGTGGCTACAACATGTGGCTTATTTGTCTACCCAGAGCGGGCAGTTCAGGGCTGGCGTGGCAGTTCCACTATGCCACCACTGGCCCAGGTTCTTTCTACCTCTCCACTCCACCATCCTTAACATGTGACTTTAGTCCTCACGGTTGCAAAATGGCTGCTGTGCTCCAGACATTGCTTCAGCTTTCCTTTCAGAAAGAAAAACGTGGCAGGAATAAGGAGAAGAGCTAAATGAGAGCTGCAAATCCTTTCCCTAGAAGCCCCTCTACTGCATTCTGCTGGCCAAAGCTGAGCCTCATGGCCACCCCTGGCTGCAAGGGATGCTGGGAAATAGGATGTTCTCACTGCTGGTGACACCACCCTGAACAGTGGCAGTGTTCTGTTAGTAGAGAGAGAAACCTTGGGTAGGCAATTGGTAGCACCTGCCTCAGCTTCTCATGTAGATTTTACTAGCTAATGAGGAAGGCGTGATATTGATCATGCTGCAGAAAATCTTCAAAATCTCCTTTAAACACTTCCCTTTCCCTCCAAGCTGCTCGCCGTGGGGTGGCGTTCCCTCCCACACTCCCCCTCTCTGATCCCCAGCGCCGCAGCCTCCACTTCCTGCCTCGATTCCCCAGTTCTTCCTTCTTTCCTCTCCCACCTCTGCGTCGTCCTCCTGAGTCTAGAGAGTCTGGACCCAGACTGACCAGTTCCAGTCCTAGCTCTGCACCCTCTGGTCACACAACGGCATCACTGGCCCTCGCTGGCGTCATCTGGACAATAATCCTTAGAGGAGGAAATGAGACCCCATGTGTGAGGGCTGAGGGTCTGGTAGGTGGGGAGCACGCCACACGTCAGTGTCTGCGACTATCGTCATGGCTGGGGTCATGCAGGGAGACTGAGGCTGGCTGGGATGGGGCTTGCAGATGGGGCTGGTCAGCCCGCTGTTGGGCAGACCTGTGGTAGTCAGAGATGGGGCCTGAGAGGCTGGACCATGGTTGGGAGAGGCCTCTGGGAGGTGGAGGCAGAGAACTGCGGTGCGGACTTCTTCCTGGAACCACCAGCGGGTTGTTATCCGTAAAGCCGCCAGCCATTGGTATGCCTGGGAAATGGCTTTCCGTACTGCTGGCTGAGCTGCCGCAGTCGGGAAGGTTATAGAATTGACTTTTATTTAATGTGTTTCTTTCTTTCTTCTAAAAACAAAAAAGATAGGAAATG
>CM052657.1:113040317-113060646 GCA_028533165.1 Leontopithecus rosalia | reverse complement strand
TAGCTGAGCGTGATGGCGCACACCTGTGATCCCAGCACTTTGGGAGGCCGAGATGGGCGGATCACCTGAGGTCAGGAGTTCGAGACCAGCCTGGCCAACATGGTGAAACCCCATCTTTACTAAAAATACAAAAATTAGCTGAGCGTGATGGCGCACACCTGTGATCCCAGCTGCTGAGGAATCTCATGAGCAAGACGCGCTGTGTTTTCGCTTAGCAAAGTGCTTCTGACCTGTTTCCAGTGGCTGCGTGCAGAGCCACCATCGTCGCCACCGTTTTGTACGTGAGGAAGGGAAGGCCCAGGGAGGTGGCCAGTCTGAAGCAACCTCGGGTTTCTCCAGGCCTTTTCCACCCACGCTAAAATGAGCCCCAGAGATTTTTAAGTTTTGTCTGCATTGTGGAAGCCAGAACGCGGAGGCAGAAGGCGACCCCTGGGCCTTTCTACTCCAACACCATCCGTTTAAACAACAGAAGAAAGGGGAAGCTGGTCCAGCCCAGAGCAGAAATGAGGAGTGGGTAGGATCCGGCCGCCCCACGCAGCCCAGCTCCTCTGTCTGCTTCCTCTATTTGCAGGAGGCAGCCCCCACCTCCCCGGCTCACGTGGCCTGTGGAGGGACCAGCTGTGGGAGGCCACTGTCCTGTCCAATACCAGGCCTTGTGTTGCATCCCTCTATGTGCACTCTCCTGCATGGGTGCTGCAGGGCCCACATGAGGGGCCCACAGGCAGGGGCGCCTCTCTCTGCCCCCACCGAACACAGAGGCGGCTGGGGTGAAACCTGAGGTCCCGCCTGTGGGAGGGGTGCCGGCTGCTGGGAAGAGCCTGTGTCAGGCCCGGCCCTCTGCCTCCCCTGCAGCCCTGGCTTCCTGGGCTCCTCTCTCCTGAATCTCATACCTTGCATTCCCCAGCACAGTTGGACAGGCCAGTGAGTGAGGAGTCCTCGTGGCCTGGGAAGGCGGCCTAGAAAGTTTGAACAGCTGCAGAGCCTGCCCATCCACTGTCTCCAGCCACGTGTGTGTGTGCGTGTGTATGCATGTGTGTGCATGTGTGCGCGTGCGTGTGTGTGCGTGTGTATGCATGTGTGTGCGCGTGTGTGTGTGCGTGTGTGTGCGTGTGTATGCATGTGTGTGCATGTGTGCGCGTGCGTGCGTGCGTGTGTGCGTGTGTATGCATGTGTGTGCGTGCGCGCGCGTGTGTATGCATGTGTGTGCGCGTGCGTGTGTGTGCGTGTGCGTGTGTGTGTTTTGACCAACCACACTTAGGCTTATGTAACACACTTGGAAGTCAGGAAGCAAGGACTCGTTACTGACAGGCTGGAAGGGGTTTGCGAAACGCTTGCTGGGAAGAAATCTTTCCATTGAGAAAAGTTCCCTGGTGCTCATGCGCCCAATGGCTCAGGTGTGTGTGGCTGGAGGTGACAGTGGCGTGAGAAGTGGGGAGTCCCCGGGGCTCCAGCGCCCAGCGCCCGGCGCCCCGCTGCAGGAGCCGTGTCATGCCCGGAAATGAAATTAAGCCTCGCTTTTGTCCTCTATGTCACTGCTCACGTCGCCATCGCCGGTTACGCTGGTGACTAAGCTCTGTACCAGGCGCTGCGCTGGGCCCCTGCGCTTGCGACTTTCCTGGACGCTTGCATGACGGAGGGCTAGGTTCTCCTACGCCCGTTTTACAGAAGAGGACACAGGCAAGGCGGTGGGGTCGGCGCCCCCATCGGCAGGCTGCCGCCCCACACTTGCCCCGGGGACGTGCCAAGGCGGACCCCTCTCCTCCACACAAGCACAGCTCTACGTGGGCCCCTTGCATGAGCGTATTTTTCAGCCACCTGCTAGATCCCAGGAGGAAATGAACGCTCATCCTGCAGGGAGAGATCAGCATTCCACTGGGCCATTTCCCTTTTCGGAGCTGGTGTGGAGGATCTGGGCCGTTCTTGGCCATGCAGCAACGTCACAGGCCCGAAGGCCAGGGTTCGGGGCCCGGAGCCCCGCAGACAGCCATCCTGGAAGCATTCCCAGGCTGGGGCTGCTGAACCTAACCCCACGTCCGCACAAAACGCGCCTTTGACTGGGGCTCTGGAAACCGGAGACCATGTAAATCCAAGCGGATGAAATTGTGTGTGTCTGGGCTGCAGCTACAGACCGAGACTCGGCAGCCGGGGGCCCCGCCTCGGAGGGAGCTCAGTGAATGTGTCGGGAACTGAAAACAGATGATTTCAATCAGCGGGGAACAAAATGACTTCAAGGCCACAGTTGACTGGAGCAGGCGGCGTTTGGCTGCCGGGCCCTGCCCGGGGGCGCTTCCACAAGGCCCGGCCTGTTCCGCAGCCTCCGGCCGGGGTCTTCCCCGCGAGGGGCCGGCGCTGCCCGAGCCTGCAGCACGGCCCGGCCCGGAGAAAGCGCCGCCGCACCCTGACGGGGCTGGCCCGGCGCGGTGACAACCCGCGCTCCGCCCCCGCGCTTCCTCTCCGCGGCGCTTTCTTGAATGGCCTCGCTTCCCAGACAGCCGATTGGCTGAGTCCCCGGCCGCGACGCCCAATCAGAGGCCGTGGCCGCCTCGTCTCCGCTCTGCGTGGGGTCTCGGTCCTGCAGCCATGAATGGCGCAGCCTCAGCTGCCTGCAGCCACCGCCTACCTTGCGGGGGCGCGGGGGACCTCCCCCTCCCTCCCCCAAAGGAGGAGGAAAACGGGACTTTTTTTTTTTTTTTTTTTTAACCCTAGACCGTTCAGGGTTCTGGTGCAATTGTGTCAATTGAGGCTTGGCTGGGGCTCCTGACAATAGCCCTTGGGCTTCCAGGGTTGACATTTAAGATCTCGTGACAGTGAAAGGGCTTGCATAGTTAGAAATGAATTTCTTTGCCTATGGCCTGGGCTGACTCCAGTTCCAGGGAAAGAATTGCAGCCTTCCAGTGTAAGCAGGCAACCCTGCTGGGGACAAAGGCAGGGCGGGGGGAGTAGGTGGGGCCCCTTCCTGGCCAGTGCTGGGGTGCGGACACCTGCAAACTGCTGGGAACTCCTCCTGCAAACCAGAGGGCCTTGGCCACCCCTCTTGGTCACTGGCCTTGTCCTAGCTTCATATGCCACGTGCATGAAACGGCTGGGGCCCCTGTCGGGGAACCCAGCCATTCCGCTGCATTTCCTGTTAAGTAGGAAAACATGTTCTGTTTGCTGATGTTATAAAGAAGGCATGTGTTTACAAACGCTCACTGGGGAGAGCGTGGTGAATGGGCCAGCTTCCGGCCTCCCTCCCCAGATGAAGTGATTGGCTGACAGAACGGCCTGCTCTTCGGGGGGAAGACCCCCTGCTTGGGAAAATTAGACTCAGCAGAAGCCAGAATTCAAAGCTATCTAGAAAGTGCTCTTGCAGGGTGGACTGAGGCCAGCATGACAAAGGCCTTGAATGCCAAAGTGAGGAAGTGTCCTGAGCCTTGGGGAGCCATGGAAGGCTGGTGAGGTGCAGAGTGAGATTTCAGAGCATTTCAGTAACTTGACTCTTCCCCCGCAGGACTTCTCTGCCAACTCACCTCCCGGGTACACGGCTGGGGTTGACCTTTTAGGAACTGCTGAATTAGAACTGTGCAAACTGCTTCCTGTGACTCCTGGACAAGCCCCATTTTAAAGATGAGAAAAACAGGTTCAGAGTAATCTGCAAAGGGTCCCGCAATTTGGGGGTGGTTTGCCTAGGACTGGAACCTAGCTCTGCCGCATGCCAGGGGAGACGGGCACACCAGGTGCTGCACAGTGAGCGAGGAGGCTTCAGTAACAGTGCCGGCAGATCACTGAGCACCGGGGCAGGCACTCACTCATTGCTGCTGTGGTTAGCATCAGAACTGGCAAGGAATGTATCTGTTCCCAAATTCCTATGATCCAGACTCTGATCTCCTAGGCAGTTCCATGAGGCCGTGAGTATGCAGCAGAGGTCAGCCTGACAAATTCATGTAGATTTCCAATTTTAGCATCTTTTTTTTTTAGACGCATTACCAGGTTGGACCGCAAATGCCATGATCTCAGCTCACTGCAGCCTCCACCTCCTGGGCTCAAGCAATTCTCCTGCCTCAGCCTCCTGAGTAGCTGGGGTTACAGGAGTGTGCCACACCCAGCTAATTTTTGTATTTTTAGTAGGAAAGGGGCTTCACCACGTTGGCCAGGCTGGTCTCGAACTCCTGACCTCAGGTGATCCACCAGTAATGGCCTCCCAAAGTGCTGAGATTACAGGAGTAAGCCACCATGCCCGGCCTATAGCATCTATTTCTGCCACTCCAATACCCAATATCTGTTTTCAATCTTCTAGTTCAGCAGTTTGTAAAATTTCTGGTCTCGGGACCCATTTTCCCTTTAAAAGTTATTAAGGACCCCAGAGAGATTTTGTTGATATAGGTTTTATCTACTGATACATATTGAGTTAGAAATGAAAACACAGAAATGTGTCAACTGCATGATTCTGCAAGCGTACATTCCATTAGCTCTCAGAGCGATGGTGTCATCATGGGTCCCATAGCCTCTGGAAAACTCCACTGGATGCTCCTGAGAGAATTAAAGGAGAAAAGGTAATTCATGCCTCGATGTCTTCATGAAATTAACGTCAACTTCTCAGACCTCCTGAAACCACACTTTGAGACCTGCTCTACGGAGAGCAGTTCGAGCTGGACGGCGGCAGCCTGGCTAAAGCTTCATTTCCCAGCCTTCTGTGGCTGGGTCCAGCCACACCATGCCCTGGCGGGTGGACTGTGAGCTGTCCTCCATGTGCCGGGCAGCATAATCGATCTGAGAGTGAAGGGGTCACGTGCCGTGGCCACAGCCTGCCTCTGGCCAACCAGCTTTTCCCTTCTTCTTCCCCCTCCATGGCCTGGGGTATAAATGAGGCATGAGTCAATTGGCCCTTGTAGACAGGACACCCCTGAGGTGTGAGAGAACCTGGGTCACCGGTGTCATGATGCCATATTTGTTTTTCTTTTCTTTTTTTTTTTTTGCTGTTTCTGTTTTTGAGACGGAGTGTCGCTCTTGTTGCCCAGGTTAGAGTGCAATGGTGCGATCTCGGCTCACTGCAACCTCCACTTCCCGGGTCCAGGCAATTCTCCTGCCTCAGCCTTCCGAGTAGCTGGGATTGCAGGCGTGCATCACCACGCCAAGCTAAGTTTTTGCGTTTTTAGTAGAGATGGGGTTTCACCGTGTTGGCCAGGCTGGTCTCAAACTCCTGACCTCAGATGATCCACCTGCCTTGGCTGCCCAAAGTGCTGACGTTACAGGCTTAAGCCACCACACCCAGCCCGTGCTGCCATATTTGTCCTGGATTGACTACGTGGCCTCCTACGGGAGAGAGAAATGAACAGCCTGGCTTCTGCTACTGTATTTTACAGTCTTTGTTATAATAGCCCAGCCAGAACGCTGATCAGCACATCATTCCTGCTTACGCACCGGGGCCTCAGCCTTGGCTTCCTGCTCTTATGTCCGCCAGAAGTCGGCTGAACCATCCAGATAAGCCCTTGGGAGGAGCTGAGCCTTCAGCTGGAAGCAGGGGTTGGGGAAGCACCCGAGCAGATCATGCCTTTAACATGCATTCACTGAGACAGAGTCCAGGAGAGGAACGGGAGCTCACAGCTGATGGGAGGAGAGGTTGGTGGGATAGAGCTTTCGAGAGTGTCGGGGCTGCAGGACACATCACCGCACCCTGGGCTTTCCTACGGCAGAAACTTACTCTCACAGCGTTCTGGAGGCTGGAAGGAAAGGTCAAGGTGTCAGCGGGGTTGGCTTCCCCGAGGGCTGTGAGGAGGACGCATCCCTGGCTCCTCTCCTGGTTTCTGGTGGCTTCAGCTGCCCTTGGCATCCCCTGGGTTGCGGCCTCATCGCTTCACCCTCTGCCTCCAGCATCATGTGGCCTTGCTCTTTATGGGCCTTTCTGAGGAAAGCGAGAGTTGGGAACGGAGGATCCTGGGCCAGAGTCTACACCCAGCGTGCCCAAGTTCACCCAAGGTCACTGGCTCCTTGCTTGGCCTCAAAGCCAGCTTGACACAGCAGACCCTCTCCCCAGTGTCTCTTTGTCCTTTCTTCTCCTTATAAGGACACCGTCATTGGATTTAGGGCCCACCATAGTCCGGGACACCTTCAGTGCAAATAAGGTCACACTCACAGGCTCCCACTGGCCGTACTCTTTGGTGTTGGGGGGGGGCGCGAATGGGTGTGACATCCAGACACTCCAGGGCTCCAGGTAGGAGGGACAGGCAGAAGGCACCACCAGGACAACTGGAGGACTTCCTGGAGGAGGGGTTGTAACTTGGGTCTTAAGGGGAGTCTTTGCTGGGAGGAAGGGGAGTCCAGGCAGGAAGCTCAGATGGATGGAGGTGCAGGGCCTTGCCACACGTGGGGCCTACAGGGGCAAGATGGCAAGTGTGCCGGAGGCCCTGAGGGTGGAGGGCTGAGTGCCTCTGGATGAGGCCGGGAGGGCCAGGTGTGGGAGGTCCCAGGGCTTTGTTCTGCAGACAGCAGGAGCCAGCAGAGGTTCTAGGGCTGGGAGTAAGAGTTCCCCACGGGACCAAGGTGGGCTAAGGGGCCCCGGCCAGGCTCAGGGAGGCAGTGGTTGTCCTGGGAGGAGGGTCAATGTGTGCCTTGCAAAGGGTGAAAGGGGAGCTGCAGCCTTGGGGTGGTCCCGGGGGGACTCGGGGAGCACGTGGGGATGTGTGTACTGAGTGTGGCAGGGAACCTGGCCGCTGTCTTACTGTGTTCCCAAGGGTAAGAGGCAGACTCAAGGGGCAAGGGGCTTCCTCAGACACGGGGCCCAGTGCACCTGGCCGCCCGCGGTGGGTCTGGGGGCTGACTGCATCTGCGCTGCCTGCTTTGTCTGCAGGGCTGGTCTGCACTCAGCAGCTGCCCGGACCTCCCGGGAGTGCCCACACACCCCACAGCCCGCCTGTCCTGGGAGTACCTCTCCAGGCCCTGAATACCTGTCCCCAACTCCCTGCTAGGACAACAGGGGCTGTCAGGGCCGTGGGCAGGCCCAGCCTACCAACCAGACCCTACGTGGGCCCCGTCTTGGTCCTGGAGCCAATGCCTGGCTGATCAGGGAACAAGAGGAGCCTTCAGCACCTTGATTCTGGGAGGGTTGAGGTTTCCACACCAGGCCACACCTGAGCCGCCGGGAGCCGGGAGGTTCTGGTCGCCTCTCTGCCCGTCTCTCTCTGGCACCGCCGAGGCTGACTTAATGCCACGTCCACACGGAAACAGTAGGGCCATCCCAGCGCAGTCCTGGTTTGGTACTCAGAGCCTCCGCTGAGTGCCAGGGTGCACCGCGGAAGGAGTCTGGCCTTGCCCACTGCAGTCCCCGGGCCCCTAGCCGAGTCTTTGAACCTCTCATGACTCACGTTCCTCATCGGTGAAACGGAGCTGTCTTCTTTGCAGGGTTAGTGGAAGCAGTAAGCAGGAAGCGGTCCACGCAGGCCCAGCCTTTGGGGGCCTCACTGTGATCAGAGCCTGCGCTTTGGACCCGGGGATGGGATGTGACTTAGGGGTGCTGTGGCCACCTGGCTCAGAGGCTGAAGTCTCCCTGCGGACCACCCTCCCTCAGGGCCACCCTCCCTCAGGGCCACCCTCCCTGAGGGCCACCCTCCCTCAGGACCGCCCTCCTTACTTGCATGTCTCCCCTGCGGTCAGGACTCTCCCTCCCACACGCCAGACTCTCCCTGGAGGACCAGACTGTACAACCTGGTTTGTATGAGGACCGGAAGCCCGCTGGGGCCCCAGTGCAGCAGGGGAGGGGAGGAGGTTTTCAGGGGGAAGTTCCCTCCCCACTCCCGGTTACCCCTTGTCTTCAAAGGAAGGGAGTGACCTTCCTGCCCCCCCAACTCTGACCCACCCTGAGGGTCCTCTGGTGGCGAAGCCTGGTGTCTGGACGTGTACCTGCCTCTGCCTGGCAGTCTCTGGAGATTTATTCAGGGGAGCCAGGTGTCCAATCAGCAAGCGTCCTGACAAGAAGGGGAGGGCAGGAGAGGTACCCACAGTTCTCTAGGGGGCTTTCAGGGATGCTTCACCAAAAACACTCACTGGAGTCTGGAACCCCTCCCCTGGCAGGGAGACACCTCCAAGCTGTGCTCAAAACTGGAACAGAACATTTGGGCTGGATGGCTCTCTGTCTCTGTCTCTGCCTCGCTCTCCTTTTCTCCCTCCCTCTCTTCCGGTGTCTCTCTGTCTCTGTCTCTCTCTGTGTCTCTGTCTCTCTCTGTGTCTCTGTCTCTGTCTCTCTCTCTCTCATGCTCTCTCTTTCCTCCTGTCTCTCTAAAAGGCTCCTTTCCTCTAAGGGCAAAGCAGCAGCCCTCAGGCCGTTTGAGCGGGAGTCATGGGTGGTGCAGGCCCAGGCCAGCCCCTGGTCCTGGCCTTTCTTCTCCTGGAGAATGAATAGTGAACGCCAAGGCCCTGGATGCTGGGCAACCTGAGGGGTTTGGAGGGAAGGGCAGGAGGGCCCAGGGCCGGCACAGCACGCCCAGCTGGGGTGGGGGCAGTGGCGTGGGTGACTGACCTCATTCCTGGGATGCTGGGCTGCAGGGCTGGGTGGCTGTGTCTACACCTGTCTGCTCCTGTCGGCTGTGAGAAATGCAGCAGGGACCAGGCACCTAGAGCCACGCTGTGGGTGACCAGAGGGCCAGGCAGGTGCGCAGGCTCACTCTGCGATGCTCCAACCCCGTCCACCTGGTGAGGTCGGCGGCCCTGTGGAGGGGAAGGAAGCGCTCTGCGCCTAGAGCCAGCCTGGGTCACGGTCTGTGGGCCTTGTCCAAGTGACTGCACCTCTGTGAGCCTGTTCCCCACCCTGGAAAGTGGAGGTCATGACATGGGAGGGGTCCCCAATACTGGGCTACAAAGCCCTGGAGACGTGGAGAGTATAAGCCTCACATCCTGGCCCCAAAGAGCCACAGATCAGGCAGCTCAGTCAATAGAAGTCCAAGGTCAAGGTGTCAGCAGGGCAGGCTGTTTCCGAGGCTGTGGGGAAGGAATTGGCCCAGGCCCCCACTCCTTGGCTTGCCGACGGCCTGTGCCTCCCCACGTCAGCTTCCCAGCACCAAGGTAGGTGCCCCAGGACCTGGGGCCTGGAAGTTGGAGCCAGAGCGGGGAAGGGCCGGGCCCTGGAAATCCAGAGGGCCCTGCCTGGGCCAGGGTGGGGCCGGGCATGGGGAGGCGTGGGTACTGTCAGGGTTGGGACCAGCGCTCCGGCTTCCCTAGCTGATTTGAGCATTTAATTTTAATTTCACAAATAGAGACAAAGAAAGAAGACTCCTGAAAGCTGTGGCTGATCCTCCTGGCTGTGCAGATGTCCTGGAGGTCGAGCCTCTGCACTTCGCCCTCGGCTGCCCGGGTGCCCGTCGGCTTCTCTCTCTGGCACTGTGGCTAGGGCAGCCACGTCTGCTCCCCTGGCCTCAGTTTTCCCGTGTGTCCAATGTCTGTGCATCTCCGGTCTCATTCCCGTTTCCCCCTTGTGATCCCACTGCTCCTCACCCTTCTCAAGGACTTCCTGGCCTTGCCGGACAAACCTATGCTGGTGGCAGGGACCCCCCAGACACTGCAGCCCTCATCCTAAGGCCCACGCTCCCCTCCCCTCCAGGCCTCTCCACCCTCCCAGCCATCTCTTCTCCCAGGATCTCCGGTTCCCCACTCCTTGCTTTTCCTGCTGCCCCACTAGCTGCTCCCCTGTAGACCCCTAGACGCCATGGCTCCTGCAATCAGCAAGGATTTCGGGGGTGCCTCGGGGGGGCATGCCTCTGAGGCTGGGGTGCAGCGATGCATGAAACTCTACAATCCCTGATCGCATGGGGCTTCTGGTCCCCTGGGATTTGGAGGTTCCTTGGTTTCTTCTCTTTTTCCTACCCTTCTTCTCCCTGGGTGACCTCATCTGTTCCCATGGATTGAAATATCCTTATGCCAGTGACTTCCAAATATGTCTCTCCAGCCACAACCTCTCCTCTGACTCTGGACCTACATATCCGGCCATCTACTTGACATCTCCCTTTGAGGTCTCCCAGACATGTCAAGCAGATCGTGTCCAAGCTGGTGTCCAGTCCTTTCCCAGGCAACCCACCCCCCACCCCGTCTTCCCCATCTCAGTAAACCCTGCCCCACTCCACTAGCTGCCTCCAGAAAGCTCTGCGATCTCCTGGCTTCTCCCCGTCCATATCCACGATCAGGCATTCATCCACAGACCTGTGTGTCCTGTCTCTGCAGATCCACAGCCTCACCCCATCAGCACCCTGGTCCATAAAGAGAGACCTGGTGACACAAATGAGGCTTCAGAGGGAGGAAGGGAATGTCGCCTCTAGTCGTGGGAGTCAGGGTTTGCGTGGGAGCTGCTGCACCAGGGAGAAGTGGAGACTCAGGGCCCCTCCGGGGACACACAGGGAAAGACCGCCTCCCCCAGCCCCAGGGTGGAGCCCCTGGTTACCCTCTGAGCCCCAGAGCCTTGTGTCCCCAGGGAGGCAGAGGGTGGAAAAGACTGACAGGTAGAGAGAGTGAGAGCGTCAAGAACGCCCTCCACTGCAGTACAAGGGCTGCCTCTCGGGTGGGCCCGATGGGAGACATCGCAGCACGTGCAGCCCGGCCTTGGGACTTGGTGTCTGTGACCAGCTACGAGGAAAACTGTTCTTGCTTTACTCTTCTAGGAATGGGCTGGACCTGCTGGGTTCTTCACCAGGTGAAGACCAGGCAGGTCTTCTGTTCAAAGGGATGTGAATTTGCCACCCATTTGACAGGGAGAAAACAGAGGCATGGAGTTACCCGGATGTGAGCAGCAGAGCAGGGCAGTCCTGTTCAGGGCCTCACACGCCCGCCCCACGGCCTCCTTCCCGGCCCTACAGCCCCCGTTCCAGACAGTTCCTAGCACCATAAAGTAAGCGGACAAATGTCACTCTGGAAGGAGCACACAGGGCCCTGTTCTTTCTGGGGCCCCGCTTAGAAGCACAGTGGAGGTCTCCAGAAACCACGCTCACACCGAGATCACATCACCATAAAGCAAGGGCCCCTGGGGGCTGGCACAGCTTTCCCAGTCACTAGCTGCGGGCATGTGGCAGCCTCCAGCAGCTCAGGTTCCTCCAGGCCACACGCTAGACCTGGCTGCTCCCCTTCTGACTTCCCATGTCATATGGAGAAGCCATTCCCCTGGGCCCGGGCCCCCGGCACAGGAGACCTGGGCTTGCTTGCAGCTGTTTTGCAGAGGGTGAGGGCACAATGGAAGCTGCAGTGATGAGGGAGAAGGTGCTGAGCAGAGGGAGACGGGGAGCTGGATGAGCAGGGACGCTGTTGCTGGGACCTCAGCCCCAGGATCGTCATCCTTTCAGTGACATCCTTGCTGGGCAGCTACAGTGGGCTAGACACTGTGAGTGATGGCGTCTGGGCAAGACCCACAGGACAGGGGACGTACAGCCCAGTGGGAAAGGCAGGGAATCAGCTCAACCATCCACTGTGGGCCACGTAAGATCCAGCTATTCCACCATCCAGAAGTAGGGGGTCCAGGAGGTTAAATGACGTGCCGGTGGCCATAGTGTGGAGGGAGAAGGGCGAGGGTTCAAGGCCACACCCCTCCAAACAGAGCGCCCGCCTGTTCTTCACCAGTATGAAGAACGCTGAAATCAAAAGGACTGACTGATTCAGTGCCGGCAAGGACATGGGGCTGCTGGACCCCTCCCACCCCACGGGCACCACCTCTCCGGAAAACTCTTTTGCAGATTCTTCCAAAGCGAAACGTCCATCTGTGAGTGGCACGGCCCTCCCACTCCTGGGTCTTCTCCAAAGGGAAATTAAAGCACAGAGCCTCCTCAGATCTTGGACAGAAAGGTTCCCAGTGGCTTTATTTGTAACAACCCCAAGCTGGACACCACCCAAATGTGCATCTGCAGGTGCTCAGGTAAGCAAAGGCCTGGGGTCGCCGTGGGTTCCGCTGCTGGCCTCTCCTTCTGTTTCTCTGAGTGCCCTCGGGCAAGCGGCATCTCCAAGCTAAGCCTCGGTGGCTTTTCCTGTGAGGTGGGTCTAGTGAGTGGGCGCGATTTGAGGTGGTGAGCAGGATCAGCGTGACATCCCTGGAGGAAGCTCCCAGCCGAGTGTGAAGGGCCCAGCTTGGAGGGGTGGAGGATGCCAGGCTCCAAGCAGCCCCAGATGCTGGCAGTACTGTGGCTGACCCTTGGCTGCCTCGGCTCTGGGAACCCCATGGAGCACGAGGCATCTGGACAGGTAGTGGGGCCACAGGAGGCGCAGAGCCTGGGCTTTGGCCCTGTTTCCTGAAGGGCCCCGTGTGTTCCATGCAGCAGGCAGGGTCAGGGGTCATATTTAAAATCAGGGGAGCCCAGGGCAGCACCTCCAGGCCACACACTGTCCCAGTGGCATGGGCGGGCGGCCCCTTGGATGGTCGGGACAGCATAGCAAGGCCCTGGGCATGCACCTGACCAGTCACGTGGTGGGTCGTCTGAGGGAACAGACAGGCAGTTCCAACCCACAGTGTGGGAGTTGGGATTTGGGATGGTTTGAGGGCTGCGCCCAAAGCCTGGGGAGGAGGCTGGGTGGGGCCACAGCTATCCCGTGCCCAGCACCCTGGTAGCCAGTTCAGAGTGACTGTCCCAGACCCAGCTGAGGCTCCACAGCCAAAGCAGGGCACACCTGGTGTTTCTCCCCATGGTACCTCGTGCCAATCCCACTGGCCCCAGTGTCGGTCCTTAGGACCCCGGCCACCCACATGCTGAGCTCCCACAGGCCAGGCCCTATGCCCAGCACACAGCGGGAGCTCAGCCCATGTGCCGGCTGAACAGTGAGATGAGTGTGAATGAACAGATGAAGCATCTCTCCCGCTCGGGTCCCCAGCTTCTCCACCGCAGAATCTGTGCCTGGCTCAGGAAATGTCTCCTCTGGGTGGGTTTTCTATTGCTGCATAACAAACTGTCACCAGTTTAAAAGCTTAAAATGGCATTTATCTATTGTCCTAAAGTTTGGGCGGGTCAGGAGCCAGGACATGGCGTAGCTGGGTCTTCTGCCTCATGGGGCTGAAGTCAAGGTGCCAGCCGGAGCTGGGGTGTCCTCTGAGGTTTGGGACCCTCTTCCAAGCTTTTGAAGAAGTGATCTCCCTGCACCTGTGCCTCATGGGGCTTGCATCTAATCTTGAAGGAGAGTCTCTGACTTTAAGACCGTTTTTTAAAAGCCTCACCTGATTAGCTTGGGCCCACCCAGGATAACCTCCAATTTGATTAACTCAAGGTCAACTGGTTAGGACCTTAATTAAGACCTGCACAAGTCCGGCCACCTTTGCCATATAAAGTAACCTCATCCCGGGAGCACATCCACCCTCTTCACAGCCCTGCCACAGTCCAGAGGGGAGTACGCAGGTGTGTGCACACCTGGGGGCAGGGATGCTGGAGAGCCCGAAGCTCCTCCCAACCATGCTCTCCTTGGCTCTGAGACTGAGTCCTGGCCCCAGGTAGGTCATGAGGGAAGCTCTGCGGAAGGAATAAATGAGGGAATGAGTGACTGAGTGAAGATGTGAGTCTGGCACCTTCCATCAAACAGTGACCTTCCCAGGGCCAGGGTCCACACTGGACTCACCTCGAAATCGCCATGGCAACTATGCTCCTGGTTACCTGTGAGGCTTCGAGTGCTCACCTGAGCAAGTGGAGGAGGGAGTGGTGCCTCTGACTCTCCGCAAGGCCAGGGTCTGTGCAGGGCAGCTCCGAGACCCAGTCCTCTGGGAGCCAGATGCAGGGCAGCACCCACGCTCTGTCCTCAGCACCATCTCCTCTGGCTCCTCCACTCAGCGGCCCCTCCAGTGCACAGCAGCAGCACCCAGGGCAGCACAGGGACCAGTGGGAGGCGGGCTCCTGGCTGTGAGACCTTGGGCACAGCCTTCTGCTCTGACCCTCCAGGTCCCCATCAGCAAGAGTGGGGTGGCAACACCTGGCTGGCTGGCGTGCAGATGGAGCATTCATGGCATGGCCAGCACTCAGGGCAATGCCTGGGCTGTCTGGGAGCCCACACCATCGCCTCCTTTCATCTCCCAGCAGCACCATGCACGTGCTATCATTATGACTATCTTATAGCTCGGTAAACTGAGACACAGAGAGGTTAAGTAACATGTCCAGAGCTGGGCATTGGGCCCAGACCGTCTGGCGGTAGCACCTCGGAAGGGCAGCCCCTCTCACCTCTGACCACTGTGTCCCTGAGTGGTGAGTCGAAGGCCCCGCTCTCGACAGTGTGCTGTGTGATGTCAGAAGCCAGCTGCCCTCTCTGTTTTGGCCACCGTGTTGGGTTTCCTGGGGCTGCATGGCTGAAACCACAGAAGTGTCTCGTCCCCCAGCTCTGGACAGCAGAAGTTCCAAATGGGAGGAGCCTTCCTGATTCCAGGGCACCCTCCGTCTGTGTCTCTCTGTGTCCAGATTTCCCCTTTTAAAAAGGATCCCAATTGCATTGGATTGGGCCCACCCTCCTGTCCTCATTTTAACTTAATTACCTCTCCCGTGACCTTCTCTCCAAACCAAGTCGCATCTCAAGGTACTGAGGGTAAACTCTCCAACATATGAATTTTGGCGATGTGAGGTTTCGCCCATCCTTGCCCCAGGCGGCACTGTGAGGGCCTGAGCGGCCGGGCACCTTAAAGTTTTACTTTTATTACCTGAGGCCCGAACTCTCACACCCAAACCTTGGGCTGTGCGTCTGTCCCTGGGAGGTCCTGACCTCACTGGCCTCTGGCCCCGGGCGTATCTGTCACTCCTCTTTCTTCTGGATTCTGGTTGCAGGCATTGATCCCTGCCCTGGGGTTTATTTTGCTGGGTGTCAGGCAGGAAAAGGGTCAAATTCCAGCGTGCGTGTCCGATGTTGCATCCCAGGACAGCTGGCCTGAGCTGCTTCCCCTGGCTGTGGGGAGTCTGTCCCGACGAGAAGATGCGGCTCAGCCAGGGGCCCAGAGTTGCCGCTCCTTCAGAGGCAGCTGCACTCAGCACCCAGCCTCAGGAAACGGTGGATTTGAAAGCAGAAATCCTTTTCTCTGAAAAGGGAAAAGAAAGTTCCTTCTCGGCATCTCTGGCTTCTTCTCCCCTGACCCCAAGCTGAAACACTTATTTTACCTTAGCAGAGCAAAAAAAAAGGAAGATAGAGACATTTTGTGGACACTTAATACTTAATCACAAAAATAACACGTCGTCTTTTACCTCGATGTGTTCCCAATCTCCCCTCAATCATTAGCGGGACCCTGGGTTCCGGCTGACTCCAGATGTTCAGAGCAAAGGAAAACGCTCGACCCCACTCCTTCCCTTGAGTGTGGCTTTCTGTCTATGTATTTATTTGAGTTACACAAGCAATATGTGTTCAGTAGGCACATCTCAGAAAGCGGAGGTAAGCAAGCCCCAAGGGGAAAAAAGCTCCTGCAACCTCCCCGCCGCTAATCACCCTCGTCAAGAATTAGCACCTGCCCTTCCATTCCTCCTGCCGACTCGCATGTGTGCCTGGCCGTGTGTGTTTAGACACGTGTAGTTATGCACTAATTCCATCCTGCAAACTTGGTGTGAGCGTTTAGTGACAACTGCCTCTCTCATTAGACAATTTTCAAAATTCCAGTTGAAATCAGCGAAAGCGGCAGGCTGTGGTGGCTCACCCCTGTAATCCCAGCACTTCGGGAGGCTGAGGTGGGCGGATCACCTGAGGTCAAGAGTTCCAGACCAGCCTGGCCAACTTGGCATAATCCTGCCTCTAAATGACAATCTAATTATTCCTCTCACAATAGCTATACTAACACTAATAAACTTACACTTTTACATACGCCTGACATACTCCATCTCCATAACAATGTTCCCCACATCGAACAACACAAAAATTAACTGACAGCTAAAACATATAAAGCCAATACCACTTTACCTCCGCTTACAGTCTCCTTCACCTTCCTTCTACCCCTAACCCCACTAATACTGATAATTTAGAAATTTAGGTTAATAAGACCAAGAGCCTTCAAAGCCCTTAGTAAGTAAACTTTACTTAATTTCTGTGCCACTAATAAGGACTGCAAAACTTTATTCTGCATCAACTGAATGCAAATATAAAAATTAGCCAGGCGTGGTGGCACACGCCTGTAGTCCCAGCTTCGGGAGGCTGAGACAGAAGAATCGCTTGCACCCGGGAGGCAGAGGTTGCAGTGAGCCAATATCGTGCCACTGCACTCCAGCCTGGGTGACAGAGCTAGACTCCATCTCAATAAAAGAAAATCAGCAGAGGCAAAAGGGAGTTGTTACACACCTTGATGTTAACCAAATGGGTTTTAAAAAGAGAAAAGTGGGCTCTCGGGAGGCTGTGGCGAAGCCGTCGCTCACGGGTATCAGCAGGCTCACGGGTGTGCAGCGCACATGCGTCCAGTACTGCGTTCCCGCAGGCACCCACGTGCACGTGCCTGAGCCTTTGGCCCTTGCTGTCCAACCTCCCTCCCACTTCTTCATCTCAGTTTTTTAAAAATTAATTTTAACTTTACTTTTTTTCTAGCAGTCAGGTTTACAGAAAAATTGAGAAGAAAGTGCAGAGAGTTTCCACATCCACCCCCTACCCCAGTTCCCCTATTACTAACATGTCACCTTGGTGCCAGGCGTCCCTCTGGCCGCGCTGATTGGCTCCTTTGTCACGACTGAGGAGCCCCTGGGATTACTTTATTATGAGACTAAGGCCCCTAGTTTACATGAGGGCTCACACTTGCTGGTGTACAGTCCATGAAATTTGACGGACGTTATGGGGACATGTGCCCACCACGCCAGTAACATGCAGAACAGATTCCCCGCCCTAAACATCCTGAGCTCACCCGTCCATCCCTCCCTCCCCGCTGAGCCCTGGCAACCACTGACCTTTTTACCATCTCCATAGTTTTGCCTTTTCCAGAAAGACACGTAGTTGGAATCACAGAGAAAGTAGGCTTTTGGGGTTGGTTCTTTTATCTAGCAACACGCATTTAACCTTCCTGCGAGTCTTTCTGTGACTTGTGAGCTCGATTCTTTCTAACGGGAAAAAATATTCTTCCCTCTGATTGGCCCAGAGATGGCCCACACGACCCAAGCTGGACAAATGAGAGTTCTACCTGGGATTTCGGCCAGAGTGGTCTGAACACAGATTCTCTCTTCCCATGGGAATCACAAAGTCCCTTGCATTGGCCTGAAAGTGAAGCCAGCATAGGACAGTAGATGCGCAGAGATGGTGTTCTGATGCCATCATTGTCACCTTCTTGGTCGTGTGGTGCCTAAGGTCTACCGCTGGGTCGTCTCCTTACATGAGCTGGCATGTTCCCAGTTTTGCAGAAGGGTTAGGGTTTCTGTCACTTGCAACCACAACTCCTAAAACAAAGACAAAAGTTTTTACATGGACCTTTTTTTGTCAACAAATTCATATGACGTTATTATTTTAAACTTTCTTTTTTTGAGATGGAGTTTCGCTCTTGTTATCCAGGCTGGAGTGCAATGGCGCGATCTCGGCTCACGGCAACCTCTGCCTCCTGGGTTCAGGCAATTCTCCTGCCTCAGCCTCCCGAGTAGCTGGGATTACAGGCACGCACCACCATGCTCAGCTAAGTTCTTGTATTTTTAGTAGAGACGGGGTTTCACCATGTTGACCAGGATGGTCTCAATCTCTTGACCTCGTGATCCACCTGCCTCGGCCTCCCAAAGTGCTGGGATTACAGGTGTGAGCCACCGCGCCCGGCCTATTTTAAACATTTTTTATTAGAGTAAGATGTACATACAAACAAAATTCACCGTTTTAAAGTGTACAGTTAGGTGAGTTTGACAAACACAGCTGTGTACCCATTGCCACAACTAAGACCCAGGACAGTCTCATCACCACAGAAAACCTCCTCACCCTGCTTCCCTTCTCCCAGCTCCTGGGAAACATGGAACCTGCTTCCTGCACCTACAATCTTGCCCTTTCCAGAACATCACATAAATGGAATCATATAATTTGCAGCCTCTGAGTCAGCTTCTTAGCATGAAGCATTTTGGACCATCCGTTTGGCCTGTTCATTTTCATGGCTCAGTAGTATTCCATTGAATGGATGTACCACAGTTAGTGCATAGTTCTTCAGCCGAAAGACGTTTGATTTGTTTCTAGTCTGGGGTGATTAGGAATTCAGGAATTCAGCCTCTGCATACATCTGTGCAGATCTTTGTGTGTACTTAAGTCAATGCCAAGGAGGTGCCAGGACCTTGCAGTCAGGATAGCTGAGCCCTCAAAGGATTCTCCTTAGCCTTGCCACATTGCTTTCAGAACTCAGACATATTCTCAGAATGAGAAAGAGAGCTGTTAGGAGAATTCCTCCTACAATTATCAGAAGAAAGGCTTCCAGCAGCAGCCACCCCACTCTTTCCTCTTGGCCCAAAGCCCACCAACAGAGGATGAGATTCAAGTGTCTGGGGCGGGGGCAGTGTAATGTTTTGATAAACATACAATAAGGAATGATTCAATCAAGCTATTAACATATCCGTCTCCTTGCTCACAGGTATCAAAGCATCACAAAAATATACAATTACCATTTGTCAGTGCAAAATAATATTAATATACAATTAATATACACACTTGTCGATGTGAAAGAATATTAATGTACAATTACCATTGGTCAATGCAAAATAATATTAATATACAATTATTTATCAGTGTAAAATATTAATAATAAATATAAATAATGTTAACAATCCCAAATAATATTGAGATAACTAATAATAGTCAATTAATAATAATAATTAATACACAAAGCAAAATAATATTAATAATATTAACAATAAGAGCATCATGTCCCCATAACATTTGTCAAATTTCATGGAACTTACACCACCAAGTGTGAGCCCCCCGTGTTGCCAGGATGGAGATAACATTGACTGTAATGGTGATGATGGCTATCTAATGATCCATTGAGCCCTGGCATGGGTCTGACACCCACATTTTATTTTGTTCAGGTCTCATAATACTATTCCAAAGGCCTCTGTCCCCAGTGCCACTGTGAAGACCCTGAAGATGCACACACTCTAGGCAGAGTGAGATAGACGCCTCTGTTCACGCAAAACTCAGTCTGCTTTAGATCCCTAGCAGGTTTTTATGGGAGTTCCCCGCAAAGGACCCTGACCATTGCATCGCAGTTATGCCTCGTCCCATTTGGTGCATCCATACGGAGACTCACCCCAGGGCTCGGCCAGGGTGAGTCACCCTCCCGCCTGCTTCCGGCTCAAAGATGGGACCTGGCAGGGTCCTCACCACTGTCTCACCCTGACCAGGCCACTCAGCTCAAAGGAAGGCGCCTACATTGCTGAAGCTGGTTGGAAACAGAAAGGACTCTGGATGCCATCCAGCCGGGGACTGCCAGACTACTGAGAGACCTAGAGCAGAGAGACACACAATGGACCACCAGCAGGGTCCTGCCAGGTGGCTGACCAGAGTCAGGCCCAGCCAGCCCCATCCCTCCTGCCAGCAAGGGGGCAGACCAAAGCAGTGCATGAGCCATGGGATTTTCTTTTATGGGCTTGCTGAGCGGACAGTTTCACCCTGGGCTGTTCAGACCTCAGAGACAGGGAGTGAGAATGTGTCCTCTGTCCTCTCTCACCCTGCATCTGTGCTCCTTGCAAAGGCTGTGAACACATTCATGAGGATGTAACTAATCGCTGCAGGTGTGTGTCCACCTCGAGATTTTCCTCTCCGTGAGTTCCCACATTTCCACATGGTGGCTTGAGTGTCTGTGTGCTAACTAGCTCAGATGTCTGGACAGTCTCCATTGTTAGCATCATTTATTCATTCAACAAACATCCATCGAGCCTTTCCTGCCTGCCAGATGCTCCTCTGGGTGCTGAGGATGCAGCAGTGAGCAATTCCCCCATGCTCAGGAGCTGGCATTCTGTAGTGCAGGGAGATGAATAGGAAAGCAAATAAACTGCAACTAACCAGGAGCTGGACCGCGGTGGGTGGGCACAAGTGCACGGGCCGGACCGCAACGGGTGGGCACAAGTGCACGGGCTGGACCGTGATGGATGGGCATAAGCACACGGGCCAGACCGCGGTGGGTGGGCATAAGTGCACGGGCTGGATCGTGATGGGTGGGCATAAGCGCACGGGCCGGACCGCGGTGGGTGGGCACAAGCGCACAGGCCGGACCGCGGTGGGTGGGCATAAGTGCACAGGCTGGATCGTGATGGGTGGGCACAAGCGCACGGGCCGGACTGCAGTGGGTGGGCATAAGCGCACAGGCTGGATCGTGATGGGTGGGCATAAGCGCACGGGCCGGACTGCAGTGGGTGGGCATAAGCGCACAGGCTGGATCGTGATGGGTGGGCATAAGCGCACAGGCCGGACTGCAGTGGGTGGGCATAAGCGCACGGGCCGGACCGCGGTG
>CM052657.1:113025673-113039817 GCA_028533165.1 Leontopithecus rosalia | reverse complement strand
ACAGAGCAAGACTGTCTCAAAAAAAGGAAGGGGAAGGGAGGGGAGGGGAGAGGGAGGATGGGGGCCAGAAAAGAAAGAAAGAGAGAGAGAGAGAGAGAGAGAGAGAGAGAGGAAGGGAGGGAGGGAGGGAGGGAGGGAGGGAAGAAAGATGAAAGAAAGCAGCCATGTGTGAACCCTAACAAGCAAGCTTGCAGGATTGAATCGGAAGTCATGTCCCCTCTGCCTGCCTTTCTACCATCACTGCCTAGGAAGTTTGTTACATCCTCATCTCACAGTGTCTCCAAATCTGGGGCTGTGTGAGCTGATTTTGGGTGGGACACAGATGGCTGAGTTTTAGCACTATTGTGAAGGGTGACTTTTAATGTGTAATCTATTTATGGCAAGTGACACTGATCCACCACATATGACAGTGCTACCAAGTGACCTCTAAAATAAGCAGAGCGGCTGGGCGTGGCGGCTCATGCCCGTAATCCCAGCTTTTTGGGAGACCAAGGTGGGCAGATCATGAGATCGGGAGTTCAAGACCAGCCTGGCTAACATGATGAAACCCCGTCTCTACTAATAATAAGCTGGGTGTGGTGGTGCATGCCTATAATCCCAGCTACTCAGGAGGCTGAAGCAGGAGAATTGCTTGAACCAGAATGTGGGAGGCAGAGGTTGCAGTGAGCCGAGATCTCACCACTGCACTCCAGCCTGGGCTACAGAGGCAGACTCTGTCTCAGAAAAAAGAAAGAAAAAAAAGGAAGATAAGCAGAGTGGAAGTGTTGTGTTGTGATGGAGTGATGGGGTAGGTGGTATTCAGCAGCCTCAAGGTGCCGGTGGAGGCTCATGTCTCAGACTCTGCACTGTCTCATTTAATCATCCCAAGCACAGATGCTGGAGAAAGTCTTTTTTTTTTTTTTTTTTTGAGACAGTCTCACTCTGTCACCCAGGCTGGAATGCACCGGCACAGTCTGAGCTCACTGCAACCTCCGCCTCCTGGGCTAAAGCAGTTCTCCTACCTCAGCCTCCCAAGTAGCTGGGATCACAGGTGTGTTTCCCCACACCTGGCTAATTGTTATATTTTTAGTAGAGACGGGATTTCACCGTGTTGACCAGGCTGATCTCAAAACTCCTGACCTCCAGTGATCCACCCGCCTTGGCCTCCCAAAGTGCTGGGATTACAGGTGGGAGCCATGGTGCCCGGCCTGGAGAAAGTCTTATTAGCCCCATTTCACGGAGGAGAAACGGGCTCCAGGGCATGGAGGCTGCCTGTGGCCACAAGGCCTCAGTGGCCTGTTGGGCTCCTATGCTTTTACCTGCGACAAGCACCCACCTGCCTAGCAAAACAACTGCATTTCTGAAGTCAGGCTTCTGTTTACATGCAGTTGGCCTTCCCTTGTGAATGGGGAAACTGAGGCCTGGAGGTCAGCCAGTGGGTCAGGACACAGTTCAGCCCCGAGCTGGGGCTCTGGCCCCATCCAGGAGCTCCCCAAGCAGTCAACTTTGCCAGCCTTTGATGCCTCTTGAGACAAAGGGTCTGGGCAGTGGCCACTCAGCCACTGGGCCCACATCCCCACAGGCCTAGCTCTGGACGCTGGAGGCCTGAGGCTGCACCCAGGTTGTGGCTGGCCTGCCTGTCCCGGGCCAGGGCTGGGTGCTTTTTGCTGAGTCACTAACAAGGCTCAGGCCTGACCACAGGACATTTTTGAGATTCCAGGGCTGGCTCCACAAAGGCCAGTGTCGGGCCCGCGGCAGGTCCGGCTTCACCCAGCCCAGAATCACAGCCTCACAGAGCCTAGAGGGGCTGTGGGGAGGGGAGTCCTGGGAACTGAGGTCAGGAGATAATGATGGCCCCCTCGGGGTGGTGCACTCTGCTCACCGCTCAGCAGGGGTCTGACGGAGCAGTGCACAGGCAGAGATTCATAGTCGTGGCCGGACTTCAGGCAAGAGGGGCCCTGAGGTTGAAGACAAGGGGCTCAGAGCTGGATTTTCATATACTTTTGAATTTTCTCAGAGTAGAACAATTTTAAAATATATAAAATATGATTAAAAATTCTCCTACTCCAGACTCCCAGACCCCTAGTTTTCCTCCCTAAGGGCAACTGATGTTATCGGTTTCCTGGGCATCCATGCAGGGTTAGGTATGCATCTACAACCAAATCTCTGTACATGGCCACAGAGCAGCAGACATAGCTGCATATGTGTGCCTGCGCATGTGTGCATGCGTGTGTGCGTGTGTGTACACGTGTGTGCATGTGTACACACGTGCGTTGGTGTGCATCTGTGTGTGTGTGCGCGCCTGTGTGTATGTGTGCATGTGTGTGCATGTGTGTGCCTGCGTGTGTGCACGGGTGTCCTTTTATCCCAAAGAAAACACATCTTTTCCTTTAACAAAGAACATCCTTTGCATCTAGCTTCTAGAAAGTGCTGCCAATTTGGGGAACCAAGAGAGGGAGGCTGCAGAGGAGCATCATTTCATCAGATGTGAAATGTGCCCTGGAAGCCGGTTCTTGGCCAACATCTCCGAAACCCTCAGTGACCCCACAAAGGTGGGCGGGGCCCCTTCCCATTTTTCAGGCTGTCTTGGCAGAGGCTCCCTGTCACCAAGGACCTGAGGTTGTCACAGCCGGACGGTGTGGGAACTGGCACTGCTGGGCTCCTGCTGCCTGGGACACGTAGGTCTGCTCGGTGATCCTGAGCACCCACCCTGTGAACCTCAGTGTCCACGGCTGGGGAACGGAGGTACGTGCAGAACCAGCTCTGTCTTCCCGGAGACTTTCTATGGTCTAAAGTGATGTAATGTTGCCACGAAATTCTAATCCCCACTATCAGGCAAAAATACTGCGATGAGACTGTGTTCCTTCAGCAGAGAGGGTGCGCATTAAAAGTACAGGTTTGCTAAACACGGATGCTTAGAACAGGACTCTGCTTGGGGTTCTATTTTATTGACCAGGGACCTGAAATATGTCCTGGTCCTCTTCCTACGTCTGGGAGCCACAGCTGCCCCACTGTGCACCATCACCCCTCCGTCGGTGTCTGCCTCCTCCAGCAGGGAAGGGGCTCTGGAAGGTCCGAATTGGTGTGTCCAGTGTGTCCCCCGCACCCATGCCCCAACTAAAGTATTAATCTGAATGATATCCTCAGAGGATCCTGGTGTGGGCTTAAATCCAGGAGGAACTTCCAGCCAGGCTCGGTGGCTCACGTCTGTAATCCCAGCACTTTGCGAGGCTGAGGCGGGCGGGTCACAAGGTCAGGAGATCGAGACCATGTTGCCTAACACAATGAAATCCCATCTCTACTAAATATACAAAAAATTAGCTGGGAGTGGTGGCGCACGCCTGTAGTCCCAGCTACTCGGGAGACTGAGGCTCAAGAATCGCCCTATAGCATCCCCAGTCCCGCAGCACAGAGGTGGGACAATTCCAGCTCAATGTCTCAGCCAGTGGGTTCTCACGTCCTCCCCGCCTCTCCCAAGGAGGAGACACAGTGACCCAGGTAAGCAGGCATGGGCCGGTGTATCCCTGGGAGAATTCAGCAGGTCGCCCCGGCTGCAGGGTGTGTCTGTGACATCCCCAGCTCCCCATCCACACAGTGGACTGCTCACACAGGGACAGAAACCACACTGTGGTTTCTGCCACCTGGCCATTGTCCTGTGGCCCAGGGCTGCCCGGAGCTCCTTACTGCCCAAGTGGCAACCAGCCCACCTGGATCTGGAGGTGGGCCTTGGGGACACTTCTTAGAGGATCAGCCGCACTGCCTGCCCGGGAAGCTCCTCATGAAAAGCCTCCCTTGTGCACCTGGGCGTGCCCGGCCGCCGACGTCACCCGAAGCCCCCTCTCATAAATTCCAGCTCCAAGGTTTGCAGTTATCGGGAGGAAGTTTCCAATTGCTGCTCACATGTGGGAAAATATGTAAGCAACTGAGAGGCCCTTTTGTCTGGGGCTCAGAGGGGGCCAGCGACCGGGAGGGAGGGTGGCCTGTCCCCAGTGGTGGGCGCAGAGGAAGCGGCTGCGTTCAGGTTTAATGAAGTCTCATGAATCATGGCCACCCATCAGGCACAGATTCTATAAATCACCTGTGACGGGCTGGGCTTGTTTGTTTTCTCTGCAGCCAATACCTTGATCAGGGCAGTGGGCGCACGAGGGGGCCCCCCGGGGGCCCAGGCCCTCAGCGAATCAAACCCTGTTCTTTTAACTTGCGGGAAAACAAGGCCATAAAGAAGGAACTCGTGCTAATGAAACCCCCTGGATTCCAAGGAGGAAAACATAGCTCTGAGAGCAAGTCCGTTTTCGCCCTTGCATCTGAAAGGGATTCTGGGGAAATGCTAATTTTGAACTTTCTATACACCCTTCCTGCCTCTGGATGTGGCTGCCTGACTTGAATTCCTTTGGACAATAATGGGGGGCGGGGGAATCACATCACTTCAGCAAAACACAGGCTCAGTTTTTCTAGATTAGCGGAAAGTGTGCGCTATTTAAAAAGACACGTCACATAACTTTTTATTTTCTAACATTCCCAAGCAAAATAAAAGGCGGGGAGAGGGATGCATTTGGGAATATGAGCTCAGCTCAGCACCTAATTTGGAAAGATCTTTTGTTTGGTGATGGACTTGGAAAAACAGGCCCGAATCTGCGTTTTCAGAGGACGTGCACAGGCTTTCACTCCATCCTCCCCTGGGGTTCTCTCAAACTCCAAGGAGAAGGCTCTCTGCTTCTCAAAGTTCATGGGCCAAAGGCGCACCTTGATCCGTGGCTGAGAAACTGAGTTGACCTTTCGGGGCAGTGAACGGGCCCCCTGGAAATCTGCCATCCCCAGAGGACCCCATCTGTACCTGCCTGTTGCTGTCACCAGGCTGATGTCATTCTTTTTTGGGGAGGGTGGTTGGCGATGGACCCTGGACCACCCCAGGGTGGTCCTTGGAAGTGGCCTCTGAATGTGTGTTTAGGTGACTCCCTGACAGGCACTGGCTTGCTTGTCATCTTCCTCTTCCTCCCCAGGGTGAGAGCCGGAAACCAGGCCTTGTCAACTGCAGGCCTGCACTCCCTGCCCCCGGGTGGCCCCAACCTGCACACGCTGCCCACCCGCCGGTGCCAGGCCACCCGCTGCCTGTCAGGAAGGCCAGGGAGCAGATGCTTGTGCTGTGCGCGAGGTGGCCGAGCTGGTGGTCGGGTCTCGGGTGCAGGGATCCTGTGTAGTCCCGGCCAGGAGAGCCAGGGCCACAGCCTGCGGGAGGCAAGGGGAACCTTGCATGGTCCCTGCCCTCAGAGGCCTCTCCAGCCAAACTTTCCAAGGCAGTTGGTGGGCATTGGGAGCTCCGCCTGAAAGAAGCCACTCCCAGCTCCTTCTGCGGGACCTCAGAGACCCTGGGCTATGAGCTAGAATGGGCACAGCTCAGCCTGGGAGGGCAGTGCGTTTCCAACTTCACAAAGCCGGCTGAGCGCAGTGGCTGGGGAGTCAGGGTCCTGCAGGGAAGGTGGCCCTGCCTGCCTGGCCTCGGCCCACGCCAGCTCTAGAATGCAGGCTGGCTGCAGTGGGGGAGTCTGGACTGGAGGAAATTTTCGGGAGGCTTCCTGCTATGCTCTGCATGTGAGAATACAAAAGAAGCCCAGGTCTCAGCAGGCCAGTATCCAGCCAGGCTCCCCCTGGGGTCCCATGGGTGCTCTGTGGAGTGTGAGGATCTCACTCCAGACTGGGAAGAAGGGGTGTGAGGCTGAGAGGGCCAGTGACATCCCTGGATGACCTGGGATGTGGCAGAGCTGAGCTGGGGCCGGATCTCATTTCTCTGAAGCCTGCTAAGTGTGTCTTTTGTCTGCGGCTGTCTGGGTACATGGCCAGTCCTCAAGCCCAGTGGCTCTGCCGGGGGTAGAGGGTTGGCCACAACTCACTTATTCATTCATTTGTCAGCCAGTCGGCCCATGACCGTTACTGAGCATCCCCTCCCGCCCCTCACTTCTGCTGCCAGCCAGAGCATCAGCCCTTGAAAGTAGCCATAAGTACTTTCAGCGGCACCTGGCTTCAAGTTGCATCCAGAGCAAATCAGAGCTCCTCATTCTGGGATTGTGACAGGAAAATGAAGGTGCTGGAAGCTGCTCCCCACAGCCCTGACCCAGGGCACTGGATGTGGGAGCAGGCGGGGGCTGACGGCCGGCAGGCTCTGGGACCCAGCCCAGTGTCCTTGGCCTCCCCATCCTCTCCTTTGCCTCTCAGCTTCCTCCCCTGGCCCCTCTCCCTCTGGCTTCCCTTCCTTGCAGGGCAAAAGGAGCAATTGCCTCTCTGTGCGTTTCTATTTCTGCACCTTCCGCTTCCTGGCTGGTGGCGGGCTGACCGCTTCAGAAAGTTCTGGAATCCACAAGGCCAGCTGGTCCCGGGGCAGGATGTGGGGGCCTCGGATTTCCTCCTCCCCAGCAGCTCCATGGGTGTCCCAGGGGCCGGGCGCCCAGGGGTGTCGGGGAAGGCTGCCGCCCAGTGAATGAACGGGGAAGCGAACGTGTGAGGGCCCCACAGATCAGCTTCATCGTGGCGACTGACCGGTGCCTGCACTGGAAGACAGGCAGGGGCCCTGCTGCTGGTTCCGTGGGCATGCGTCATGCGCCTACTGCATGCCAGGCACGGTTCTAGGCTCTGGAAATGCAGTGAGCAACAAATACACATACTGGGCTTTATTTTGTCCTTCGCAACAGCCCAAAGGTAAGCACCTTTTCTATAAGTTTTCAGACAAGAAAATGAGTGTTAAGTGATTTGCCCGAATCCATATCGTTAGCGAACCACACAGGCAGTGGGCTTGAGGCTGTGCCCTTGCTCACCCTCTTGAGTAAGTGGATGGTTGTATGTGTAGCTACAAGAGACAGATGGAGAACTGGGGCCTCCAGGTATAGTCATCAGAGGTCCTAATTCTAGCACTGCATTAGTCTGTTCTCACGCTGCTAATGAAGACAACACCTGATACTGGGTAATTTGTAAAGGAAAGAGGTTTAATGGACTCACAGTTCCACATGGCTGGAGAGGCCTCACCATGACGCTGGAAGGCGAGGATGAGGAAAACACGTCTTACACGGTGGCAGGCAGGAGAGCTCCCCTTTGGAAAACCGTCAGATCTGGTGGGATTTATTCACTATAGTAACAGCTCAGGAAAGACCTGCCCCCATGATGCAATTGCCGCCCTCTGGGTCCCTCCCATGACAGCTGGGAACTATGGGAGGTACAATTCAAGATGAGATTTGGGTAGGGACACAGCCAGATCATACCAAACACATTTTTGTTTTATTTATTTGTTTATTTTTGAGACAGAGGCTTGCTCTGTCACCCAGGCTGCAGTGCAGTGCTCGATCTTGACTAACGAAACCTCCATGCCTCCCACGTTCAAGTGATTCTCCTGCCTCAGCCTCCTGAGTAGTTGGGATTTTAAGCACACGTCACCACACCCAGCTAATTCTTACATTTTTAGTAGAGACTGGGTTTCACCATATTGGTCAAGCTGTTCTTGAACTCCTGACCTCGTGATCCGTCCACCGGGATTACAGGTGTGAGCCACCGTGCCTGGCCCCAAACACATTTTTAAAAAAATATCTCAGTGTTCCAGTGTCTGGGTGTGAATCCTCACATCACCTCCGGGCCTGCCTAAGAGCCTAGGTAAGAGCTTGCAGGCAGGTATCGGGAGATCTGACTTGGAGTCACACACTCCGTCTCCGGTCCTCATGCTGTCACTGTGGAAGAAGCTGCTGGTCCCTATTGGACAGGAGTGAGGCCAGGCAAGTGGTGTGATGAGCACAGCCCAGCGGGCAACCCATGCCACATGTGCAGGGGGGGCAGGGGTATCACCACCCAACACCACTCAGAGGGCTCGAGGTGACCTGGTGGGCAGCCATCCTGCCTAGAGACACACGGAGATACGCGTTGGCTGCTTACAAAATGGGATTGCTGGCCAGGCCTGGTGGCTCATGCCTGTAATCCCAGCATTTTGGGAGGCCAAAGCGGGTGGATCATGAGATCAAGAGATGGAGACCACCCTGGTCAACATGGTGAAACCCCATCTCTACTAAAAGTTCAAAAACTTTTAGTAGAGAAAAACTCAAAAACCCCATCTACTAAAATTCCAAAACCCCGTCTCTACTAAAAAATTCAAACATTAGCCTGGCTTGGTGGCGCGTGCCTGTAGTCCCAGCTACTCGGGAGGCTGAGGCAGGAGAATCGCTCAAACCCAGGAGGAGGAGGTTGCAGTGAGCTGAGATCACACCACTGCACTCCAGCCTGGCGACAGAGCGAGACTCCATCTCAAAAATAAAAGTGGGGGCATGGGGATCATCTAGACATGCTTTCCTGAAATCTGTTTTGCTCACAGATTGACAGAGGGAGAGCATCCTCGCGTGTCAGTAAAAACAGAAAGCTTGGCATCATCTTAATTGCCCGGCAGTGTCCCCTGCACGGTTGTGTCATCATTTTGTGGACCGCTCTCATGTTGACGGACGTGAGTGCGGCTCCCAGTTTCCCTCTTATCAACGACTCTGTGTGGAGCCACCTCGGACAGGGGCCCTTTAACATGCAGGTGGATAGCGCTGTGGGCTAAGTTCCTGGAGGGAGGCTTTCTGGGCTAAAGGGTTTGCACATTTTGCATGTTGATTCCCGTGGGAAATACCTCTGTGTTTATGAGGAAAGCAAGAGGGTGGGCCCTTCACGTTGGGCCACAGGGTTATTGATGATTTCCGGGAGTGCCTTGCTCTTTATTAAAAATCTTTGTTCTTTTCTTTTCTTTTTTTGAGGCGGAGGGAGTTTCCATCTTGTTGACCAGGCTAGAGTGCAAGGGTGTGATTTTGGCTCACTGCAACCTCCACCTCCCAAGTTCAAGCAATTCTCCTGCCTTAGCCTCCTGAGTAGCTGGGATTACAGGCGTGCACCACCACGCCCGGCTAATTTTGTATTTTTAGTAGACACAGGGTTTCTCCATGTTGGTCAGGCTGGTCTTGAACTCCCGACCTCAGAAGATCCTCAGCCACCCAAAGTGCTGGGATTACAGGTGTGAGCCACCATGCCCAGATTAAAAATCTTTTTTCTTTAACTGATTATAAAGGTAATACACTTCAGTGCAGGAAACCCAGGAAGTACCGCAAAGTACTCATTCATTTTCAGTCAGTCAGTCTGCCAGCTGCTATCAGATGGATAGCACAAGATGGAAACTCCCTCCACCTCAAAAACAGAAAAGGAAAGAACAGGCCGGGCGCGGTGGCTCAAGCCTGTAATCCCAGCACTTTGGGAGGCCGAGGCGGGTGGATCACGAGGTCAACAGATCGAGACCATCCTGGTCAACATGGTGAAACCCCGTCTCTACTAAAGATACAAAAAATTAGCTGGGCCCGGTGGAGCGTGCCTGTAATCCCAGCTACTCGGGAGGCTGAGGCAGGAGAATTGCCTGAACCCAGGAGGCGGAGGTTGCGGTGAGCCGAGATGGCGCCATTGCACTCCAGCCTGGGTAACAAGAGGGAAACTCCATCTCAAAAAAAAAAAAAAAGAACAAAGACTTTTAACAAAGAACAAGGCACTCCCGGAAATCATCAATAACCCTGTGGCCCAACGTCAAGGGCCCACCCTCTTGCTTTCCTCTCCTACTCCCCACCTCCGCTGCCAGGTAGAGCATCATTTAAAACGTAAATGTCTGTTACTCCTCGCAGAGGTAACCTATTCATCTATCTGTCAATCTTGTATAATACTTGGTTCGTTAAATGTCTTAACATAAATGTCTTAACATAGCCTTCAAAAAAGATAATAATAACAAAACCTTGGCTGGGAGCTGTGGCTCACACCTTTAATCCCAGCACTTTGGGAGGCTGAGGCAGGAGGACAGCTTGAGTTCACGAGTTCAAGACCAGTCTAGGCAACATAGCAAATCCCCATCTCTACAAAAAATAAAAATAAAAATATTAGCTGGGTGTGGTGGTGCACTCCTGTAGTCCCAGCTGCGTGGGAGGCTGAGGTTAGAGGATCACTTGGCTCAAAAGAGGGAGGCTACAGTGATCCTTGAGTGCCACTGCCCTCAGCCTGGGTGACAGAGCAAGACTCTGTCTCAAGAAATAAAACAAAACAAAACAAAAACAAGAAAAGAAAGAAAAAGAAAAAGTTCACTGTAGCTCGTGCTCATTGTAGAAAACTTGAAAAATTTAGAGCGTTGGAAACCGCTCAGGGTCCGTGTTTACAGGCTGTGTGTTTCGCTGGTGTGTTTGACACGGGTGTGCAGACGTCTTATTTTGCATAATGAGTATCATATTGAGGTACCAGTTTTGTCTCCTGCATTTCACTTAACAGACCGTGATTATTTCCCCATGGCGTTAAGTCATTTCTGAAAACATGATTTTTAATGGCCGAATTGTATTTTGTAGAGCAGATGCTTCAACACTGAGTCATTTTGATGTTTTCAGCTTTTAGGTATCACAGACAGGGCTGGGCCGGCCATCCTTGCACACGGGTCTTTGCACACCTGCGGAAGGGTTTTTAGAGTAATTCTTAGAAGCTGGATATGAAGTCTAGCCTCGTATTACCAGGTTGTTCTCCAGAAAGCTGGTAGCAATTATTCCTTCAACATCGTAAGAAAATGTGGCCGTCAACACTGCTGAGTAAGCATATTTTGTCTATAATGGCTGTGAATCACATTTCTTTGCTTACTAGTGAGAACAAACACCTTTTTTTAAAAAATAGGATTATGAACTCTTTGTATTTTGTTCATGAAATTCCTATTTGCCTTTTAGCCAGTCATCTAGTGGTCATTGCTCTTATTGATTTGTAAGAGCTTTTTACATATTAAGAATATATTAATATTTTGTTTTCTGTGTTGTGATATTTTCGCAGTGTCTTTTGAATAATCGGTTTTTTTTTAACATAAAGACTTATTTTATGATCAAATGTCTCAAACTTCTTTTTGGTCACAATTGTTTTGTTCTTTTTTAAGTTCAGAAAGATCTTTCTTACCTAGAGCTTGGTTAACTGTGCATTTCTGTTTTCTGCAGCTAGGGCCCCGCAGCATGTCCCCTGGAATGTGGAGTCTTTCATTGCAGGGAGAAGTGAACCTGTAACTCTCAGGCTCATACTTGCTTCACTGGGGTAGAAGCCAGTGAGTGAGTGTCTGGGGGACAGAAATGGTGCTTAGGGTGATCCCACCCTAGAGTCTTCTCCAAAGACTACAGAAAGGGGGGTGCTCTGTGCTCTCTCTGCAGAAGGTGACCCAGCTCAGCAGACACTGGGTGGATGTCACAGACCAGTCGTTCAGAGGACTCTGAGCCACCAGCTAAGCAGAGAAGGCTGCAGCCTTGGAATGTGCAGACTCTTCCTCTGATCCCACACACGTGATGTCACCCAGGCAGAAGGCTGCAGCTGTAGAGTCAGACAGCACTCTTTCTCACTGGCAGGAGATGCCCAGGACTGGAGCCTTTGGCTGTGGTGGGAGGGCTGGTGGCAGGTCAGGTAGGGGTGGGAGGGTGATGGGACAGTGTAGCCTAGATGTGCACGCTCCAGTGGGCTCATTCCCATCTGTAAATGGATGGGGCCTGGGGACACACATTTATCCTAGCTTTTATAGGGGTCTATATTTTCCAGCTATTCGTGTGTCCCTGGGTTTGTTCATTCATTCATTCATTCATTCATTCCTTCATTCCCAGTGCCAGGACTGGTGATTCAGCAATGGATGAACTTAAGAATGACAGAAGAATCACCCAACCATGGGAGGATGAGATAAGCCCAGCAGCGGGAAGGGTGTGAAGCCAGCAGGGGACGGAGCTGGGTGGGGCAGGATGTGGGACCTTTTAGATGTAGGAAGGAGAGGGGGAAGGGGAGGCCCATTCAAGCAGAGACACTTGGGGAGGGTCTGGTTGAAGTAATGGAATCACACAGTGGTTGGGGGTCAGCGTTCCAGGCGGGGGACAGGAAGGTGCTCTGTCGGCAGAGGCCCCAGGATTCATTCTGGAATCAGAGATGAAACTGGGACTTCACTTTAACGAATCCCAAGCCCCTAATTAAACCATCCGATCTTCGCTATGAATTAAATGCTGCCTTCGCAACATGCTAAGTTAATGTGTGCATAGCAGGTGCCAGAGCATTTTGCCAGGTCCCTGTGAGTCCCACCTAAGGTGCTATGATAGGGAGCGGGTGACAGCCAGGAGAGGCAGGGATGGGCTCAGAGTTCGTGTGAGGAGGGGTCCTTGGACTCTGGAGGTCCCCATCTTACAGGTTACATGTCTGGAAATACATGGCTTTTAGCCCCACCAAGAAAGCCAATGACACTGTAGTGCCCCCCATTTCTTGCATTTGAGGTGGTTTCAACAATTGTGTAGTAACTCCTGGGAAGAACAAGCACTTTACTTCCCCCACCACCCAAAAGATCCACAGGTCTGATCCCAAGGAGGACAGACCTGGCTGCCTGGGAGAGTGGATTCCTGCCTGAATAAGCCCTTCCTACCCCACATGACTGTGAGGCTTTGTGAAGGGGCATTGCAGGAGGATGTGCTGGGGGTGGGGATCCTGGGGAGCTCTAAGCAAGGCTTTCTCAGAAAGAGAGTCCCTCTGCTGCCCCTCCACAAGGTGGGTCTCCCCAGGAATGGGGCCCCACTCTCCATCTTGGAAATAGTGCACAAGTGTGAGGAAGGCCAGGGCCCCCAACCCCCTCACTGGGGCAGATGGGGGTCCAGATGAGGCAGGTTCGACCCAGAGTCATCAACGAATACTAGCAGAGGTGCCTATAGCTGGTGGGAGGACAGAAATGGAAACTTCATGGTAGATCGGGTCAGGCGCGGGATGGGAATAACCTTCACCTGGCTCAGTTCAGGGGAGAACTGTGTTTTTGGTATAGTTAGTGGGTGAAGCCCAAGTTATTTCTCTTCAGAATAAGGGTAGGATGCAAATAGCTAAAATTACAAAGTTGGGACAATACTATCAACCTGCCAAGGATAAAAGGCTGAAAGGTAGTAAATACAATGAACAACTGGCCGCCCCCAAATTAGACAACCTAGAAGAAATGAACAAATTCCCAGAACGCACAAATGACCTAACCTGACTCAAGAAGAAATAGTCATCTGATAGGCCTACAATTAGAATCATTAGTCAAAAGGCTCCCAAAAAAGAAAGCCCTAGACCTGATGTCTTCGTGAGTGAATTCCACCAAGCATTTAAAGAAGAACGAATGCCAATTCTTCTCAAACGCCACCAGGAAAGTGAAGAGGGCAGAACGCTTCTGAACTCATTCCACGAGGTCAGTATTACTCTGACTCCAAAGCCAAAGACCTCATAAGGAAAGAAAACTACAGACCAATACCGCCCGTGAAAACAGATGCAAAAATCCTCAACAAAATATTAACTAACTAAATCTAATAACGTATTAAAAGGATTATTCACTGTGACCAAGTGGGAGTTATCTCAGGAAAGCAAGATGATTCAACACAAGTCAACCAATGTAATATGTCCCATTAGGAGAATAAGGGGCTGGGCACAGGGCCTCACACCTGTAATCCCAACACTTTGGAAGGCCAAGGTGGGAGGATTGCTGAAAGTCAATTTCAAGGCCAGTATGGAGAAAATGGTGAGACCGTCATCTCTACATTTTTTTTCTTTTTAATTATCCAGGCTTGGTAGTGTGTGCCTGTAGAACCAACAACCTGGGAAGCTGAGGAGAGAGGATCACTTGAGCTCAGGAGTTTGAGACTGCAGTGGGCTATGATTGTGCCGCTGCTCTCCAGCCTGGATGACAGAGCAAGATCCTGTGTCCAATAAATAAATAATTAACAGAACGAAGGGAAAATAAAAACCCTACATGATCATCGCAGCTGTTGTGCAAGAGGCATTTGAAAATGCTCAGCAACTTTTATGATAAAAACTCTCAGAAAACTAGGAATAAAGGGAAAACGTCTCAACGTAATAAAGGATATTTATGGAAAATCTACAGCAAACATCATACTCAATGGTGAAAGGTTGGAAGCTTTCCCTCTAAGATGAGGGACAAACTAAAAATGTCCTCGTTACCATTTCTATTTAACATTATACTGGCAGTTCTAGCTGGAGCTATTCAGCAAGAAAAAGTAATAAAATGCATCCAAATTGGAAAGTAAGAGGTAAAACTATTCATATTCACAGATGGCATGACCTTCCTTCCTTCCTTCCTTCCTTCCTTCCTTCCTTCCTTCCTTCCTTCC
>CM052657.1:113001560-113015597 GCA_028533165.1 Leontopithecus rosalia | reverse complement strand
ATCCTGAGGAGGGATCCTGAGGAGGGAATCCTGAGGGGGAGTCGTGAGGAGGGAATCCTGAGGAGGGATCATGAGGAGGGATCCTGAGGAGGGAATTCTGAGGAGGGATCCTGAGAAGGGATCCTGAGGAGGGACTTCTGAGGAGGGATCCTGAGGAGGGAATCCTGAGGAGGGATCCTGAGGAGGGAATGCTGAGGAGGAATCTGGAGGAGGAAATTCTGAGAGGGATCCCTAGGAGGGGTTCCAAGGCAGCCACATCACAGTGATTGGGAAGTGAGGGTTTTATAGCTGTTCTTACCCCCAGAGGGATGTCTAAGCCACTAAATGTGGCTGCACCCGTTGCCTATGGTTAATGCCCTGTAAGAGTGCCCCACTCTGTGGACCTCAGGGCACAGCTCATCGCCAGTGTCTGCATATTCCTGCACGGACACACTCATCGCTCCCCACGAACACTGGTCCTTCTGGCAATTTCTTGAATGAACCACATTCTTTCTGACCACGGGGCCTTTGCAGAGGCAGTCTCTGTGAATTCCCTCATCCTCCTGATTGGGGGAATGGGCTGTGTCCACGCAGAGGGGTGGGCACTGCCTAAGCTCAGGCTGCTGTGAGAAAGCAGCACAGATGAGTGCCTAAGCAGCACGCATTAACGTCCTCACAGCCGGGAGGCTGGACGGCCTGGGTCAAGGTGTCGCAGGGCTGGCTCCTCCTGAGGGCTCTCTGTGGCTTGAAGATGCTGCCTCCTCCCTGTGTCTTCATGACTGTCCCCCCGTGTGTGTCTGTGTCCTCATCTCTTATTGTAAGGACACAATTATATGGGATTAGGGCCCACCCTGATGACCTCACTTTAACTTCATTACCTCTTTAAAGACCTTAGCTCCCAATGGTGAGATACTGGGGGTTAAGATACTGGGGGTGAATTTCAGGGGGAGACAATTCAGCCCATCACAGGCAGCTTTTAAAAATTCACTCAAATGTGCCATGTGGGTGAGCAAGGGCTCTAGGTGCCATCTCCTTCATGTTCCAACAGCTTCTCTGACCCCAGCCTCCTTCGTCCAACCCCTCAAGCATTCTGTCCAAGCTCACTGGTGGCCCAGGAAGCTCTAATTTGAGTGGTAGTGTTTGATCCTGTGACTGAGACTGGGAGCTGCAAGGGCAGGCACTGTGTCTCACTCATCTGCTCATCACTGGGAGGAGGAAGGCTGTGCCCTGGCCAGTGCTGTGCTGCTCCACTGCCCTGTGCTGGGCTGTAGGGGCAACTCCACTTCTGCCCTGCCCCGCTGAATCCCAGGGCCCAGTAAGGGGAATCAATGGATATCACAGCATGAATCACTGGACCCTCCAACAAAGGCCTTACAGCAAGGGGTTTCCAGAGAGGGGGGGATGGATCCTTGGGGGTGGGATTCTCTGGGTGGATCCAGTTCTGGTGGCTACAGGAAGGGATGGGCCACACTTGTCAGGCATCCTGCCTCCAGTGGGCAGGGCTTTCCCCCACCCAGGGTCCCCTGTTCTGCCTTTGGATCACAGCACCTGAATGAATCCCTTTTTGGCCCTGAAGCTTCAAGCACTGGGCATGGCCTGGGCAGGGGTCACCATTCATGTGCCCAGCCAAGGGTGGCCATTGCCCTGGGCAGGGTTCTTTGGACATAAAAACAGAGGTGGATGGCGGCAAGGACAGAAAACAGAAATGCTGTCAGCCAGCCCATTCTGTCAGTGACTTCTGGTGGGACAGCTGTCATCCCACACCTGGGAGGATGGATGTGGCCTCGGAGGCTGGTGAGCAGGGGACCCCACGAATGGATAAAGGGCCTGGGAGGATGGGTGTGGCCTCAGAGGCTGGTGAGCAGAGGAGCCCATGAATGGATAAAGGGCCTGGGAGGATGGGTGTGGCCTCGGAGGCTGGTGAGCAGGGGACCCCACGAATGGATAAAGGGTCTGGGAGGATTGGGTGTGGCCTCGGAGGCTGGTGAGCAGGGGAGCCCACGAATGGATAAAGGGCCTATGCCGTTTGCACTAGGGTGGGCCAGCTGGCCCAGAAAACAGAAGGGCAACCCTGTCCTTCTCTAGACTAGCCCTGTGGCCATCTTTCTCCCAAGGGTGTCTGTTTAAAAGAAAATCCTTAGAACGAGAGATCAAAATCAGCTGGTGGCTCCCCTGTCCCTCGTTGGCCCAAACTTCCTGGGGGCAGGCCAGCGTTTCTGGGCCTCTGCACTGCTGACATTTGGGGCCGGGTCATTCTGCAGGTGGGGATGTCCTAAGCCTTATAGGATGTGTAGCCACAGCCCTGACCTCTGCCTGCAGGACGCTCATAGCACTCCTCCCCTCTACAGAGTTGTGACTATCAAAAATGTCTCCAGGCACTGCCACATGGCCCCTGGGGGCATGGTCACCCCCTGTTGAGACCCTCTAATCTAGCCTCAGTACCTTGTACTGTAACTGGACACTCCAAGGGGCCACAGGGCCACAGGTCTGAGGTGGAGGCATGTGTGTCCCCTGCGGGCCTGAGGTTTCTGCAGAGGAAATGCTGGCTCCAGCCAGATTCTAGAGAGGCCTTCTGGAAAGTATGGCTGTGCCTCTGGACATCTCTTGGCTTTCAGTGAGTTTTCTGGGCTTTTGCTGCTGGGCTTCCCTCAAGGACAGAGGTGTCCACTCAGAAAGCCTGTGCCTCGAGACTTAGGGCTAGAGGGGGGCTCTGCTTGGTGGGGGAGGGGTGGTGAACTACAGGGCCTCAAGCTTGGAGGAAGGATCGGGGGTCCCAGAGCAACATCACAGAAACTTTAGGAGTCAGTGGGCCCAGCCGGGCATGCCGGACAAGTGTGGGAAAGCTCCCCAGGCATGCTGGGTCCTGTCTGCGGGGTCTCTGGCTGCCTCCATCCTGGGCTCCATCCCAGGACCTGGCCCCCATCTCGGTGGTTCTGTCACTGAGGGCAGGGTCCTCACCACCTGGAGCCCTGTTGTCTGCAGCGAGAGGGAGGAGCCGGGGACCCTCTCACTGTCAGTGGCAGAGGCTGGAAGAGGTGGCTCGAGGATCCCACCTTTCTCCTCTCCCCACACACAGACTCTGGCTGACTGCCCCTTCCCAACTCAGCCAGCAGCACCCCGCCTTTGTGCCTCTCTGTCGAGAAGACAAAGATCCAAGGCCAGGTGCGGTGGCTCACCCCTGGGATCCCAACACTTTCGGAGACAGAGGGGGAGAATCCATTGCTTGAGGCCGGGAGTTCAAGACCAGCCTGAGCAACACAGCGAGATACCACCTCTGCAAAAAATAAAAGAAATTAGCCAGGCATGGTGGTGGATGCTGTGGACTCAGCTACTTGGAAGGCTGAGGGGTGAGGATCACGTGAGCCCGGGCTTAAGGCTGCGTGAGCCACGGTTGTGCCACTGCACACCAGCCTGGGTGACATAGCAAAGCCTCCACTCAAAAGAGGAAGAAAGAAAAAAGACAATTACCCTGCAGTGTTTCTAGTCTAGAGGGGGTCCCAGGCAGCCAGGAACCAGGGGACTGACAAAGCAGATGTGCGATTCTTAATTAAACCACCGCCCACGCCCACCACTGGCTTCTCCAGGCTGCTTACAGAAAACATCCCGCTTGGGGGTCCAGCAACGTGGACCAAAATCTAGCCCTGTCCCTGTGTGGCCCTGTGACCACGGCAGATCTCTGTTCCCTGTGTCTGTCACTTGGCAGAAGCCTGACCCCCGCGCTGCTCTGCTCCTGTCCCCATGGCAGGGGGACCTGGGAGGAGACTGACAGGATTCCGCTTCCATGCCGGCTCCCAGGGTCTACTGCTCTGTGGAGTCACAAAGTCTTTATCTGGTGCAAGAAGCCACAGGACCCAGGCAGAGCCCCCGGGGACTGTGCTGTTTCCCACAGTGTTCCTCCCCAGCCCCGCTGCCCTCCCCGGCCCTCTGGGGGATGGGAGCAGAAGTTGCTGGCTTTCCCAGGCCCAAGGAAGGGCAGAGGCCGTGGGCGGGTCCTGCAGTGCGGATGGCCTGCCAGCCTCTCCTTCCCAACCCTGGGGTCAGTGCAGGAGGATGAACCGGGACCAGCAGTCCTGGGGAATCGGGCCAGGTCACCCAGGTTGGCAAACCCCCATAGCTCCCACTGCCACCGGCAAGCCCAGCATCCTTCACGGTCCAGGTGCTCCAGCCTCCCCAGCTCCTTCTTCTCTTTCAGATCCTCTAGTGGGCCATGCTCTGGGCCACCCCAGGGCCTTTGCATGGCTTTTTCTGGCCCCAGGACACTCATCTGCCACCTGCTTTTGCCCCCCATCCTTCCATTCGTGCCATTCTCTGCCTCGGATCAGACCACAGGCTGCCTGCCAGCCCACCCCTCTTCAGAGCAGTTTGTAACATTACCTCCCGCCCTCATGAAGTCACCTCACACCCTCCCAGTGGCAGGCTCCCGAAGGAGGTAAAGCTGCCCTGCTCAGCATTGGCCCCACAGGTGTTCAGTAATGATGGAGAAGGTAGTCTTGAGGCCCACCAGTGGGGCTCAGAGCACGAGATGGGGGGTCCGATTCTGTCGTTCCACAGAGCCTTCCCACCCTGGGACACCTTGTCCCTGCCCGTCCCCCTGCCCTCCTGGGAGCCACCTTACTGCAGGTTAGTACTTGGGGCCACATGACCAGCAGTGACTCCACTGTGGACTTGATCAGCAGCCTGGGGCCAGCTGCCCACCCCGGACAAGGCCGTGAAGGCTCCCCAGAAATCCCGGGTCCCATCCGCGGGGTCTCTGGCTGCCTCCATCCTAGGCTCTATCCCAGGGCCTGGCCCCGATCTGGATGGTTCTGTCACTGAGGGCAGGGTCCTCACCACCTGAAGCCCTGCTGTCTGCCACAAGAGGGGAGGGCACACAGGGTCCCTGTCACCTCCAGGGCTGTCTGGAGTCTGGGAACAGATTAGCTTTAAAGGCATAGTAGCTGGCATGGACCACGACATCTCCGGCTGCACCACTGTGCCACAGGCCATTGGCAGGGCATGTTGGAGCTGAGCAGTGTCAGGGTCCCTACTGGCGAGCATGTGTCCATCTGACTCCCACAGCTGAGTCCCGACAGTGTGAGGCAGGCCTCTGGAACCCACTATGCACAGAGCCGGGCTGAGGCACGCAATGCCGGAACCCGCAGAGGAGACCTGGTGAAACTGGAACAGCTACCACAAACGGTGGAGACACCAGCCAGGCAGTACTTCCCAGGCCTCATCTCACCTTACCATGCCCAGTGCAGGAAGAGAGGCACAGAGAGGGGCAGCAACCTGCCTGGGGTGGCACAGCACATGACAGGGACGGTGCTGCGTGGCCCTGGTTTCTCCTGGCGCCACAAGCCAGTGTCACCCACACCACATGCTGGGGTTCTTCTGGCCACCATCCTCTCTGTCCATTTTCCCATCAGAATCGACTGATTTTTAAAAATTCAGTACAGCTGTCATGTGGTAGAGCAGCCAGATCTTCCATGACTGCTCCACAACTTCCTCCACATGTCAGTGCCTACGTCACCAACCCCTGACTCAAGAAACGGAACCATTTCATCAACCCTAAAAGTTCTCTCGGTCCCCAGCATACTTAGTCCCTCCCATTGCCGTAGATGAGCTCTGTCTGTTTTGAACTTTGTATAAATAGACTCACATGGTGCCGTCTCTGACTGGATTCTTTTGCTTTAACGCAGTGTTTTGGGGACGTGTCAATGTCGCATCAGTGGTTTGTCCTTTTTCCCTGCTGAGCAATGTTCTATGAGGTGGATCTACCGCCATTGCCTGCTGATGGGCATGGGGTGAGTCCGGTTTGAGTGACAGCGATGCCGTGAACCCCCGTGTGTGAGGAGCTTCCGTGTGTTCGTCTGCACTCGTTTCTCCTGGGCAGATACCTTGGAGCTGGCTTGCTGGGCCATAAGGTAGACAAAGGGCTCAGCTTTATAAGAAACTATGATTCAAATGCCCTTAAACAATGACTGTGGAAAAGTGCAAACATTTACGAAAGGAGAAGAGTGGAGTGAACTGTGGAAGCCACCCCCAGTCCCTGGCGGTGTTTTGTCTGCAAGCATTTCAATACATATGGCAGGACTGACTTCCACTGAGCCTTTAGAAACAGGCTGCCTCCAGGAGTGGCTGGGGGAGCCCCTCAGCCCAGAGGAGCCCTCTGTACGTCTACCTCCGGGGGACACCAGCCTGGCCTCTGTCTTCCTTGGGTTGAGGGATCACTGGAGGCACCCACCTACCCTGGAAGATCCCGAGAGGTAGGGCAGTGTTCTGGGGGACTGGATATGGGGTCGGATGGGCTGGGACACAGAGCTCCCCGTCTCTGCCTCCTCCCCTGTGGTCTGGGAGGCCTGGGCCTGCCTTGGGATCCCTGCCCGGATCCTGGCTCCTGCTTCTCCGCCCTTGCTGGGTTTCCTGCTTGCTTGTCTAGGACGGCCAGTTTCCAGGGAATCTACTGGAACCCAACTGAGTGGGGGAATGTGGGTGTGTGTGTCCAATGCACAGTTGAGGTTGACCACTGTCCCAAGCTCCCAAAAAGCTCTGCCCCAGCCAGGTCCCTGCCCAGCCTCCGCAACAGCCTGGGAAGATCCCAAATCCCAGCCTCCACCCCAGCCTGGGGCTTCTGGGTACACTGGCTGCCCCTGGGTCTTTGCAGCCCTTTAAAATCAGCGTAGTGAGGAACCTAGGACTGCACCTTCAGAGGCCACTCCCCTAAGCCCATCGTTTTCACTCAATCTCCCCTCCAATGCATCGGTGAGAGTTTTGCAGATTACTAAGCAGGGCTGCTGTGCTGAGTGCATGAAGCCACCACCACCACGCTTTGTGGATCCCCCGACCCCGGCCGCCGAGCAGGACCCTGGTTCCCCCCAACAATACCCACCCGTCCTGGGTGGCACTGTGCGATCCCACTTGAAAAGGCCTTTCGCCGGGACTGCCTTTTAAGAAGGGGACAATTGGCAAGAGGCCTGGCGCTTATTCATGCAGAACAGCAGTGAAAAGTGCTCGCAGCCAGTGTCAGGGGTGGGCAGTGCCCAGCGCAAGGGGCCCGAGGGGCGGCGGGACATCAGTCGCTAGGAGACGGGCCGGCCAGGCATCTCCTCAGGGCCCCTCTGGCTGCCCTGAGGCAGAGGGGCTATCCTCGCCGTGCTCAGTCCCCGTATCTGTCAGCCCCTGAGCCTTTTCCTCAGCTCGCCCGGATGTGCTGGGAGACATGGGCAGCCATGCGCCCTCTCTGAGGCCCCATCATCCATGGGCAACTTGGAATATTCCCAGCACCCTTTGCTGTTCTGACTTGCCCCCTCCCTCATGTCGCTGCTTCCCACATGCCTGGCCCTCCCCAGCCCCATCAAACCTTGACCTTTTCCCCCAAACACCTTGTTTTCTCTGCAAGTCTCCCCAGCCTCAGAAACCCAGGGCAGCCATCAAATGGCAGATTTCCTGTTTGTTTCCGTCACACACTCCACCTTCCACTCCCGTCTGCCTTTGCAGCAGGGAGCCCTGACCCCTATCACAGAAGGAGGAGGAGAGGGAGAAAGGGAAGCGGCCACCCTGGGGTCTGGTGGTGCCTGGGCGGTCCTCCAGGCAGGATCTGGGTCTTTGAGATAGGACAGTGCTGTGGAGTTACTAGAATAATCTCTGCCCACACTCGGCCACAACCCAACACCCCAGGCCCCTGGCTCCTTCTTCCTTCCCCATGGATCTTCCCAAATCCATATTCCATCCTCTGGGGATTTAGGTCTGCAGTGAGAACCTGGGAGGCCCCTGGAGCCCTGGGCCAGCACACACCTCAGCGCACCTTAGACGGGGCCACCATACCCTCTCTGTCCAAGGTCTTAGTTTTAGGTTGTTTGCCCACCTGCTGCAAGCACCACTCCCCCATCACGACCCATCCTACCCCTCCTCAGCGCCCACCCCTCCCGGATTCTTCATCTCTTCTTACCTCTCCCTCCTCCTCCTCCTCTCCCTACCTTCCTCTCACTGTCTGACCCTTCACCTGCATGCCAGTCTCCCGCTAAAGGCTGCTTTGCCATATGGCCCCTATGTGTTGATGGGGATGCGGGGGTGAAGAGCCTCAACATGACCCCTCTTCCCAGCCACCCCTAGACTCAGCAGGGAAGGGCCTATCGCCCACACTGAAGAGGAGGAGAAAGAGACAAAGGCTCCCAGGGCCCAGGGCTGCAGGACAGCTCGGAGCAGAGGCCAAGTCACCTGCGTGATTCCATTCTTCCATGATGGAGGGAGATGCTGGTGACCACGGTTCACAGGCCTCAGAACCCTGAGCCCGAGAGGCCAGGCCAACTCTGCCATGGCTCTGTATGTGGCGCTGGCAAATGCTTCCCTTTGGCCTCAGTTTCCTCATTAGGAAAGTGAGCTGACACATACCCCATGTCGTGTGCTCATTCACTGGTAGGAGTGAGTAGGCATGGCATTGCCCATCCTCTGTCCCAGAAGACTGGGTCAAAGAGGAAGCAGAGCGTGGAATGCATTTAATGGGATAATAGAGACCCGAAAGTGTCAGGGGGGTGAAGAGGAGAGGATTAATCCCCCAGTGGGGAGAGCTTGTGCCTGGTCGTAAGGGCTGATTACTAAATTCTCAGAAATTTCTTGAGCTAGCTGTCAATCATGCTATTATTGAAAATTAAATTATGCAAATAGTTACATAATTGGGTTACAAATAAATGTAAGTAGAACACCAAAAGTCACCACTTTCTCCTTATTTTGCTACATTTTGCTATTAGGTTCTTTGTTCTATTATATCTATATGCTGGGAATAGTATCCAATGACGTGCTACTGTGCATCTGTGTAGCTTGCAATTGGCCGTTATGGGAGTGTTTACACCATGGAAATTGGCAAACACTGATCGATTGTTTTGTCGACTGTCTAGACTTCAGAAAGTGCTGGATAAAATGTTATTAATGTTAATAATGCAGATTAAACATGGAAGTACATCATTCTGTAGCTATTACACCATGAATAGCATAGAAAAAGAGAGGAAATACTCTTCCGGTATTCAAGAGTCATGGCCAGGCATGGCTCACACCTGTAATCTCAGCACTTTGGGAAGCTGAGTCGGGTGGATCACCTGAGGTCAGAAGTTTGAGACCAGTCTGACCACAGTGAAACCCCGTCTCTACAAAAAGTACAAAAATTAGCTGGACATGGTGGTCCATGCCTGTAATCCCAGCTCTTCGGGAGGCTGAGGCAGGAGAATCATTTGAACCCAGGTGGCAGAGGTTGCAGTAAGCCGAGATCACACCATTGCACTCAACCCTGGGCAACAGTACGAGACTCCATCCAAAAAAAATAAATCATTACCCAATTCATCAAAGAAGTATCTCCCATTCTTGACAAATGAGGTTCCAATATTATGCCTTAGTTATGTTATGTAGGTGTTATTTGTAGACCAAAAATATCAACCAACAGAACTACACTTGTTCATAAGTTGTGTCCATATGCTGACTACAGATACAGAATTCAGCAAAATCAATAAAAACATTCAGAGAATCAATTGGCAGTGTGCATTTTACAATAGAAAGCACTGTCTATTTTACGATTGTTTATAAATTGGGTCTGGGCTTCAGGGTGGGCTCCCTGGCAGAACTGGTTGAAAATCATAATAGATAATCATGGAGAATTCTAACTCATGCTTCAAAAAACATGGCCGGTCTTAAGTGCACAGATCAGTGATTATTTACCAGCTGAATCACAGACCAAGGAGCAAAGCATTGCCACAGCTCGACACACCCGCCTGCTTGCTTCCAGTCCCTCTTTCTCCCACAGCAGAAACGCCTTCCTAACTAAACTCCATGGGAAATGTCACCTGTTTTTGATACGTAGCATGTATTCATTTGTGTCAGGCTTCCTTAGCTCAGTATTGGGTAGGCAGGATCCTTCACATCGCTGCAGGTAGCTGTTAATCATTCATTCTTCTCTTGGCTGCATGGAATTCAACTATGCGAATATTCCACAGGTTATTCATCCTATCGTTGGTGGACATTTGTGTTGTTTCTAGTTTGGGATTACCATATGTCAGTGTTGCTATGAACAATCTCATGTTTCTCTTTATGTAAGCATTTATGTAGGGCATATGCATAGGAGTGGAATTGTGTCTTGGGTTATCATGTGCTCAGCTTTAGCAGATTCTGAAAACAATGTCCAAAGTGGTTCCACCTGCAGATACTGCATGGATGCTCTGGGTGCCCCATCTCACCTCCAATACTTCCTATTGTCTGTCTTCTTTCTTCTTTTTATTTTAATTAGTCTGGTGAGCATACATGGTATTTCATTGTGGTTTTAATTTGAATTTTCCTGACAACTGATACAATTGAGCGCTTTCTTGTATGCTTATTGGCAATTAGAATATCCTCTTTTGCCAAGTGTCTGTTCAAGCCTGTTGCCCATTTTGAGTCAGTGCGGCTGTTTTTCAAAAATTATTGTTGTAAATGAGTTCTTTATATATGCTACATATTCAGACACTGTACTGCAGGTAATTTCTTGTGCTCTGTGGGTTGCATTTTCACTTTCCATTGTCACTTGATGAACAGATTTTTCTCAATAATCTCAGTACCATTTACCTTGTAACATTTCTCTTTATGATGGGTGCTTCTTGCATCCTGTTTAAGAAATCACTGTCTCCTCATGTGTTATGATGTTCCTTTATGTTTCTCCTAAAATCCTCACATTTAAATTTGTAATCCATCAGCTATTGAATTGTGTGTGTGCTATAGGGAAAGGGTGAAGACACAATGTTTCCTTAGGGATACCTTGTTGATTCAAACCCATGCTCTGCAAGGGCACCTCTGCCACAGCATGGGGACCCTATGTCTGTGGGCCTCTGCTCCATTGACGGACTGGCTGCCTGCCAGTGCTTCACCATCTGACTTACTGTTGCCAGTAAGTAGTAATTCTGGGACCTGCCATCAGCCCTCTGCTTTTGTTCTTCTTCGTGATGGCTCGACTATTCTTGGCCCTTTGCAATTTCCCGTGAATTTTAAAATCCGTTTGTTAATGTCCAACAAGAGGGACTTTGCCAGGAAAATATGGGGGTGAAGCAAAGTGGATTCCAGGAACAGGAAATTGCTTCATTTAGTCATTTTTCCACGCATTTAGCACCTCCTTTGTTCTAGGCCCCAGGAGCCCTGAGCCAAGTGGATTAGCACCAGGCAACAACGTCTAAGGGAGGCCCTGTACCCATCCATGTTCAGCTGATGAGGAGCTTAAGGTCTGGAGGAAAAACATCACTGATCCAAGATCACAGAGGAGGTGCTCAGTGGATGTACACCCAGGCCTACCTGGGCTAAAGCTCATTCACTTATTCATTCATCATTCCACAAACATTAACCTAGCACCTACTATGTGCCAGGCGCTGTGCTAGGAGCTGGGGCTGTAGCTAACCTCTTACATCTGCCCAGGCTGCCCACAGGACAGACAGAAGTTTGAAAGATGGAGAAAGGGGGGACATTCAGCCAGGCATGCAAGAATAGCACGTGCAAAGGCCCAGGGGCATGAGAACACCTGGTGCATCTGGGGACCACAGTGAGTCCCTTTGACCAAACAGAGGGAGGAAGAGACAGTGGGTGGTGGGAGGTGTGATTCAGGGTAAGGAGATGAACTCTTTCAGCTCCTTACATCCTGACATCTAAGGATGTCAGGGGCTAATACATGCCAGGGTTGACGGAGGTCCCACCAGGAAGAACACGAGGCTGGAAGTAAGCAGATGAGCCTTCCTTGATCAGGAGAGGGCCAGTCCTGTACTACTGGTGTTGACGGTAGTCTGAAACTTATGGGGAATGAAGGGTTGAAGAGAGGCCTGGAGATGTGGTCAGCAGGACATAGAGAGGAGGGGAGGACCAGATCCAGGAGCAGAGACGGGGATGCAGGGATGAGAGGAGCGGGGGCAAGGAGGCAGAAGAAGATGGCCAGACACCTGAAGACCAGGCTTAGAGGACAGGAGGGCAGCTGGGTCACAAAGGGAGCCAGCTGCTGTGGTCAGGCACCTAGGCCACGAAGCCCAGGAGGCACAGAGTGGTGGTGGGGAAGGCCTCTTCACCGGCCACAGGTTTGGGGTCAGTGATGCCCCAGACACCTCGGCTGAGGCTCTGGACCTCAGCATAGGCTTCTGCACACAGCATGCTCAATGAATGAATGAACGGGGCCCTCTGTCTGCAAGCATTGAGCCATGCTCACTTCCTAAATATTGGCTGTTATTTCACCTGTTCCCCTCAATAGTCCCAGGGAAAGAGAGGCTTAGAGAGAGAACAGGCCATCAGTGGCCACATGGCTAGGAACCCATGTGCCACCCACGCAGGGGTTTTGAGATCAGATCAGCCGTCCTTTGTCCTCCCTGTGCCACATGACTGCTGCCAATGGACGCCTTTCTCATTCTCACTAACAAGGAGGTGCCAAGCCAGGCCTAGGCATTCCTGGGAGCCAGGTGCCCCAACTTGGCTGTCATGTCCAGACAAGACTGGACAGAGGTTAACGCTGGGGTCGGCAAACCCCAGGGGGGCAGCCCCTGCCCCACGCTTGGCCACCATGCTCCTATGCACAGCCATGGAACAGAAGCCAGAGAGGAAAGGGCTTGCCGGGGTCCCAGCTCACACACTTCCCAGTTCTCCGGGCAGGCGACTTGCCAGCAGGGACCAGCGTGTGCGGGTGCACAGGGCTCTGAAGCTCAGAAGGGCCCCGAACCGCTTCACACTCTTGAAATTCCTCCTCATCTCAGAACAGGCTCTGCCTTTCGCCGCCCCCGTGCCCTCATGTTACCTGGCTGGTCCTGGCCCAGCCACCTCCCTCTGCCAGGGCAGCAGAGCGTCTCCTTTCCCTTGAAGGCACTTGTCCATTCCAGGGCACAATTGCTCCGATTACACGTCAGGAAGTGCATGAAGAAAGGGCAGGAAAAAGCGAAACATTCAAACTTTTCCTGGTGGAAACAGAGGCCTGTTTTAGCTTCCACATCAGGGCATCTACACGCCGTTGCAAGCGCACAGGAAGATTAAGGCTGGGCAGGTCACAGTGGGAGGCTCTGAAAGTGTCATCCCTGGAACCTATTTTCCAGGAACAGTGTGCAGGGCTGCTCGGAGCCAGGCTGCTGCCCTCAGGCATGGGGAAGGGGCAGCTGGAGTCCCTGGTTCAGACCTGGAGCCCTAGCAACGCTACTTCTGGCTGGGCGCTCTGGGAGAACCTGAGCCGGCCTGGGCCTCAGTTTCCCCTCTGCAAGCTGGACTCTCCGGAGATCCCACCTGTTCGGGTTGATGTCATCGTCACGGGATTGTTGGGAGGAAGTACGGGAAGCCCCTTCCACGGGGCCCAGCTTGGGTGAGGGTGCCGTAAATGACAGCTTGTCATCTGAGTGTTAGCGCCATAGCTCTTCAGGGAAGCCCCAACTGGGGTGCTCTACAGAGAATAAACCTGATGCTTCAACTGGGCTCAGCGTAAACTGTCCCCAGAGGAACTTTCAGAGACCAAAGTGACTCGCTGGCCCAAGAGGGGCCAATGCTGAGTGGCCCAGATGAGTAGGAATCTCCCTCACAAATTCACGCAGGAGAGCCAAGGGCCCCAGGACCTGTGGGTGAAGAACCCAGGCTCCTCCAGAGTTTCCCATGTCAGGAGGAGGAGGAGGGTGCCTGGCGGCCCCACTGATGACAGCTGGAGACCCGTCTCTCCGTCCCCTTCTTGCCATCTCTCATTCACTCTCTCCCCACAGCCTGGCCCATAGGTGGGCTGTGAGGGGCCCTAAGCACAGGACTGAGAGCACCCAGGAGCAGCGGACCCCAGGTCGTTATTCCAATGCAACCTTTTTCCAATTAGAGTCCACAGCCCTCCAGTCACTTAGACCTCCCAGAGGACAGGCCACCTAGGGCCACAGGGGGCAACAGCTTTTCCTGGGTGTGCTGGAAAGCTGGAGCGCTATACCAGGCTCCATCCCCTGAACAGCACCCACTGTCATTTTTGAGGAAGGCTGTGTGCTGGCAGAGGTGCTGGCAGGTTCCAGCCAGGTCAGGGGGTCTCATCTGGCTCCTCCCTCTCCTCCTCAACCTCAAGGTGGGATGACCACAGATGCACAAGGT
>CM052657.1:112984816-113001460 GCA_028533165.1 Leontopithecus rosalia | reverse complement strand
GGTGACCACAGATGCCCTAGGTGGGGTGACCACAGGTGCCCTAGGTGGGGTGACCACAGATGCCCTAGGTGGGGTGACCACAGGTGCCCTAGGTGGGGTGACCACAGATGCCCTAGGTGGGGTGACCACAGGTGCCCTAGGTGGGGTGACCACAGGTGCCCTAGGTAGAATGACCACAGGTGCCCTAGGTGGGCAGAGGACAGCAGATTCTGTTTTTCTTTTTTTAACTTCTGCTTTTATTATCATGAGCTATAGGCTTCCCAGGACAGCGTGGGGCGTCAGGCAAGAGCTGTGCGTTCTGCAGGCCAGTCTCTGGCCCTCCAACCCAGCAGTGAGAAGCACAGTCTGACACGCCTGGCAGATCCCCGTGATCACACCCCACTCCCACACCTCCTTGCTGCGAAGTGGGTCCCTTGGTCTGACTTAAGGCTGGGTGGGTTCCCAGGCTCGTGGATCATGCACTCAGTAAGCCCAAAGGATGGTGCCGATGGGGGTCTGGGGCAGAAAAGACAGACTTGGACCTGGAGTTTGTGTCTATTTTAGTCCGGATGAATCTCTGGCCTTTCGGGCTGAATACAGCCAACTGGCGAAGCAGCCAGCTGGTCTCCTCAAGGAAGAGCCCTTACAGGGGACATTCAGGAGAGGCAGTAGCTAGGTCAGCCTTAGTAAGTGAGGGCCCATCCCTGCCACCCCGGCTAATGATCCATCGTGGCAGCCCTGGCACGACAGGCTGACGACAGACGGCTGGACCTTGCCTACCTGACTGTTCAGTGCCTGCTTGGTAGCAGATGCTTCCTGGAGGGAGTGCAAAGACCTTCCTCTTTCACTCGCACTCCTATACGACCACCCATCGGCCTCTGCTCCAGGCCTCTTGTCCCTCATCTTCCACTCTGTCTCCTTCTGGGCCCCTAATGAGCTGGGCCAAGCCATTCACTGCTGCCTCTCAGCCCCAGTGTTCTGACCTCAGGCTGCTCCTCTTTCCATGCACAGCAGAGGGCCAGGTGCATCGCCTGAAGCCTGTCAGGAGGATGTTTCATTCTTTCACGTCATCCCTGAGGGAGGCCGCAGCTCAGCAACCACCCACCCCGGGTTGTGCTCACCCTCCATGAGCCATGCCCAGGCTTTTTCTCCTCTGGTATCCAGCCCTAGTGAGCTTACATGTGTCCCTAGATGTGAGCTGAGGGACACTGGAGCTGCAGTGGTGAATGAGAAAGGGGTCAGGGACGCAGTCTCTCCGGGCACATCCAACCTAGGATGTGTGGAGCTGACAGAACCCAGCTTGTGATGGGCGGCTTTGGCCACATGCTCCCCAGTCCTCAGAGAGGGAGGAACTGCAGTGGGGATTTAGGTGGTGAATGAGGCACTGGCCCCCAGGAAGGGGAGGCTGAGGCAACCTCTGGCTCTCAGGACAATGGTATTGTGTCCAGGAACGCTCAGTGCTGAGTCTTCAAATCATTCATTCATTCATTCACCTAATAGCTCCCAAAGCCCACTCTGTGACAGGGTCTGAGTGGAGTCCTGGGACATAGAGAGGAATTCAGTCTCATCTCCTCCCGTGATGAGAGATAGACAGTGAGAGTCACAGGGTGACAGACACCTTGCAGAAGGGAAAATCTGATTCTACTCATCCACAGTTTGAGTTCCCACCCAAGGCTTAAAGCCTGGAAGGCTTCCTGGAGGAGGCAGTGGTCTCCCAGCCTTCTACAACGCTGATGAGGAATTCCTTCTCGACAGATTATCAATGACAACCGCGCTGCTGAGCACTCACTGTGCCGAACCATTTCTGCCCCTTTCCTGCTCAGTCCTCACAACAACTCACAGGCGGCCTTCGGGGCAAGTGGACCTGGGCTTAAATGCCCGGGGACCCTGGCACTGATCCCCGGATGCTCCCACCAGAGCATCTCTGCAGGATTTGCCTGCGCTGCTGGGACTGGGCTGCTCTGCAGGTGCGTGGGGGTCACGCTGTGTGTGTGAGGAATCAACCTTTGCTGTCTGGAGCTGCCGAGAGTTGGGGTCATCTGTTCCTGCGGCACGGCTTCCCCCATGCTGACCGATGGATGCCGCCTGAGTCAGGCCTGCTGAGCCAGGGACTGGCCTGAGTGCCTGCCTGCTTGAGAACAGAGCCCTGGGGCTTTGGCACAGGCCACATAAACGCCTGTGCTGGGTGGCCCTTAGTCCTCCCGCAACGTGGCCCCAAACCCTGATCCCGTGTGACTCCTAGACACACATCTTCAGCGTCGCCTGGCTGTCCTCGGCGCCTGCGCTCCATCCTCCTGCTGTGATTCCCTCTGCGCCGTGATCAGGCCTCCGCGCAGCAGCTCTCCTCTCAGATTCCCGGGCCATCGGGAAGGTGGGGCTGCTTGACGTGCCTGGCAGCTAAGGCCCCGTCCTCCAGACAGCGACCTGGGGCTGCGCTGAGGGCCTCTCCCGTGTGCCCTGGGCAGTGGGTCTCTGCCTCCCAGACGGGCTTTTCTGGCTGCTACGGTCACCAGGCCCAGCAGCCTGCCTGCCCCCTCCCCTGGACTCTTCCTTTTGCATCCCTCGTTCGTGTCTGCTCTGTGCCCACCCCCGCCAATCTCGCTTCGCCCAAGCCCAGTTCTGGGTTGTTTGGGGCCTTAGGAACTTGGAAAGAGACTTCCATACCCGCTCCTCCACACCGTCTCTGCCACCGCCTGCAGGATTAGTGGACAGTTTTCGGTGCAAGTGAGTCTGGTGGTGGTTTTGGATGGGGATCATTTAAAGCGTCCCCAAGCCAGGAATCCAAAGCCCCCTTTCCCCACTAGGGCAGTGGCTCTCATCTGTGGCTGCCCAGGCCAGTAAGTCCTGAAGTTGTTTGCGAGCCCCAGATTCCAAGATGGCAGCCAGGTGTCTGTGGCTCTGGCACAAGTTGTTCCTCGCTGGGTGGCTCTCGTTGGGGTCTGAAGCTGGATGCCATCAGGCCAGGGCACACTAGTGGCCAGAACCTCTGGGCATCCTGACTGGCTCTTCTGCTCCTGGCCCGACTAGCCACTGGGGTGAGCTTGGCCGTAAAACCTCTCTGCTCCTCCCAGGGGGCCCCGATCCCACTGGAGGGAGTGCTCCGGTTGCCCTGGCTCTGGGAAGGTTGCTTTGAGAGCCAAGGAGGTCACGGGGCTGGGAAGGTGCCCAGGAATGTGCCCACTGGCTGTCCAGCCTTCCTATGCCTCACTGCCAGTGAGTGGCCACTCCGGGCCGGCCCTAGGGTAGGGCAGAGACCAAGCCCATGGCCCCGTCTGCAGGCCTGAGTGTGGTCTGGCTTCCCAGCTGACCGAGGTTGGTCTCCACACAGTCCTGAGTTCCAAGCAGAGCCACCCAGGGCCCCTTTGTGGGCGCCGAAAAGACAAACAGCTCCAAGCGGTGGAAACATCTCTAACTCTCCCAGTTCAGACCGCCTGGGCCAGGACATAGAGAGACCCCAAAGGGAGCCCTTCGGCAGCAAACAAGCCGCAGCCTGTGTGCAGGGAGCTGACCAGACGCCCTGCAGCCGCCGGGAAGCTGGCAGAGACAGATGTGTCTGTGTTCAATGGGGCACACAGGGAGCAGAGGCCTTTGCTGGAGCCCGGCCACCCGCCCGGCAGAGGCGCCTGGGCCCGCCATGCAGGCAGGGAGAGAGAGCCCGGAGGAGGGGGATTGGCCTGCCCTGAGGCCCACTGCATGCCGGGCACTCCTGGAGTCAGGGTCCTCATGGTGCCAGCAGCTGTGGGTCACTGTGACAGCAGAGGAAAGACCAGGGCATCCTACCTAGGCCTTCCTGGCACAGGGAAGGCGACAGGGGCCGGTTCAAGTTACAGTCTGTCCTCTGGATCTGGACCCTTGATTAGTAAGTGCGAATACTTGAGCAGTAGCTGGTGTGAAGGCCTGCACGTCAGCCACTATCCGGGGCCTTCCCCACCCTATCATCTCTCGGACTCCACAGCAACCCATGATGCCACATCCGACGATGATTCTCACTTTGGGAATGGGGAAACTGAGGCCCAGGTGAGCTCCATGACGGTGTCAGAGAAATTCAGTCTCTGTTCCTGGCGCTCCGCCTCTGCGGTGCTCTTGCTAATCCCCTCCAGGGATGGTGCCAGCCAAGGAGTTTCATTATTCCCGAGTCACGTTTTAAGAGGAAGGAAAGGCCGGGCATGGTGGCTAACACCTCTCATCCCAGCACTTTGGGAGGCCAAGGCAGGAGGATTGCCTGAGCTCAGGAGTTCGAGACCACCCTGGACAACGTGATAAAACCCCATCTCTACTAAAATGCAAAAAATCAGCTGGGTGTGGTGGCGCATGCCTGTAGTCCCAGCTACTCGGGAGGCTGAGGCAGGAGAATAGCTTGAGCCCCAGAGGTGGAGGTTGCAGTGAGCCGAGATCACGCCACTAGAAAGTCGGGGTCCACAGTGGGGGCAGGTGTGAGGCATGGGGGTGGCTGTCCTGTTGGGTGCACTGTGTGACAAAGGGGCCATGGCCATTCTGGAGTCACAGCCCCTGGCGCCCCGGCCTGCCTGGAGTCTCCTGGAGCTGCTTGTTATATGGGAGGTCCCCAGCCCCTGGCCTGACACCTGAAAGCCGTGGGAGACTGATCCCAATGTGGCCTCCTTCCCCCAGCTGTCTCTAGTAGGGTGAGCGACTTGTCCCAGCTCGCCCAGGACTTTCCCAGCTTCAGCACCGAAAGTCTCACATCCTGGGAACCCCCTCAGTTCCCACACCTCGGAACAGCCTGCCACCCTAATCCCACAGTCTGTGTGACGCCACCCTTGGCACCTGCCGCAGGGTGCAGGGCACTTCGCCCCTGCTCCAAGTCCCCTGCTCCCTCAGCATTGGCATTTGAGTTCTCTGTTTTTAAATCAAGTAGATTTTTACCCAGAGAGGTCCACTTTCAGCTCGGACTCTAGATGAGAAGCTGCATGCCATGCCAAACAGAGCCGGGCACTTCACCCCCTGGGTGGGCGTGTGCATTCATGGATGTGTGTGCAGGAGCACTCGGGCTGCGTGGAGGAGTGCTCGAGGTGTGTTCTTGCATGTGCTGGGTATGTTGGTATGTGCCTCCAAGCCCTGCCCTCTCCTACCCAGAGACCTGCTCTGCCACAGAGCCAGCTTCTGACCCTGCTCTCACCCCTACAAGCCACCAGCCCCTATCTCACCGCCTCCTGCCTGCTGGTTCCCCAGGGTGAAGGTGAGAGGGTGAAGGTTAGGGCCCAGTGGGTTTGTTAGTGACTCATCCCTCCCAGACGGTGGGAAGCAGGGCCTTCTGGAGGCCGGGGGAACCCCATCTAGAAGGGACATTTTGGGCATGAAGCCAAGAAGATAGTGACGATGACACTAGCCGCTTGCATGCATTGGGGCCTGGAATTCCTGGTTGGTCCCGGTAGACTCTCACAGAGGACTGGGCAAAGGTGATGGGGCCCAGCTTCTCTGTGCACCCCCATGAACCTGTATATATGTTTATTTCTCTATGTGCATATCTAGATGCATAAACACTTAAACATGCACGTATGTGTACACACAAATACATGCATGTATATGCACGCATGCACATACATACATACATGTGCACATCAATACATGCACACAAATATATGCAGATGAACATGCACACACATGCAAGCACACACATGCACACAAATATGCCCACATACACAAATGCATGCGCACACATGCACAAAACATGCACAAATACATACACACACAAATATTACACCTGCACACACAAATACATGAATGCACATGCACACACAAATACATGCACACATATGTACACACATGCACACACACAGATACATTCACACACATGCACACATGCCCACACATGCACATTTTTCCTCTGCTCCATTTGACGCTAAGGTGGAGACGTCTTGTCCCTTGGCCCCTAGACGCTTTGTGCACTCTAAGAGCAAGGACATTCTCTTGCGCAGCACAGGACAGTTATTGAAGTCAGGGCGGCTTACCTGGATGCGACACCGTCACGCAGTCCGCTGCCCCTGTTCGGATGCCCTCACTGGTCCCCACAGTGCCCCTGCAGCTATTGTGTCACCTGTGCAGGATCCAGGCTGGAACCCGGAGGCATTCAGTGGTCACCTTTCTCAGACATGAGTCTAGACCAGTTCTCAACCTTATGCTGTCTTTGGGTGACCTTCACATTTTGAAGAGCATAGGTAGTTTACTCTGTAGAATGCCTGTACTGGGAGTCCCCTCTGCGCATGCCCAGGCCACCCAGTGCCCTGCAGCTGATGCTCATCCAATGCCCTGGGCACGGAGGTGGGGCCTCCTTATCCTCCCAGGCCCTGTGGAGGCCAATCATAGTCACCCTGAGAGTCACAGATACTGACATGTGCCAGGTACACAGTGGACTTCAAAACTGGGGTGACACTCTGCCCATCCCACAGGCCTAGAGAAGCCCAGGGGCCCATGGCAAGAAGTGCAGAGTCAGAATTTGAGCCCAGATCTGTGAATCCCCAAAGGCTGCCCTCAGTGACAATCCCTGGGCAGCTGCAGGCAGGGCCTTGGCTGGGCCCACAGAGCCCTGGCACTCCCTTCCCAGGAAAGGAAGAGGAAATGTTCCAATGCCCCCCACAGCTCCCCAGACACCAGCCTGAGGCCTATTTGAGACCACCGCCAACATCATCCCAAGATCCTCAAGGCCACCACAGATGGGGCCTGCAGAGGCTTCTGGGCTCAAAGCTGCTCAGAGAAGGGACTGGGCTCAGCACGGAGTCAGCGACCCTGGAGGAAGGGCCGGAGAGCTTTCAGCCAAGGGTCGCTGTGAACCCAAGATTAGCCCCAGGCGTCCCCAACTCACCTCTCTGCAGCTGCGTGTCACGGGCTGACCCATCACCTCATCCGAACGTTGGAATGATGATAGGGATTACTCTCCTCGTAGGCAGTTCCAAGGCCCATTCATTCATTCACACATTCATTCATTCTGCAGACTGATGGAGAAGCGTCCGCCATGAGTCAGCTGCCCTGGGCATGGTATAAGGACCCTGAGCTAGAAAGGGCACAGTTTGGACCCCGAACTGACCTCTGGTGGGTGGGATGGGGAGTCGGCTGTGAAGGGAGACAAGCAAGCGGGATGTGGGAGAGCAGCGGGTGATGCAAGGAACTGCGCAGGTGTGGGCCACAGGCCAGAGCCGGGGTCCCAGTGTCCAAGTGTCCCTGGCCTGAGAACTCCCTGCTCTAAGCCTGGGGAGGGCCAGATGGGGGCCCTCTAAAGCCAGGGCCCGGGAAGGGGCCTGCGTGCTCTGGGCCCAGCTAACTCCCAGCACAACTCATCTTCCCAAATCACCCAGACGTGCTGACAGCCCACCCCATGTGTCCCTGGGTCCCCTACGCTCACTCCTTGGTGGGGGATCCTCTCCTGATGTCTTCACCCCATGTCTCCTCCTGTGTGCAGCTGGCTGAACCATGGCCCCTAGATCGTCACATTCTAATCCTAATTCACATGGTGAATGTGCCACCTTACCCAGCAAAGGGACTCTGCAGACGTGACTGGACCATCCCTGGGTGACCGCGGAGTCGGTCTGTGCGGCCCCAGACCCGGGATGGTAGCTGCTGTTGTGAGGACAAACAGGAGGAGGAAGAGGAGGCCGCCCCGGAGAGCGGCTGTGCATGGCGGGCGGACCTGCTGGCCACGTGCTCAGCCCGGGACAAACGCAGAAACCCGGGGCCCACCCCGGCCACCGCCCTCACCTGTAGGCTGAGGGACTCAACTGTGCCGGCGCCTGTCCCTGCTCAGACAGGGTGAGGACAGGGATCTTTCCCTGTCACTGGCCCGAGCCCCGCCCTGGCCCTGCTCAGGGCTAAACCATCTTTTTCTGAGGTAGGAGACTGCAGGGAGCCCCTGCCAGCATGAAGTGTGGCCTCTCCGGGTGCCACCTAGAGACCCCGGGGAGTCCCAGGCCAATCCTCCCTCCCAGCATGGCTGGAGGAAATGGGTCAAGTGGGGTCCTGCTGCCCAAGGTCACACTTTGAGCCCTGACAGCCCACATCTGGTGACTCCACATCTGGAGTCACCCTGAGCCATCTCCTCTACCAAGGGTGTCTGAGGAAAGGCCAGCCTGGTGGCCCCTGAGGCCCAGGGCTAGCCCCGCCCTTTCCGCGTGGCCTCTGCAAAACATGACCTCATCCCTCGTGGGCCGCTCAGCCCCAGGCAGCCGACTGTGCTGGGAATGGGCTTCCTGAACCTGCAGCTCCATTGCACGGGGGAGCAAGGCAAAGAGGCAGCTGTCTGTGGGGTCCCCCACCCCACTGCCATCCGGGGAAGCCTGGGCAATAGGCAGGGCCCTCCCTGGACGCAGGGCTGATCCCTCTTGGCCCCAGGCCCCAGCCACCCCCGCATGGAGCAGAGGACGGGAGTGGAGGGGACGTGGCTGAGCTCCAGGACCTGCAGGAAGCGACCTGTGAGGGGAAGTGGCTGGTGGGATGAGCCACCACTCCCGACTGCAGCGAGATCTGCCCCACCCACCCCCAGCAAAGCAGGCACCCAATGGGGTGGGCTGGAGAGGAGCCTCCGAGGCCTGAGCGGCCCTGTCCTAGGCACAGGAGGCTGCTGGGGAGGAGGCCACACCCACCAGGCCTGGTTTCCTCTGCCAGCCGAAAAATGCCAGGTGTGGGTCCCATCTGAGCAAGTGATATCAGCTAGTGTCCCCTGCTTCAGGGGGCAGTGTCTCCCAGCCACCCAGGAGCCACATGCCCGCTGCCTGCCACCCGGCCCACCCTCCCCACGATGGGGGTGAGCCCAGGAGGTCAAGACCTGCCCCAGCTCAGCCACCGAATCTCAGGAGCCTGGCTTGGTGCTGCACGCCACGAAGAATCTGTTTCTTTGCCCATGGCAGCATGCCCTGCTCCACACCCACCATCTGCAGTACCCAATGCTGATTCCTGCAGCCGCCAGAGTGCAGCACCACAGGCTGGGGGCTGACGGGCAGATGTGCCTCCTCCCATGTTCTAGAGGCTGGAAGTCCACAGCCAAGGCCTCAAAGGGCTGGTGCTCCCGGGGCCTCCCTCCTGGGCTTACAGGTGCCGCCTTCTCCCTGCGTCCTCATATGAATGTCCCTGTGGTGTCTGTGTCTCAGTCTCCTGATGAGGACAGCAGTGGGGCTGATTCTTATGGCCTCATTTTAACTTAATCACCTTTTTAAAGATTTTGTCACCAGATACAGTCACATTCCAGGAGTCACAGAGGGTTAGGGCTTCAACTTGGGGATTTGGGGGGAATGGAACTCAGCCCATACCACTCCCCAAGGAAGCAGAAGACCGCCAGTGATGCACTCATTCGTTCACTTACTCCACAGACACCGGGTGGGTGCCCTGCAGAGCTGCGGACGGTGGGGGCCGTGAGGGGTGAGATGGCCAGGGGTGGCCCAGTCTCAGGGACTCACAGACTGGGAGGCAGAAAGAGAAGACGGATGAGATAGGGAAACACAACCCGGACGTCGGGAGCCATGCTTGGCCCCTTCTTCTCTTGTCTCCTACATCTGATCAGAAGTCTAGTAGGCCCTGCTTCCAGAACTTTCTAGAGCCTGCCGGCTTCTGCACACAACCAGCGCTCTGGTCCATTTTCATTTCTGCCCTGGCCCAGCCGCTGACCTTATGCTCCCTCAGCCCAGCGCACAGGGCTCCTGCCTGGCGTACGTCACACCAGAGTCCGCCTCTACTCAGAACCACCATTGGTGCTCATTGCCATCAGAGCAAGTGCCCAGGTCCCCACACCAGCCCCCAAGGCCCTACTGGAGGCAGCCCTGACCTGCCGTCCGCGTCTCCCGCTGCCCTCCCTCTCCCCTGCTCCAGCCGCCCAGACTCCTCACTCCTGCCTCGAGGCCTTTGCACCGCTGTAGTTCCACCGCCTGGGACACCCACGGAGCTCTTCCCTCCCCTTCTCCAGGTCTTAAGTGAGGCCCTGACACCCTTCTTTCGGTCACCCTCCCCACCCTCTGATTCGCTTCCTACTCTGAGTCTCTCTCTAACATTGTCACCTGCAGCCCAGACGATTTCCTTCTTTATTTCACTTGTTCTTTCTCCCTCCACCAGAATGTCAGCTCCATGAGGGTACAAAGTTCCATTTCCATCATGGCTGCGCGCCCAGAACCTGAAACAGTGCCTGGTGCTCAGTGTTTGCATGCATCTGACAAGTTACTATTCTTTTCTCAAGCAATGGCAAACGTTTCTGTGAGTGGCAGATGGCAAACGTTTTTGGCTTTGCGGTCCTGAAGTCTCTGTCAAAACTGCCTGACTCTGGCATTGGAAAGCAAAGCAGCATAGACAATATGTACAAGAATGAGCATGACCGTATTCCAATAAAACTTTATTTTAAAAGCAGGTGGCGGTGAGATTTGGTAGATGGGCTGCGTCGTGCATTCCCTGGTTCATCTAATGAGTCAGTGACTGACTCCCACACTCCACAACCCCACAGACCTTCTCCCTCACAGCCTTCCCTGTCCTGGGCATCCCTCCCCCCATATCTGTGCCATCCATAAACTTCCAAGGCCATGGGGACACTTGCAGTTCTTGAGTCCCCAGGGAAGAGGATGGGCAGGAGTGATTCTCCCCATTCTGCAAACAGCAAAGAAGAGATTCAAGCCGAGCCAGCATTCAGAGCCACGTCTGAAGGGCATGTGGCTCTCTCCTCCGCTCCCTTCCCTACCTCACTTTCAGGGCAAACTATACCACCTGGCACTGCCCCAGGCGTCTGCCCTTTCCTCTGGATGGCCTTCCCAGCCGCCCTCTCCCCAGTTCCACTCACGCCCTCAGATATGGTGTCTCAGGGCAGCCACCCTGGTGTACCCTGAGCCTGCCCTTCCTGCGCTCTGTGTCCTCCTGGAGGATTTGTCAGGTCCCCCAGAGCTTCTAGGGAGACACCAGGTCCTGAACCTCAAAAGAGATGAGAGAATCGCAGATGAGTGGCTCCCACTGGAGTCCTCTCAGCCCCTGCTGGTGCTGACCACACTCTGCCTGATGCCGAGGCTCCTGCTGTGGCTGGGCGTTGCAACTTGGATGCAAGCTACATGCTGGTCCGAGCAGCAACTGCACCTGCACTCTGCCCGCACTGGGCCTCCACTCATCTTCCCGTGTGCATCCCAAGTGGCACCCCAGACACGGGTACCATCCCCATTACAGCTGAGGAAACGGAGGCGGAGAGAGGTGAAGTAACGTTCCCACAACCACACAAGACAACAGGCACTCAGGCAGCACCTGTCGGTCTCCAGAGATTACCTTTCTGGTTCCCTCTGAAAGACTTTCCGAAGGATGATTACTGCTGGGCTTTGAAGGATGAGTAGAAGTTCACCAAGGAAAATGGTGCAAGGCACGAAGGCAAGAGCTGTTCCAGGTGTGCAGGCAACCGTGGAAAACTGTGGACGCACAGACACGGAAAATAATGTGAGAAACCTTCAAACGCCAGGCCAGTCTCCACCCACAAAATGCAACAAAAGCAGGAGCAGTCATGGAGGTTGTAAGGGCTCAGGCTGAAGTCCACCACCCTTCATTCCCTGGAGGTTTGGGGGCCCAGAGGCCAACCTGGCAAACGCTGGCATCAGTCCTCTACTTCCTGCCCACGGCTTTGGCTGTCACCTACTGTGTGGTGCAGACAGACGCAGCCCGTGGGACCCACTCCAGGGCCCCCCGGCTCCTTGCTCAAGTGGAAGTGAGCACCCAGAAAGAGTTGTTGGGAGAGCCCACTTACAAGCACAAAAACCTACTCTCCCTCCTCAAATAAAAGAGTGGTACCGTTCCAAAGACGCAAAAGGCGATTTGTCAGGTGTTGGGAAGGAACTGATTCTTCCCAAAAAGATCCGTTGATGTCCGACCCCTGGTTCCTTCGATGTGGCTTCATTTAGAGAGGGGGGTCTTTCCAGAGGGAATGGAGCTGAAACGAAGTCACGAGGCTGGGTCCTGACCCAAGATGCCTGGTGTCATTCATACAAAGGGGAAATCCAGACACAGGGACAGACAATCGCAGAGGGGAGGCGGCCACATGAGGACCCGGGACAGGAGTGAGGCCTCGACCAGACAGGGAACCCCAAAGACCTACAGGAAACCGCCAGGAGCCAGGGAGAAGTGAGAAAGGCCCTTCCCCAGAGCCTCTGGCGGTAGCGTGGCCCTGCACACACCTCGCCCCAGACTTTCAGCCTCCAGAACAGGGAGAGTAAGTCTGTCTTCTCAACACCACCCGGTTTGGGGTACTTCGCTCCAGCAGCCCCAGGAAACTCTTGCAACAGCTGACGGTGGACGGGAGCTGAAGGCCACTGGTGCTCGGGGCATCTGGAAACGCTGGCGCTTCCCCGGCCTCCTTCATCCTTGCTTCTCTCTCCACATCACCCCAGCCACCGTTTCTTCAAGACTAGATTCTTCTGTTTCTCCTTGTCCCACGCACAGCCCAGCCCGGGCACCCCACCCTGACATACTGCAGCCTTTCTGTAAAAGCGCCTCTCCTCAATGGGCAATTGCCTGCCAGGCCACTGGTCAGCCATGGGGGTTGGTTCTGCTCAGAGGCCCTTCTCTTGTCCAGTCAGTTTTGGCCAGGGAGGAGGTGGGTCATTGATCTCTTCTTCTGCCTTCACTTGACCTTCTCTCCTCTCTACTCTGCGTGTCTGTCTCAAACCTCCCTCTGCCCCTCTGTTAATAAAGACATCATCACTGAGGCCTACCCAGATAATCCAGGATGATTCCTTCCTCTCTGGCTCCTTAACTCAATCAAGTCCTTTCCTTAAGGGAAATGTCAGAGGCACATCTTCATGTCTGCCGTGATAACAAATTCTTAGTATCTCTCTCTCTCTCTCTCTCTCTCTCTCTCTCACACACACACACACACACACACACACAACTTAAACTGTGAAAAAAAAATCATCCTATAGAAAAATGGGGGGAAATCTTAATGGAAGAGTAAATTTAGAGAAGAAGCTTGGATGATGAATAATCAATGAAAAATGGTTCAACCTAACAGGAAATGCAAATTCAAACAAGTCGTGTCATTTCACATCCCCCAAGACTTACAGAAATTTGGAAGTCTGACATTCACAAGTGCTGCAGGAATGTAGAGAAGTGGAAACTCAGCCTTTGCCACAGTAAATTGGCCGAGGGACTTTGGAAAGCAACTTTGCCTCCTGCTGGAGCCAACTCTGGGCCTTCCCTGTGAGCCTGCAATTCCGCTCCTAACCCCAGCCCCGAGTGCTCACGAGAGGATATGCACAAGGAAGACCACTGCAGCATTTTCAATGGCAGATTTGGAAACAGCCTAAATGTCCACCAGTAGGAGAATGGATGGATAAATTGCACCGTTTTCACACAACAAAATACCGTGGAACAGTGAAGATGAGCACAGGTGAATCTCACTAGCATGACATTGAGACTAAGGAGACATGACAGCTACATACAACGTGGCGTCCTGAAGTCCCAGGATTCCGGAACTATTATTAGACATCGAATCCCAAACTCACAGAGCTGTTGTGAGGTAAATGCCTGGGTAAATTTTCATAGAGGCTTCAAATGCTGTAAACCAGGAATCTTAAAATTTCTTTTGCTGTCTTCCACTGGAGGAATTTGAGCCAAGTGTGACTTAGTTGATGGAGATGCACCAATGTAAATGCCTCAGTTTTGATCGATCGGCCGTGGTTATGTAAGATATTAGGACAAGGGGAAGCTGGTGAGGGGTGTCAGGGAACTTGGCACCTGTGCAGCTCTCCTACAAACCCAACATTATTTCAAAGGGAAAAGTAAAAACAAAAGTCAGTTACAGGAAAGTATGTACCAGACAGATTGCTCGTATTAAGGTGTTGCTTACAGAAAATGGCTTTATATGTTGTTTAGGGAGATATAGGAAGTGAGCATATAAAGAGAGCTGAGGGTCATCCTTCTCCCCGCCAGGGGTCGGGTGCAGGAGGGTTGTGGGAGATGGAGGATGGGGAGGAGGGACGCAGGAGGGTTTTCCACTACCTTGATACTGTTTTACTTCTTCAGCTGGGTAGGGATGTGCCTAGGTGTGTATTCTAGGATTCGTTACACTTTTGATATGCCTGACATATTGTCATGTTAATTTTTTAGAATCCTGTAAACTTTTCATAGCCCCAACTGCTCAATGCACAGGCAAAATCAACTCAAGAAATCAGCGTCAGAGAGGGGCTGGGAACCAGCCTCCAAGTTCCAGTTTGGAATCTCTCTTCACCACATGAAATGCTTCCTGGGTGGGTTTTCTGGGTGCAGGCAGGAGGTTATAAATGCTCTAACAAGTTCAAGGGGGCCACCTCAGAAGACCAAACTCCAGTCACCCTGACTTGCCCAGGGAGGGGCACTGCCTCGCCCCAGGCACACGGCTCCCTGCCGCTCTCTCCCAGACTGGAGATCTTGCCCGGACACAGCCCCATGCCCACAGTCTCCTGGCCCCTACCTTGACTTTTGCTACTAAACAAGGTGAAAAGGCAGTTGATGTAGCAAATGGGGGTGGCAGTGCCCCCTGAGGGGTTGAGTGGGTGGTCTGTATATGTGGACGTGTGGTCACCGGAGCCCTGGCACTCAGGGAAGATGCCCGCTGTGCCTGAAGAGGGAGTGTGGGGCACACTGCGGGGGCTCTGCAAGCACTGATGGTTTCTTCTCTTATTAAAGTCAGGCATCTCATTAGGGCAAACCTGAGCAATGCAGGAAAAGCAAAAACTTTAAAAATAAATGAGAAAACAACCACATGCCCACTTCCCCTGCCCCCCATAACCACCACTTATGCCCCGAGTTTTTCCTTTATTTTTTTAAAGTGCAATTACTAGGTCAAAGTGAATGAATAATTAAAGGCTCGATGCAAAACACGAATGGTTTGACCTTTGGTATATATAGAGGAGAGAAAGAGAGGGAAAGAAAGCGAGCGGGGAATAGAATCTCCCTCCTCGGGCGGGATAGGGGATAATGGGTGTAACCAGTTTTATATCACACCAACATTCAACAGCCTTCGACCCGAGTCCCTTCAGTCTGAAGCTCGCCATTCATTTCAACAGGAGATCATTTCTTCAGCCCTGCCTGTCTTCGTCTACTGAGAGGCAAGTCCCAGTTTAGAGGTTACAGTTGGTAGGTGACAGCCGTGGGAGTCGGCTTTCTCCCCGTGCCGGTTTGCCACACAGACGTGTCCACACGGCATTTCCGTGGTCGGCGCTATCTGGGGAGCTGCAAAGCCCTCTATGGTGAATGGACTGTAGGCTTGTGGGTCTGGAGGGGACACTCCTGCATTTCCAGGGCTACACAGCCTAGCCCGCCCCCGCTTCTGGGCCTGCGGTTATCCTCACAGATGATTCTGCAGGGGAGATGTCCACACCGTGGTGAGTTGCGTTCACTGGACCAGAAACCCCCAGCTTAGGGCTGCACTGCGTGGCACCGGGTGTGGAATGTGCAGTGGTTCGCCTGGCGAGGATCAACAGGAAGCAGGTGTTGGCCGGACGGGGGAGAGAGTGTCCCAGCACCCCCGCACCCCCCACCACCCGCCTCCAAGCCTGGACTGCCTCATCCCTAAGAAGGGCTAAGTAATCCCAAACTCGGAGCGGTTGCGAGGTCAATGCCTGGGTAGATTTTCACAGAGGCTTTCGATGCTGTAAACCAGGAACGTCCAGACTTCTTTTGCTGTCTTCCATTACTGGAAAAAAAAAAATCGACCTTGCATCTCCAGTAAAATATATATAAATGTATTTTCATTTGTATACGTGTACTTCTAACATACGAACAAGGTATAAAACATTAGAAAACACATAAAATATTAACATTATGAAGAATGAAATTTAGGGCTGGGCGTGGTGGGGCACACCTGTAGTCCCACCTGCTAAGGAGGCTGAGGTGGGAGGATTGCTAGAACCCAGGAGTTCGAGGCTGCAGAGAGCTATGATCACGCCACTGTCCTCCAGCCTGGGTCACACAGCTAGACTCTGTCTCTTAAAAACAATCTAAAAAAGAGTTTTTTTCAATTTACCAATTTAATTTCTTTAAAGGTTAAAGGGCTAATACAGTTTTCCATTTCTTGAGTCCGTTTTGTAAGAAAGGTACCATTTCATTGACATTTTCAGACTGATTAAGCATACACTTTACTTTAATAGACACTATCTTTAAAAATTCCGACTGTTCCCTTTTCCTCCTTTTTTTATTGTTGTTTACTCATTTTGCAAGTGGACTGTATATCCGTCAGGGCATTCCTGAGAAACAGATTGATTTTAAGGAACTGGCCTGCGAAACTATTAAAGACAGGGTCTCACAATGCTGTCCAGGCTGGCTTTGAACTCCTGGGCTTAAGCAATCCTCCTGCCCTGGCCTCCCGAAGTGCTGGGGTCACAGGCATGAGCCACGGGGCCTGACCTGTTCCCTTTAGCATTTTTCTCTTCTCTGTTTCTGTTTCCTCATCTCCAACTTAATCAGTCTTTGCAAAGCTTTAGTTTTGTTGATTCTGCTTTTTCCTCTTTTTCTCTTTTATTCATGTCTTCTCTGATTGTTATTATTTCCTGCTTTATACTTTTTTTAGTTTACCCTATTTTTATGTTTTTTTCTTTTAGAAAAAAGTTAAAGTTTTAGACTTTAACTTTTCTTTAAATGTCACTTTCACTGCACCCCACAAATGTCGAGCCAAAGCATTTTACCATCTTTCAATTAAAAACATCACAACATTTCCATAGGAATTTATTGTTTTCT
>CM052657.1:112944419-112974741 GCA_028533165.1 Leontopithecus rosalia | reverse complement strand
AGAACAGTGAGGTCATCCCCCTTTACCTGCAGATGCACTGTGCTCTGTCTCTCAGTCTTCCAAGCAGGCTTCGAAACTGCTTCCCTCTCTGCAGATGAGGAAACTGAGGCTCACAATGCTTAATGTACATGCCTAGAGTCCAGCCTTTCTTCCTCCCTCCCTCCCTTTCTCCCTCCTTCTTTCCTCTCCACTTCTCTTCCACTCTCCTTCCCTCCCTCCCTCCTTTCTCCCTTCTTCCCTTCCTCTCTCCTTCCCTCCCTCTTTCCTTCCTTTCATTCTTCCCTCCCTCCATCTTTCCTTCCTCCTTCCTTCCTCCTTTCCTTCCCTCCCTTTTCCCTCCCTCCTTCCTTCTCTCCTCCCTCCCTCCCTCTTTCCTTCCATCCATCCTTTCCTCCTTCTCCTCTCCCTCCTTTATTTGCTTCCTCCTTCCTCTCTCCCTTCGCCTCCTTCCATCCTTCCTTCTCTCCATCCCCCTCCATCCCTCTTTTCTTCCTTCCCCTCCCCTCCCAACCTACTGGACAATAGCTGGACAGGTGGCCTCCCATTTAAACACTACATTTCCCAGAATCCCTTGCAACACGTCCCAGCCATGAATAAGTTCTGATTGAGGCCACACCAGCTGAAGCTCCCATAAGCCCTCTCAAGCCTCACCCTTAATGGCAAGAGGTGTCTCCTCCTCCCTCCCCATCTTGAACCCAAGATGGAAGTTACTCGCTGAGGATGGTGAGGTAGAAAGATAGGAGGAGCCAGGCCCCGGCACTGTCAGTTTACCAATCTGCCCTTTTGTGTGAGATCGTCATGTAGCCATTGAGCCCTGTGTTTTTAGGTATCTTTGCTGCAGCGTGACTAACTCATGCAGAATCGCCCCAAGCTTTGAGCTGGGACTCACATCTTTTATCACATGTGCTTCAGCCTCTTTCAGTTTCCCTTGGGCAGATGGATCTCAAGGGGTCTCGCTGCCAGCAAAATGAGCGAGCTACAGGCTACCAGGGCGTCATGGTTTGGTTGGCTCTGGGCTCTCCATACCCAACCCAGGACCTTGCCCAGGGCAGGGCAGCGGCATAGCTTGAGAGTCCCAGAGCCTGGCCCCAGGTGGGTGCTTTGGAAGGCACAGAATAAAGAAGAGGACTAATGCCTCCTGGTGCTGAATGGGCAGGGTGCTGGGCTGGGCATGCCTCTGTGTGGTCTCCGTCCATGTCTTGACCCCAGGCGAGGCACCTCCCACACGGTCCAGCGTTCTTCACTTTGTTCTCTTTCTTTTTCTTTTTCTTTTTTTTTTTTTATGGAGTCCCACTCTATCGCCCAGGCTGGAGTGCGGTGGTGTGATCTCGGCTCACTGAAACCTCCGCCTCCTGGGTTCAAGTGATTCTCCTGCCTCAGCCTCCCAAGTAGCTGGGATTACAGGCACCTGCCACCATGCCTGGCTAATTTTTTGTGTGTATTTTTAGTAGAGATGGGGTTTTACTATGTTGCCCAGGCTGGTTTCAAACTCCTGACCTCAAGTGATCCGCCCACAGCTTCATCCAGATAGAATTCCCGCACCAGCAATGCCCCCATGTGAAATGTGCAATTCGGTGGTCTCCAGTGTATTCAGAGTTGGGCTTTCATCACCAGAACGAATGTTAGGGTATTTTCATTCTCCCAAAAAAGAAACCCCACAGCTCCCAGACATGCCCCAGCACTTCCCCATCCCCCATTCATTCCCCAGCCATTCATTCCCCAGAAACCACCCATCTACTCTCTCCCTCTAGAGACGTGCCAACTCTGGGCCTTTCCTTACTTAAATGGACTCATGCAACATTTTGTTGTGTCGTGACTGGCTTCTTTCACTTGCCCTGATGTTTTTGAGGTTCATCCGTGTTGCAGCATGGACCAGGAGGGCATTCCTTTTCAGGGTTGAATAATATTCCCTCGTGTGGCTAGACCACAGTTGGTCTCTCTGTGCGTCAGTTGCTGTGGACATTGGGTTGTGGCACTGTGGCTGCTGTGGACGGTGCTGCTGTGAGCTTGGCTGTGCAGACATGCTTTCTGTTCTCTTGAGCAGGTACCTGGGAGTGACTTGCTGGGCCCTGTGCTAATGCTGGTTAACCCTTTAGGTTCCTTGATGCACTGAGACTGGGAAGGCGGCCTGGGATCTGTCCGGCTCCACCGTCTGCAGCTGGTGGCCTTGGGCAAGTCCCAGCAGCTCGGATTCTGCCTTTGCTGACAGTAGCACAGCAGAGGGCAAGCATGGGTGTGACTCTGCCGGGGGTCTTGTAATTCATAGCAGGCCCCCTGGGGCTGCTCACCGAGCGCCAGTGTCTCCCCACGGCTGAGGCGGGCAGAGGGGACAGGACAGAGAGAGGCACCAGAATCCTCACTCCCAGCCGACCTCCTGCTGCTGCCCTGGAATCTGCTACTGAATTTCCCTGGGCCTGGCCTGGGGCACAGCTACCCTAGCCCCTGCCAACACCATCTCAGCCCAAAGTCTCCCCCTGGGGCCTTGAGTTATCGGGGGGCGGGTCACAGAGTCCTCAACTCTCCCTCATGCCAATGGCAGAGGCTGGACCTGACCCTGGAGCTGACGAGGACCTCTCAAGGGGGTCTGCCAGAGTCCTGGGAGTTCCCTCCAAGGGAGGGGCTGAGCCCCGCCCATCAGTGACTATCTTGACGCAGGCTCCTGCCCCAACCCCAGGTCACTGTCTTCTCCGTGATTCCAAGTGACCTTAGCCCCGCTGCACCGTTGGAAGGGACGTCGGCCTGTGTGGGTGGCAGTTGGTATGTGGACTCAAGGCCTGCGGCACCTCTCAAAGGCCCGCATGGCCCCCGGACACCCCTGGTGACCCTATCCTGACCCTGAGCGTACCTGGGACCTCTGATTTAGCCCCCGCAGGGCCCCTGCAAAGAAGATGCTATTGCCATTCCCCCTTCACAGATGAGGAAACTGAGGCACAGAGCAGGGAATAAACTTTACGCTGGCCACAGATGGGGCAATTCAGAGCCTGCCATCACTCAGGGACCCCTTCCAGCCTTCACTGCCCACAGCGCTGCCCAGGGCCGGCACCCGTGCACCTTGGGGTGGGACAGGAAGTTGTGAAACCCAGAGAGGGACAGAAATGGGCTGGGGAAGCAGCCCAGGCCAGTCCGGGAGGTGGCTCTCCACCCCTGCCTTCTCTGACACTCCAGGTGAGGCTGCAGGGGTGGGTGGGAGAGGGGTCCCTGCATCTGGGGGGCAAGGTAGGATGAGTAGGGTCCCCACACCACCTCCTTCTTGCTCTGTGACCATCCCTGAGAAACAGTTCCTTTCTCTACCAAATAGCGGAAGCTACCACGGGAATGCTTGGTGGAAAGGCTGTTAGTATTTACAGATCCGATATCAATTAGGAGAATAAATTGTGAGCTTCTTGTTTGCTAGCCCCATGCTGAGTGTTCAATACTGATTGCTTCATTTAGCCTGAAACGCGAATCCGGATCAGATTTCAGAGCTGACACTCATTACTGCTGCCTCCTCCCACAGTAACAATTCAACTGCTGCCCTTTATTGGGCTCTGGCTCCCCGATTTCACGTGACTTCTTACTTGATCCTCATGACAGCCCTCTGAGTAAGTGCTGCTATCATAATCCCCTTCACTCAAGAGGAAACTGCGGCTCAGCGAGGGTGAGTCACCTGCCCGAAGCCACACAGCTGGTCTGCAGCAGAGCTGGGATTTGAGTCAGGACTGTGTGGCTTTAAGAGACACGTGCCTGTAGCCATTCTGCTCTGTGCTTCCTCCTGACATGCCCAGCCTGTTGTCCTAAGCTGGAAACAGCCGTCCATCAGCCAGGGACGAGATCAACAGGCTTCAGTGTGTTCATGCAATGTGATATCACCCAGTAATGCCAGGTAGCGACCTATCTCTACATTTAACAGCATGGCGGCGTCCCACTGGTACTATGTTTTAAGAAAGAAGCCAGGTGCTTTAAGAGACACACCGTGTGGCTCTGTTTATGTGCTTTTCAGGGATGGACAAAACTACCCAGTGGTTAAATAAGTCAGGATGATGGTGGTCTGTAAAGTGAGCACACCCTTGGAGTGGAAACCCTGGAGGGACTAGAGGTGATGCACGGAAGTGCATCTAAGCGTTTGTGATTGTTAATTTTGTGGGTCAGCCAGGCTGGGCCATAGACAGCTGGTGAGTGATTTCTGGGCATGTCTGTGAAGGTCTGGAGGAGCCTGGCTTTGGAATCCATGGGCTGAGTCGAGCAGATGGCCCTCCTCAGGATGGGCAACCATCAGCCGACCCACTGTGGGTCTGGATGGAACCAGTAGATGGATGAAGGTGAATTAACTGCCTGATGGCTTGAGCTGAGACACCAGCCTCTCGCTGTCAGTACTCATGGTGCTCAGGTCTTCAGATCTGGATTGGAGTCAACACCACTGGTCTCCGACTCTTAGGCCTTCAACCTACAGCACTGGCTTTCCCAGGTCTCCAGCTTGCAAAGGGCAGCTTGTGGGACTTCTCAGGCTCCATACTCTATGAACCAGTAACTTACGGCGAATAAATGAACACGCATGCTCGAGCACACACACACACACGTGCACGCACGTGCACACACACACATGTGCACACACACATCTTATGTTGGTTTTATTCCTCTGGAAAACCCTATTATAGTGGTGGTTGTGTGGGTGTGGATGCACACACTTGTATGAATCAATCGACTGCTAAAACAGAAACATCTACATTCTTCAGAGGATCTTAACAGAATGTAGGGTCTATATAATAGGACATTAAGATTGTCTAAGATACAATTCAAAATTATTTGACATACAGACAGGAAAATGCAGTTCATTCTCAAAGGATGAAACAATTAACAGATGAAAATAGCAAAATGACTCAAACACTGAAATTATCAGACAAATAATTTAAAGCATCCACTACAACTCGACTCATTGAGATCAAGGAAATACATGTGAAATGAATAAGCAAACAGGACATCCTGGCAGAGGAAGTATTAAAAGAGGATATTGGAATTTTAGAAATAACAAAGAAAATATTTGAAATATTTAAAAATGACTGGTTGGATCAATAGCAGAATGGAAATGACAAAGGCAAACGTCAGCAGACCCACAGATCAATAAAATGAGCCAACCAGAACACAGAGGAAAAAAGACTGAGGGAGGAGAAGGACGGAGAGCATCAGGAACCTGCGAAGCCGCATCCAAAGCTCTTACACGTTATCACTAGTCCAGAGGAGTCAGATGGGAGCAGAGAAATCTTTCAAGACATAATGGCTGCAAATCTTCCATATTTAGTTTAAGACATAAGTTTACAGATTCGAGAAACTCAGAGAACCCCGAACAGGATAGAGTCAAAAAACCATGCATAGAACAACTACATACACACAGGGAAACACAGCCGAAGAGCCAGGACATAAATTAAAATGTAATACTGCAAAGCATTCGAGTCACCCAGAAAACATGAGAGAGAGGGGAATAAAGGAACCAAAACGGAGAAAAGACCAGCAGTAAATGTTAATATTCTAAACATCCAATGCAAAAAAAGAGATCGACAATATGGATTTTTCAGAGCAACACCCAATTACGTGCTGCCTACAAGAGATCTACTTCGAATACAAAAACACAAAAAAGCTGAAAGCAAATAAACTGAGAATAAACACAAGCTGTCAGAGTGGCTATATTGCTATTATTAATCAATAGAGGCATTATTAATAATAATTGCAGCTGGGCATGGTGGCGCAGGCCTGTAATCCCAGCACTTAAGGAGGCCAGGGTGGGCAGATCACCTGAGGTCGGGAGTTCAAGACCAGCCTGACCAACATGGAGAAACCCTGTCTCTATTAAAAAATAATAATAATAATTGCTCAATATGATGTTAACTAATATTAATAATACTCATATTGATTTGTTAATAATAATTACTCAATATATTAATACAAGTAATTATTTTAAGTTACTCATATTGATTAATGTTAATTCTTACATTGATATTAATAATAACTTTTGAGATAGCAATATCAGAAATAAAGAGACATTTTACATAAAAAAGAATGATTAATCAAAAAGGAATAAAAGTATAAATTTTGATGTGTCAGATAATAGAGCCTCAAAAATACATGAAACAAAACTCATAGAGTAAATGAAGAAAGGCTCACAAATCCCACTATCACAAAGAGAGATTTTAATACCCTTCCTCAGTAATTAAAAAACAAATATACAAGAAATTAGTAAAGACATAGAAGGAATTAGATTGTTGCAAAAGTGATTGTGGGTTTTGCCATTAAAAGTAAAGGCAAAAACCGCAGTCACTCTTGCACCAACCGGATGTAAACAACACTATTCATCACTTCGATCTAACTGATAATTACAGCGCATTACACCCGGCAACTGTACATGGTGCGTTTCACCAAGGAAGACCATATGCTGGGCCAGATGAGAAGTCTCATTCATTTTAAAAGAATAGAAATCGTGCAGAGTGTGTACTCCAACAACAACAAAACCTAATTAGAAATCAGTAATAGTGGTCGGGCGCGGTGGCTCATGCCTATAATCCCAGCACTTTGGGAGGCCGACGCGGGTGGATCACGAGGTCAAGAGATCGAGACCATCCTGGCCAACATGGTGAAACCCCGTCTCTACTAAAAATACAAAAATGAGCTGGCCATGGTGGGCACCTGTAGTCCCAGCGACTCGGGCAGCTGAGGCAGGAGAATCGCTTGAACCCAGGAGGCAGAGACTGCAGTGAGCTGAGATCGTGCCACTGCGCTCCAGCCTGGGTGATAGAGCAAGACTCCAACTCAAAAAAAAAAAAGAATGTCTAAAGAACTCTCAGAACACAATCATAAATAACCCAATAAAAATAGGAGCGAAAGGTGCGAATGTATGCCCCACGAAAGGAAATATACTCATAAAACGGGGCTCGCCAGCACTGGTAATCAGGGAAATGCAGATTAACACACAGCGAGATGCCACTGCATGCCCACTAAAGCACCTCAGATGAGACGGGCCACCCCCAGCATTGGCAGGGACGGAGAACATCTGAGTTCTCAGGCACTGACAGTGGCCGTGGAAAGGTGCACAGCCATTCTGCAGCAATTTGGCAGTTTCTTATGAAGTTCAATATATCTTTGCCATACAACCCACTCCTAGGTGCTTTCCCAAGAGAAGTAACATCTGCCCACGAAAAGACTCAGACGCAATATTTATAGCAGCAGGAACTGAAAATAGGCCCTCACTGCTTGTCGCCGTGTGAGTGGATAAAAACGGTGAAAAGGGGCAGGCCGCAGATACACACAGCCTCACACAGTCACTGCGGTCGTTCTGAGCCAGGAGGACATAAAGACCCCGCACTCATAATGCCCCATTTGTACGGCCTTTTGTGACACGTGAATTCACACAGTAGCTACGGGAAGCAGCTCTGTTGTCACCTGTAGTTGCGAGTGGCTGACTGGTTGCAAAGAGGCACGCAGAAACTTTCTGAAAGTGTTTCATCTCTTGGTAAAAGAGGCAGTAACCCAATCGTGCACATTCGTCCACTCATTGAATGGGATGTTTAACTTAGTGAACTTTGTTGTATGTAAAGTATACCTTCGCAAAGTGGATTTTTAAAAATCTTTGTGTTGGGAGGCCGAGGCAGGTGGATCACCTGAGGTCAGGAGTTCGAGACCAGCCTGACCAACATTGCAAAACCTCCATCTCTACTAAAAATACAAAAAATTAGCTGGGTGTGATGGCAGGTGCCTGTAATCCTAGCTACTCAGGAGGCTGTGGCAGGAGAAACACCTGAACCCCGGAGACGGAGGTTACAGTGAGCAGAGATCGCACCATTGCACTCCAGCCTGGGCTACAGAGCAAGACTCCATCTCAAAAAAATAAAATAAAAAATAATGAATAAATAAAAATAAAAATAAATCATTGTGGCCGGGCATGGTGGCTCAAACCTTTAATCCCAGCACTTTGGGAGGCCCAGGCAAGTGGATTGCTTGAGCCCAGAGTTTGAGACCAGCCTGGGCAACATGGAGTACTCCATCTCTACAAAAAACACAAAAATTAGCTGGGTGTGATGGTACATGCCTATAGTCCCAGCTCCTTGGAAGGCTGAGATGGGAGGATCGCTTGAGCCTGGGAGATCAAGGCTACAGTGAACTGAGATCACACCCCTGGACTCCAGCCTGGGTGACAGAGTGAAACCCTGTCTCACGAAGAAAGCAAAATCATTGCACTTTACTCTTGAAAGATGTATAATGTATTCAACACGAACTGTTCCCCTGCAAAATTGATTTTAAATCTTAGGCATGGGACTTAGTATCTTGTCTTCCCTCTCTACCTTAGGCCAGATAAGGTAACATACAGCTAAGTTCATGTTCCAGAATCCAGACGCCCCTCAGCGCGCCTGCCCAGGACTGGATTGCAGGTACAGGTAGACAGGGCCCGCATTCACCCAGTTGCGACTCCGCGTTCATTGCCTTGTGGTTTTGCTGTGGTATAAACCGCTGCACCTTTCAGAGGTGTAAAGCAGTGAAGGTTTATGTCCCCTATGCTTTGCATGGAAGGCACAGTCTGCCCACAGCTTACGTTCCAAGGCTCACGCTGAAGGCACAGTTCCTGGTGGCACCTGCTCCTCTCAAGTCACCCTCAATGGCACCTAGCACTTGCACTCAGACCAAGGGCCAATGCCATCCTCTTGTCTTCCATTGACCAAAGCAAGCAGGTCATAGTGCCCAGTGGCACAGGGGCAGGCACAGAGGCGCTTTCTGCAGGCAGCAGAGCACCTGAGGTCAGGAGTTCAAGACCAGCCTGACCAACATGGCAAAACCCCAGTCTATACTAGAAATACAAAAAAACAGAGTGCAATGGTGTGAACTAAATAACTTTTTTGCATTTAGGTCAAGGCTTCAGTGAGGCTTCAGCCCACAGCAGGTGTCATGGGAAGGCATTGCCCTGTGGCCTCACAGGTGCCCCATGACAAATTTATCAGAACTCTCAGGAGGATAGATATTTGGCTGCAGATTGGATCGACAAATGGACTCCAGTAGCCAGAAGGACCTCATGATATGAGACTTTAAGCTTTGGCCCAGGACAAGAGAGGAGATCAAATAGAAAGGAAGTGTGGGGCAGAGAATCAGAGAAGCCGGTGTTTCCCTGGGTTTGCCCCCATGTCTGCCACAGTCCTAGTGCTTTAGTGCATTTTAGCTGTCTTTATAGCCAGCCCAACAGGAAAAAGAACTGTCAACATCCTCATTATACAAATGAGCAGACGAAGGCTCAGATGATTTCTTCTCACCAAGTCAGGCATGTCCAAGTAGGGGTGGGCTCAGAGTTTTAAGCCATGTCTTTCCGATCTCAAAGCTCATGCTTTTTTCATAACACCTCACCTTGAGAAGTCCTGCGGTTGCTGCCAGGGCTGAATCCGACTCGTGGCATTCAGGCCAATTCAGTAAGTGCATATGGAGCACCAGCTGTGGACAAGAGGCTGAAAGGACCCAAGGGAGAGTCCTGTGGTTTGGGGCTCTGCCCTCGAGTAGGTGACCAACTGATGGGGCAGACAGAAAAGATGTGCCCTGATGCTGCAAGAAAAGTGTAGCCCAGGCAAACGGAGCTTGTATGTGGGGAAACCATTCAATCATTGGCAGAGGCTGGGAAGGCTGCCTGGAGGAGGAGACATTTGAGCTGGAAATGCAAGGTAAGAAGGATTTTTATGAGTGGGAAAGCTAAATTTTTCTCAACAACTAGATGGGAACTATAATAGCTGCCTCTCACTGTTGTACAGACACCTAAATGGTGTGAAAACAATAGTACAAAGGGGAGATGTGGAATGAAAGTATACTGCTCTAAACTTCTTTTACTAGATGTTAGGTAGTGTACTATCACTGGGAGATAATACCGTTCAAAGGTAGACTGTGATAAGCCAAAGACATACATTACAAACACTTTAGCAACCACTAAAATAATACAACAAAGAATTACAGCCAGTACCCTACAGACGAGGTAAAATGAAGGGCTGCACAATACTCAGTGAATCACGAAGAAGGTAGGAAGGAGGGAAAAGGAAACACAGACCAAGTTATACAAATACAAAACAAAACACATGGGAGCAGGATTGACTGCAATATATCAGCAATCACATTAAATGTAAAGGTCGAAACACCTCAATCAAAAAACAGAGATTGGTAGATTGGATAAAACCAGCAAGACCCAATTATATGCTGCCTCCAAGAACCCTGCTTTAAATATTTTTGAAAAATACTTTTAAAGCAAAAGGATAAAAAAGGTGTACCACTCTATCTACCATGCTAACCTACTTTGCTCTATTAATATTTGCTACTAAAATAGCAGATTTTAGAGGAAAGAATATTGCCAGGAATAGTCATTTCATAATAACAAAAGATGTCAGTTCTCAACTGGACATAACAATTCTAGTTTATATGCCAAACGAGACCTTCAAAATACATGAGCCAAAATGAGGAGAACTACGAAAGAAATAGACAAATCCACAGTTATAGTAGTAGGTTTCAACAGCCCTATAATTGACAGGATGGATAATCAGAAGTCAATAAGAATATAGGGCTGGGCAGGGTGGCTCATGCCTGTAATCCCAGCACTTTGGGAGGCCGAGGCAGGCAGATCACCTAAGGTCAAGAGTTTGAGACCAGCCTGGCCAACATGGCAAAAGCCTGTTTCCACTAAAAAAAAAAGCAAAACAAAAATTAGTTGGGGGTGGTGGCACATGCCTGTGGTCCCAGCTCTTCCAGAGGCTGAGCCAGGAGAATTGCTTGAACCTGGAAAGTAGAGGTTACAGTGAGCCAAGATCACACCATTGCATTCCAACCTGGGTGATACAGTGAGACTCTGTCTCCACAAAAATAAAAAAAAAAGAAGAAGAAGGCTTGAATAACACTAGCACTCTAGCAATCAATGTGACCCAACTGACGTGTTTAGAACACTTCACTCACAACAGCAAAATATAAATTATTTTCAAGTATACAGAACATTTTTCAAAAATGTATCATAATCTGGGGCATAAAAATATCTCAATAAATTTAAAAGGATTCAAATCATTCAACATAAGTTTTCTGGCCAAAATAGAACAAAATTAGACATCAAATAATAGAATGATATTTGTAAAGACCCCGAAAGTTTGTAAACTAAATAACACTTCTCTGTAATGCACAGTTTAAAGAAATCAAAAAGATAATTAGAAACTAGAAATTAGAACATTTTAAGATATTTGAAAATGAGAACACAACCTATCAAAATCTGTGGGAGGCAGTTAAAACAGCACTCTAAGTAATTGATAGCGCTAAACTATCCCAGGTTTCACCTTAAGAAACTAGAGAAAAAAGGACAAATTTTACCAAAGAGAAACAGAAAAAAGGAAATAATAAAGACTATAGTGGAAATCAACAAAATAAAAAAAATAGAATCAATGAAACAAAAAACCGGTCATTTGAAGAGATCAATCCAACTTGCAAACATCAAGCCCTACTCATCAGAAAAAAAAGAAAAATATTACAAATATTAGTAATGAGAGAGGTAGCTTTACAACCAATTGTGCATGTATTAAAAGCAATATGAATAATCATATGCCAAGAAATTTGACAATTTAAATGTAATGGACAAATTCCTTGAAAGACAAAAACTAATAAAGCTCACTCAAGAAGAAACAGATAACCTGAATAGTCCACATTTTTTTAAAAAGTCAAAAACTTTCCCACAAAGAAAACTCTAGGCCTCACTGGTGAATTTTACCAAACACTTAAGAAAGAAATAATTCCAATCTACACAAAATTTGCCAGATAACTTAAGAAGAGGGAATATTTCTAACTTATTCTATGAAGCCAGCATTACTGTAATATCAAAACCATGCAAATATATTACAAGAAAAGAAAGCCTCAAACTAATATCCCTCATGAAATAGATGCAAACATTCTAAACTAAGTTTTAAAAATCAAGTCCAGCAACACATAAAAGAATAATACAGCCAGGCGCTGTGGCTCACACCTGTAATCCCAGCACTTTGGGAGGCTGAGGCGGGAGGATCATGAGATCAAGAGGTCGAGACCATCCTGGCCAACATAGTGAAACCTCATCTCTACTAAAACGCAAAAATTAGCTGGGCATGGTAGTGCGCACCTATAGTCCCAGCTACTCGGGAGGTTGAGGCAGGAGAATCGCTTGAACCCTGGAGGTGGAGGTTGCCGTGAGCCGAGATCGTGCCACTGCACTCCAGCCTGGCGCCTGGCGACAGAGCGAGACTCTGTCTAAAAAAAAAAAAAAGTAGGCCGGGCGCGGTGGCTCACGCCTGTAATCCCAGCACTTTGGGAGGCCGAGGCGGGTGGATCACGAGGTCAACGGATCAAGACCATCCTGGTCAACATGGTGAAACCCCGTCTCTACTAAAGATACAAAAAATTAGCTGGGCATGGTGGCGCGTGCCTGTAATCCCAGCTACTCGGGAGGCTGAGGCAGGAGAATTGCCTGAACCCAGGAGGCGGAAGTTGCGGTGAGCCGAGATCGCGCCATTGCACTCCAGCCTGGGTAACAAGAGTGAAACTCCATCTAAAAAAAAAAAAAAAAGTATACGTATGAACAAGTATAGTTTATTCTGGAAATACAAGGTGGGTTTAACATTAGACAACAATATAATTCACAATATTGTTGTGAAAATAGTATATTTACAATATGAAAGCACATTGTCTCAATGGATGCAGGAAAAGCATTAGTCCAAATCCAACATGTATTGCTGATAAAATCTCTCAACAAACTGGGAATAAAAGGAACTTTCTCAACCTGGTAAAGGGCATCTGGGAAAAACCCACAACTCACATCATACTTAATAGTGAAAAACCAAATCTTCCCCTCTAGGATCGGGAATAAGGCGGGATGCGACGGCCTCCCTAACCACCGCTAATCAACATCGCATGGGAGCTTCCTGCCAGTGAAGTAAGATTTTAAGAAGAAAGGAAAAAGAAGGAAGGAGGAGGGGAGGAGAAGGGAAGTAAGGGAGGGAGGGAGGGAGGGAAGAAGGGAGGAAGTGTCTTCGAATTGGAAAGGAGCAAGTCAGTCTGTCTTTATTTGCAAACAATTTGACCATCTACAGAGAAAATCCTATGGAGTCTATGAGAAAAGCTGCTAGACGTCATCAGTGAGCTTAACAAGGCTGCAATATAGAAGATCCATACACAAAAAGCCCTTGTGTCTGTATAATAGCAACATGATGCAACTGAAATAAAAACTTTTACAGAAACACCACAAAAATAGGAAATGCACGCGTGGGCGAGCCTGACAAAAGCCTGGGTGAGACCGACCTTTGCTGAGGAAATTAAAGGAGACCTCAATACACTGAGAAGTGACCATGTTCATGGGTCAAAAGATGCCAGTTCTCCCCAAATCGATCTACAGACTTAAAAGAGTCCCAATCTCAGCACCAGCAGGTATAACCCAGCCATTCCACTCCTCAGTATGTGCCGAGGAGAAATGAAAGCGTAGGTTCATGCAAAGGCTTAAACACAGATGCTCACAGCAGCCTTGCTGTAAGCCCCAAACTAGAAACAACCCTGATGTCCGTGAACAGAGGAGCAGATAAAAGCAAATCTGTAGGCCGGGCGCGGTGGCTCACGCCTGTCATCCCAGCACTTTGGGAGGCCGAGGAGGGCTGATCACGAGGTCAAGAGATCGAGACCATCCTGGTCAACATGGTGAAACCCCGTCTCTACTAAAAAAAGTACAAAAATTAGCTGGGCATGGTGGCGCGTGCCTGTAATCCCAGCTACTCGGGAGGCAGAGGGAGGAGAATTGCCTGAACCCGGGAGGCAGAGGTTGCAGTGAGCCAAGATCGCGCCACTGCACTCCTGCCTGGGTAAAAACAGCGAAACTCTGTCCCCCCCCCCCCAGAAAAAAGCAAACCTATGCACTCACATTGTGAAACACTGCTCCACAGTAAAAAGGAGTGAATTAGTCACACAAGTGACAACATAGATGAACCTCAGAATGATTATACCGGGCAGAAGAGCCCAGTAAAACAGGAGTATGTACTATATGACCCTGTTTATATAAAATTCTAGAAAGATGCGGAGAACGCGCCATGACAGGAAGCTGAGTGTTTGCCTGGGGACTGGACTGGGGAGGATCACGGGAAACGTCGGCGGCTGTGGACATATTTACTGTTTTGATCACACTGATATTTTTATGGGTGTATAAAGATGCCACATCTTCCCGCTTGTACATTTAAACACACGCTGGTTATTGTATGTCAATTCTGCCTCAACAAACAATTGAAAGGGAACAAAATGATCTCTTTTAGGTGTGAAGACAGAGGAAAGAAAACTGTGTTTGGTCTTAACGGTGAGATTTGTTTTTAAGTCAAGAATTCAGTTGGTTGTCTTGGTATTCTCTTAGCTTTTTAGCCCTTTCTTTAAGGTTTTCAGCAGCGTCTCCTCCCAGGCCTGATTGGTTGAGAAAGGAGAAACATTCTTCACCCAGTGAGAGGCAGAGGCCCCTTGATCTAATCCCCGTCTATTTTAAAGGACTACGCTACCCAAGGAGTCAAGTTGGTCTTGGACTCTTTTTTTTTTCCCTTTCTTTTCTGAGATAGAGTCTTGCTCTGTTGCCCAAACTGGAGTGCAGTGGTGCGATCTCGGCTCACGGCAACCTCTGCCTCCCAGGTTCAAGTGATTCTTCTGCCTTGGCCTCCAGAGTAGCTGGGATTACAGGCTTGCACCACCATGCCCACTAATTTTTGTATTTTTAGTAAAGATGGGGTTTCACCATGTTGGTCAGGCTGGTCTCGAACTCCTGACCTCAAATGATCCGCCAGCCTCGGCCTCCCAAGGTGCTGGGATTACAGGTGTGAGTCCTGGCATCCAGCCCGGTCTTGTTCTCTTAACAGGCTTTTGGCTGTATCTTCTAATGAACCTACAGTTCTGCTGAAAAATCTTTAAAGTATGTTAAAGAGGTGGTCAATCTGCCTGCTCCCAGACCAAGCCTGGAGGTTATACCTAAGGCGGCTATTAAAGGAATCACTTGGATGACCCGTCTTTTTCTAACGCATCGGACCGATGGAACAGGTAAAGAGTGATTCGGGGGAAGTAGTCCAAAGGAAGGAGAAAGATAAACCAGGGCACAGGAGCTATACTCGAACCAGGAGAGCCTTGCATTTGCCAATATGGAGTCCAGACAGGAACCCATTGATTCTTTAGAAATTAGATGCAAGCCTCTTTCTCCAGGGACAAGTGTTAATTCTACTTTTCCATCCTCAAGCAGCAGAGATGGGGGTAGGAGAGTGAGCCTCCCTGGAGGGAAAGTTCCCCACCTCTTGTGAAGCCTGGGCCCGGCTGCACCTGTTCTGCGCCAGGCCAGCCCCTTTTGTTCAAGACTGTTGAGTTGGACTTCATCAGGCAACAGCTCAGAGAGAAGCCACTGGCCCTATGGCCAGGGGACAGGCGTGGTACAAAGCCCTAAGAGCCTTGTCCCAGGTGGCTTTCCCAAAGCAGGACACATTGTCGCTGGGAGCAGGGTCGAACGACCCATTGGGAGTAGGGTGACCTGGATTCCAGTCTGAACTCGGAGACTCAGAGTTTTGTGACTTTGAGCAAGTCACTACTCTCCCCTGCCTCGGTTTACTCCACTGGGCAGGGTGAGGGCAGGGGAGAGGAGAGCCCCTTCGGTCCAGCATCACATATCAGTTTTATCAGCCCGTGAGCAGCCTCTCCAGGTGGATGAAGCAGAGCTACCCCCGTGGGAATGGGCACAGCTTTGCCCAGGTTCCTGGACTCAGGAGACCTGGGGCCAGTCTGTGCTGCCAGCCCTGGTAGCCGGGGGCCAAGCCTGCTGGGCACTGGGCCTGCCGCTTCTCAGCATGCATCTTCACGGAAGCCAGCGTGGGAGGTACAGACAGGACCCGCTGTCCCCAAGGAAGGCACAGAGCATAGCAGCAGGGCCTCTGGCCTTGGGAAACAGCCCTGGAAGCCGGAAGTAGGTGACCAGTTGTTCTGATTTGCCCATGCAGAGGAGACACTTCCCAGGTTGGGGACTTTGCAGTGACAAAACCAAGCAGGAAAATCCTGGATGAGGGGAACGGTTGTTCACTGTCACAGAGCCACCGCATTCCACGCTGCTCCCTCCTCCTCCTCCTCCTCCTCCTCCTCCTCCTCCTCCTCCTCCTCCCTCACCACCGTCACCTGTTTTTCCCAAAGAGCAGCAGGGCCTGTCCTGAGCCGTGAGGAAGCTATGGTTCCTAAAAGTGGAGCCCTCTTACCGACTTCTCTCCCACCTCAAAAATCATTTCTTGGGGGCCGGGTGTGGGGGCTCACACCTGTAATCCCAGCACCTTGGGAGGCTGAGGCAGGCAGATCACGAGGTCAAGAGATCAAGACCATCCTGGCCACCATGGTGAAATGCCATCTCTACTAAAGATACAAAAATTAGCCAGGCATGGTGGCACATGCCTATAGTCCCAGCTACTTGGGACGCTGAGGCAGAAGAATAGCTTGAACCCGGGAGGCAGAGGTTTCAGTGAGCTGAGGTCGCACCACTGCACTCTAGCCTGGGCAACAGAGAGAGACTCCTTCTCAAAAGAGAAAAAAAAATCATTTTTCTTTCGGGAGAACAAAACCCAGTGTGGTCGCAAATCTGGGGTTCACCAGCATCCTCCCTCATGGGCTTTCCAGTCCTCAACTCGAGTAGAATGTGTCAAATCCCTCTAAAATCTAAGTATGCTGACACAGCAATTCCCCATCTAGGAAAGCACCCCTCAGAAATCATAGGATATGTGCAAAATCTGAACACACAACTGTGTCCCCTGCAGGGATGTTTAAGGTCATAAAAAATTGTGGCAATTCCTCAAAGACCAGAAATAGAAATTCCATTTGACCCAGCAATCCCATTACTGGTTATATATCCAAAGGATTATAAATCATTCTGTTATAAAGACACATACACACGAATGTTCATTGCAGCACTGTTTACAATAGCAAAGACCTGGAACCAACCCAAATGCCCATCGATGATAGACTGGACTGGGAAAATGTGGCACATATACACCATGGAATACTATGTAGCCATCAAAAATGATGAGTTCGTGTCCTTTGTAGGGACATGGATGAACCTGGAAACCATCATTCTCAGCAAATTGACACAAGAACAGAAAATCAAACATCCCATGTTCTCACTCATAGGCGGGTGATGAACAATGAGAACACATGGACACAGGGAGGGGAGCATCACACACTGGGGTCTGTTGGGGGGAAATGGGGAGGGACAACAGGGGGTGGGGAGTTGGGGAGGGATAACATGGGGAGAAATGCCAGATATAGGTGAAGGGGAGGAAGGCAGCAAACCACACTGCCACGTGTGTACCTATGCAACAATCTTGCATGTTCTTCACATGTACCCCAAAACCTAAAAATATATATATATAATAAAAATATATATATATATAAAATTGGCAGCAATGTAAATATGCATCATTGAGGACTGAACAAATAAGCTCTCGTAAGAGACGATCGAGGAGTTTCACTTTAACAAGTCAGGGAGCTGAGCTCAGTGCCCAGAGAGATTCCGGAATATGCAAGTTCCAGAGCAGCCCGTAGCCACTCTGCTGACAAGCAGTGGCACGTGTATGCCCAGGGAGACATGGAGAGTGTCTGCAAGGTGTCCCGGGTCATCTCTGGAGGCACAGGGCGACTGTCAGCTGACTTTCAAAGAACTTTTTTCCTTGCATTTTCCTGTGTCATTTGAACCTGGGGAGTGGAAGCTCCTCCTTGTTCAGGGGGCAGCTCCTCTTTCTTTTAGAGAATCTCACACAATGTATGTTTCCCTCGGTGTGGCTCGGAGGGGCTCATTTCAAATGAGACTTTATGTAACCCATGAGTACAGTCATGGTGTTCCACTGTTTTTATTTTATTTATTTTACCCAGGGTGGAGTGCAGTGATGCAATCTCAGCTCACGGCAACCTCCACCTCCTGGGTTCAAGCAATTCTCCTGCCTCAGCCTCCGCAGTAACTGGGATTACAGGTGCAAGTCACCACACCCAACTAATTTTTGTATTTTTGGTAGAGACAGGGTTTTACCATGTTGGCCGGGCTGGTGTCAAACTCCTGGCCCCAGGTAATCTACCTGTCTCGGCCTCCCAAAGTTCTGGGATTATGGCGTGAGCCACCGTGCCTGGTCTGTTCCACTATTTATAAAAGGTTTCCTGTACAGGGGCTGCCTGGGGATGTCGGGGTGGGCGGCACATCTCGACCTCTGTTCCCTGACATCAGGGCCTAGAGCTGAGTCAGTCCCGTGTTCTCCAGAAAGGGAGAGAGGGAACAAGCCAGATTCGGGTCTGCCAAGACAAGAATCTTTTGTCCCCAAATTTGGAAGTCAGCCTTGTCAAAAATTTTGCTTTCTTGGGAAGGTTCTGGGGATTCTGGGAGACTAAAGGGATGAGAGATGTAGAGAAGGACGCTTTGGTTTGCAAAACACAGAGGCCCAACTCTAACTCCCCAGGTCATTCTATGACCTGTATAACTCAGAGGTTAGGAGTGGACGGTGCTAGCTTCAGGCACGGCTGGATCCAGCAGCTTCAATGAAGGCCCTGAGGTTCTCTTTGGCACCATCTCTCTTTCTCCTCCTCTTTCTCCCCATCCTTCTCTTTCAGTGCTCCTTGTCTCTGCTGCTCTTAGCGAGTCATCCTTAGACTTCCCACGTGGCAGATGGGGACTCTTCAAGGGGGAAGAAAACTGTTGGCAGCCTCAGGCAGCTTCATAGCTCTTGAGCCAAAGCAGAAGACACACTGGGCCCACTGCATCAAAGGCCCGTCCCTGTGACCAGGGAGTGTGGATCCTAGGACTGCCAGCCCCCTCTGAACCACATCGAGGAGAACATACATTGTGTGAGATTCTCCAGAAAAAAAAAGGAGGAGCTTCACCCTGAACAAGGAGGGGCTCCAGCTCCCCAGAAGAAAGTCACGGATGCCTCCGTCCACTTTCAGCATTCTCTAAACTCTGTCCTTGTCTATACAGCAGCCAGAGCTGGCCCATCTTCGAGACCCACGGTGTCCCAGAAGTACAGTTAATCACAGGTGACCACAGGCCTCGGCTGCTCTAACCCCGACGCTGTCCAGAAAGGGAGTATCACTCCTTTACGGATGGAAAAAAGCTTCAGAGAAACCAGGCACGTGTCCCCAGGTCACCAGGTAAAAGTAGCAGAATTGGACCCAGAAGCAAGGTCCTCCAACTTCAAATCTTCTCTTGCTACACTTCTCCTGGGCTGAGGTTGTGAGGTATCACCACCACCTTCATCTCTACCATCACCACACTGACATGCTGTCACCACTGCCACCACCTCACCATCTCCACCTCCACCATCACCCTCGTCATCATCAAAACCATCACCCCCACATCCACCACCACCATCACCATCACCACCACCATTACCATTACCAAAACCATGCCTTCCACCTCCACCTCCACCATCACCATCACCACCACCACCACCACTACCATCACCAAAACCATGCCTTCCACCTCCACCACCACCATCACCACCACTACCACCACTACCATCACCAAAACCATGCCTTCCACCTCCACCACCACCATCACCATCACCACCACCACCATTACCATCACCAAAACCATCCCTTCCACCTCCACCACAAACATCACCATCACCACCACAATCACCAAAACCATCTCTTCCACCTCCACCACCACCATCACCATCACTACCATCACCAAAACCATCACCAAAACCATCCCTTCCACCTCCACCACCAACATCACCATCACCACCACCATTACCATCACCAAAACCATCACTTCCACCTCAACCACCACCATCACCTCACCATCACCACCACCACTACCATCACCAAAACCACTCCTTCCACCTCCACTACCAATATTGCCAGCACCACCACCACCACCGCCATCACCAAACCCTCACTTTTACCTCCACCACCACCATCACCATCACTGCTACCACCATCATCAAAACCATCATTGCCACCTCCACCACCAACATCACCATCAGCACGACCACCATCACCAAAACCAACCCTTCCACCACCATCACCACCATCATCGCCAAAACCATTCCTTCCACTTCCACCACCACCATCACCATTACCACCACCATCACCAAAACCATCCCTTCCACCTCTGCTACCAACATCACCAGCACCACCACTGCCACTATCGTCACCAAACCCATCGCTTTCACCTCCACCAACATCACCATCACCACCACCATCACCAAAACCATCACTCCCACCTCCACCACCACCATCACCATCACCATCACCAAAACATCACTTTTGCCTCCACCACCATCATGATCATCAACACTACCATCACTAAAACCATCACCTCCACCACCACATCACTAAAATTATCACCTTCCCCCCCACGACTAACATTATCATCACCACTACCACCAAAACCATCACCTCCACCACCACATCACTAAAACAATCACCTCCACCTCCACCACTAACATCACCACCACCACCATAACCAAAACAATCACCCCACCATCATCATCACTAAGACTATCACCCCATCTCCACCACCATCACTAAGATTATTACTTTCACCTCCACCACCATTACTCCACCACCACCACCAAAACCATTGCTTCCACCTCCACCACCAACATCACCAACACTACCACCACTAAAACCATCACTTTCACCACCACATCACTAAAACTATCACCTCCATCAACAACAATCACCATCACCACCACCACCATCACCAAAACTGTCACCCCCACCTCCACCATCACCATCACCAGAACCATCACCTTCATCTCCACCACCAACATCACCATCAGCACCATCACTAAAATCATTACCTCCACCACCACCATCACCAAAACCATCACCCCCACCTCCACCACTACATCACCAAAACCACTACCCCTACCTCCACCTCCATCATCATCAAAACTGTTACTTATACTCCACTGCCAACATCACCACCACCACCATCATCACCAAAACTATCACCCCCACCTCCACCACCACATCACCAGAACCATCACCTTCATCCCCACCACCATCACCACCGTCACTAAAATCATTACCTCCACCACCACCATCACCAAAACCATCACTCCTACCTCTCCCACCACCAGCACTAAAACCACCACCACCACCACCACCACCATCACCATCCATAAACCTATCACTGCCACCTCTATCACCACCATCACTCCCACTTCCACTACCAACATCACCACCACCGCCACCATCACCAAAACCATCACCTCCACCTCTACCACCACCACTACCACCACAATCCACAAAACTATGACCCCCACCTCCACCACTAACATCACCAAAACCATCACCTCCACCTCTACCACCACCACCACCACCACAATCCACAAAACCATGACCCCCACCTCCACCACTAACATCACCAAAACCATCACCTCCACCTCTACCACCACCACCACCACAATCCACAAAACTATGACCCCCACCTCCACCACTAACATCACCAAAACCATCATCCCTACCATCACCATCACTGAAACCATCACCTCCACCTCCAGCACCCTGACCACCACCACAGTCACTCACCACGGTGAGCACCAGTCTCATCACCACCAACAGCAATCCACTCCCACCACCAGCATCACCAGTACTACTGCTATTACCACCTTCACCTCCTCACGATCAGCACCAAAACCAACACCACCCTTACCATCACTATCATCAGCTCCACCCCATCACTATCAATATGCTATCACCATAACTACCACCTCACCACCGTGTCCATCAGTGCCACCATCATCACCACCCGTGCTACCACACTGTTACCCTCACCACCCCACTATTACCATGAGAAATACCCCACCACCACTGCCAGGATCACCATCATCAGAAACAACAACTCCGTCCCCATAGCAATGACACAGACACCACCACCACCATCTGCCAGGGAATTCATCGTGGAGCCATAGTTCTCAGCTGTAGACATAGCCAGGGAGCTGTGAAGCTAAACTGAAAAAGAGAAGTCAATTGAATCAGATTTTCCAGTGAGAACTGCTTTCACGGAGGCCAGGCCTGCACCCAGCACTTTTGTGGCCGGAACCCAGCATCCTGCTCACAGCATTGAAATGTCTCAGAGATGGCTGAGCTGATCCCAAAGGCCAGCGATTGTGTTTTTGGGAGAAACACACGTGAGTCACTGGGGCTGACATTCCTTGGGATCTGACAAAGTTTCTACTTTGGGGACCTGCTAACTTTGAGTCAGCAGCAATTCACTCAGGAAAACCAACGGGGCAGCTGGGAACAGGCGCACCATCAGCATGTGCTGGGGCCACTGTGAGCTTGAGCCGGGGCTGGGGGCTTCACACTCAGCCTCTTGCTGAACTTTTTATGGAACTTGAGGTGGAACTGAGCCTCAGAGAGATAATCTGGGGCACCCCAAGGGCTCACAATGACTAACAGGTAGAGGCAGAACTTGAACCCAAATCCCTGCGACCCCAGAGCCTGCAGCGTCATTGCCCTGTGTCACCATGTGGTCACTGGACTGGCCTTCCGTCTGCTGCTCCTCCATGGACCTGAGAGTCCTGCTCTGGCTCGCACCCAGCTTCTCGGGAGGATGGCTGGGTGGTCCTGGGGATGCCCAGGGTACACCCCATCAGAGCCTCCTGCGTCTGATCCACATCACAGCTGGAGGCCTCTCTGGGGTACAGACCACCTCCTGGGCTGCCACAGAATGGGAAAGCGTCAGGTCTCTACAAGGTAAAAACGACTCAAGTTGGGAAAACTACCGGGTACAGGGAAACCCCCAGGGTCAGGCAGTGCAGCACACCCAGGCCCAGGGCAAGGGCCACCCCCAGGGCCAGGCAGTGCAGCACACCCAGGCCCAGGGCAAGGGCCACCCCCAGGGTCAGGCAGTGCAGCACACCCAGGCCCAGGGCAAGGGCCACCCCCAGGGTCAGGCAGTGCAGCACACCCAGGCCCAGGGCAAGGGCCACCCCCAGGCAGAAGGTATTAGGGAAGGCGTAAGCCATCCCAGAACCTGGACAGGAGGGAATCATAGAAAAGGGCCTGTCTTGGGCGAAGTTTAAGACCCTCAGTCTAGGGGCACGGGCTACCCAAGGTGACCCCAAAGCCTCTTTCGATGCAGTGATGTGAATATTCTGATTTCACCCTCCCCTCTCCCTTTCACCTACAGCTGGGGCACTCCCAACAGGAAGCCAGAGGGCATGGGAGCTGAGGAATGGGGTCCATCTGGCTCAGCCCCTGAAGCAGAGAGCAGGGCAGAGGGCAGGTCTGGAGGCAAAAGAAGGCAGGTCCACGGCAGGGGTTCAGGCCCTGGACACACACAGCACTCCTGGGGTGCAAGGACTCTTGGGGCCTCCTCAGCCTGGGCCAAAATGCTCCCTGGGTTCCTCTTTTCTTGCTTTGTGCTGGGGATGGTCAGTGTTACCTCTGGGATGGACACAGGGTCCGTTCACACCTCTCACTCTCTCCCTGCCTTCCTCACGGCCTCTCTTTCTACCACCCGCCTCAGTCCCACTTCTCTCTTTTCTTCAGTTACTCTCTCCATCCCGTGAAGGACCCTCCATTGCTGTTTATCCAGACCCAGATTGTGTGGGCGCTGAAGCAACAGACCCGAGAGTTACCTAAGACTTTTGGGGAGGCAGGCTGGGGGCACCCCACGCAGCCCCGGGAAGTAAGGACATCCCCTGCCCCGGCACCTGCACCCAGGGCACCAGGCTCCCCCCGGGGAGCGTCTGGCTCAGGAATCTGGACTTCCCCAGGGGTGCGAGGGTTGGGGAAGAAGAACTGTCCTTGGTCTGGGGAATCCTGCAACGCGCCTGAGGCCTGACAAGCACAGGAAGCTAAGGTCTCTGCTGGAGTTTCCCACCAAAGGTGGGTACCATTGGATGGGGTGATTGGTGGTCAAAGTTGGGGACGCAGGTGACAGCGGCCAGGGGAGCATAAAATCCTTCCAATCTCAGGTCTTCCAGCAGATCTGGGGGTACTCAGGGGGTTGCAGGTGGAAGTATCTCTGGGGGCCAGTGTGCACATGGCCCCATCTACAGGCATCCCTTCCTCCTGGGCTGCAAGGAGCTCTCACCGCCACTTTCCCTGCGGGTACCAGCAGAACCGCAGATGGTTGCCAGTGGTCAGCCTGCGGAGCATCGCTTCCCTCTGCAGAGCTTGCATCCGTGTTGGGAAGTCCCTAGTCTCCGCGTCCAGCAGCGGTGCACAAACACCTCCGCCTTCTGCCCCTCTCGGTAGCCTTTGACATTTACTCCCCCATCACACAGTGAGGGGGCATGTCCTCCGGGCTCTGGGGAGTGCGGTGAACCCACCTCCCTTCCTGCTTTAGCAGAGCTCAGAGCCTGCTGACGGAGGAAACGCAGGCTCTGTGACTGCACGTGGAGAAAGACCTCACTGGGTCTGGAAGACCACCCAGAGTGGGCGACAATGGACTAAACGGGAAAGCTTGCTGGGCAGAATATCCAGGGACAGCAGTCACACATGGAGTAAGGGCTCCCAGATAGCAGGTGGCCTGATATACCTAGGAGCTGCAAAGAGATCCATGTGGCAGGAATGCGGAGAAGTGGCAATAAACGGGACAGAGTGACGTGGGGGACAGTTTGCAAGAATTTTGCCAGCCAAGGTGACAACTTCAGGGCTCTATGTAAGGCAGAGCCAACGTCAGATCTGTAGATTCAAAGAGGGGCCTCTGGCTACCGGTGGGGAAGGGACCAGAGCAGGGCAAGACCGGAGGCGAGTGGTCAGTGAGGAGACAGTCAGTCAGTGCTAGTGAGGGCAGGCAGTGACCTGGAGCTGGGCAAGTGGAGGAGAGAAGGAAAGTTTGACGGACTCAAGGGCTCCAGTGAATGTTGTAAGGAGCCCACGTTGCTGATGAATCGCCCATAGGGAGTGATAGAGAGGGTGGCGGCAGAGATTCTATTTCGAAGCAACGAGTGGATGAAGAACATGAGAGAGGAAGGTTTGGGGTAAAAAGGTGCATTGCTCGTGTCTGGTCATGGCATAGTAACTGGAACTATAAGCAATCAGAAGACTGGACAGAACACAGGAGGCCACCACTGCATCCCTGACAGAACAAGCCCGCAATCCCCAAAAGAAGAAAAAAATCGTGAGATGAGCCCCATGATCTCCCTGGATCTGTCCCCTTCTTGGGGACAATTTCACAATCATGGTACGGAGAGCTTGGGTCTAAATTGAACACAGTGGCCCCACACAACAGAGCAGGCAGAAACTACAGTCTGGAATAGCTGAATGTGTTGCTCCATTGCATGACTATAAAGTGGGCAATTCATAAAGAAAAGAGGTTTCATTGGCTCATAGTTCTGCTGGGTGCACAGGAAGTGTAGTGCTGGCATCGGCTTCTGGGGGGGGGTGGGGCCTCAGAAAGCTTCCAGTCATGGTGGAAGGTGAAGTGGGAGCAGGCAAGAGCGGGAGCAAGAGAGAGAGGGGGCAGGTGCCACACACTTTTAAACACAATCTCACGTGAACTCACTCATCACTAAGGGGTTGGCCCTAAGCTATTCATGAAGGACCCACCCCCATGATTCAAACGCCTCCCACCAGGCCCCACCTCCAACCATGGGGACTACATTTCAACACAAGATTTGTAGGAGGCAAACATTCAACCCGTATCACTAAAGCACCTGTAATCATCAGGGCAGGATCTTGGAGAAGAGGGAGCTGATGGGGGAAGGAGGAAGATGTCCAGCAGAGGCCCCTGGGTGCTGGCGAGACCACCTCAGGCTTAATGAAGAACAACTCCTGTGAGGCCAAGAGTGGAAGAGATTTCAGATGCCAAGCGGTGCTGGAGGACTTTGAAGTTCTTTCCCAATCAGAGTACAGAGACCTCATTAACATACCAGGAGTCTGCCTGCAAGGCCAGAGAAGCCTTATCTTAGTAATAAACACCACACACTTGAGTCAAGCCTACTGTAGATCTTCCCTCAGAAGCCTTTAGAACTAAGCCTCAGAAAGATTTGCATGTTGGAGCTGGATTCTCACCAAGTTTAGAGAAATTTGTGAAACACAGTAGGCTTCCCACAGATCTGCCATAACAAATAAGGCTAAGACTACACACATTGAAGTAATCCACCGTAACTGAAATGCTTCCTGGAATAAAAATCAACCCTTTTCAGAGCAGATATCGGAATCCAGAGTTTCTGCAACTTACCACCCACAAGATCCAACATATAATCCCACAATTATCAAACACACAAAGAAACAGGAAAATGTGACTCGTAGTCAAAAGGAAAGCCAGAAACTGTCAGTAGAAACCAATACTGACATAGCCTGAATAACAGATCTGGCAGAAAAATCTTTCGAAGTAGCAACTATAAATATGTCCAAAAAAGTTAGAGAAAAACGTGCTTGACAAATTAATGGAAAATATGATTGTCATAAGGAAGCAGATAAGGAATCTAAGCAGAGAAACAAAAACTACAATGAAGAACCAAATGGAAATTCTAGAACTGAAAATAACAACAACTGAAATAAAAAAGTCACTGAATGAGATGATGAATTCCTTAGTTTGAAACACACCATGATGTCTGCAGGAAATCCAAACGGAGGCATTAACACTTAACAGTGGGAGATACGGGTCTGAAATCCAGGAGGGAGACCAGGCTGGAAGAGAAGTGATTGCAAGTCATCAGTACAGAGGTAAGATTGGAGGAACTCATGCAGGAAGTGGACGTTGGTGCCATCCTCACTTCACCCTATGCCCCACTGGGGAGGTAAAACCAACCAAACAAGAAAACAAACAAAACACCTTTCAATCCCATCCCTCAGAGGGCACCATCCCCCAAGCAGAGCCTCAGTCAACCTTGCCCCTCAGGATCCCTACCTACTAATTACAAGCTCCTTACAGAGCACAGAGGGGCCTTAGGGGATGTTCTCTGCCAATTAGAGCCACTTTGGGAAAGCTACTGTGAATTGGTCTACTTCCACCTCCTCCCACTCTTGCAAAATGTGCTCTATAATCTTGCTCGATTCTAAAACCAGTGTGGCCTCCACAATGCCCCATGCCCCTAGGCTCCAGAACCTCAGCAAAGGAGTGTGAGGGGCGGGTGGCAGCTGTCAGGAGCTGCTCTTGGCAACCCAGGTCCCAGGGCCTGTCAGAACAGGGAACAGGAGCAGGGCTGCTGAGATGGGGTGATAAACTCCCCGTCAGTGGAGAGGTAGTTGTCCGCAGCAGTCTTTATCTGAGCTCTCACCTATACAGGCATTGTGCTAAGCTTGTTACATCAATCATCATAACATCCCAAGGAGATGGAAAGTCCCACTCTCCAGGTGACAACACAGAGATTTAAAGAAGTTAGTGACTAACGTAAGGATGAGATAGGAAGTGGTAGGACTAGGATTCAAAGCAGGTCTCTCTGACTCCAGAGTCCATGTGTTTCACCTCTAGGCTCTGAGACTGGATGTGTGTGTAACTGTTTCAAGCCCATTTCTTCCAGAGTCCCTGGAAATGGCTGGAAATGGCTCATTGTCATGGTGGAAGGGCCTGCTAATGGAGGAAATAACCAACCACCACTGCCACCATCATCAGAAACAGCAGCTCTATCACCATAGCAACTGGTGGTGGGATCACTTGAGCCTGGGAGGTCAAGGCCCCAGGGAGTCTCAGCAGAGGAGTAGGGGGTGGGTGGCAGCTAGGATCAGGGTTAGGATTAGGGTTAGGGTTGGACTGGGCCCAGTTGCTGAGGCCAAACAGCTGGGAAGTGTCCTTCTCCCCAACAGCCAAATCACAAATCAGCTCTGTTGTCTGAACCTGCCCCATGTTCCCAGCTGCACCACCATCCTGTCTAGCCCAGTCCACGGTGATGCTCTCTCACTGCATTCCTGGTTTCCCCTCATGTGCCATTCTGTATAGCCCCACAGACTAGCCACAGTGATCCTTTGCAAACAGAACTCAGACCAGTCCTCTTCCCGTTTAACACCGTCCTGTGCCTTCCAACCTACGAAGAACAAAATCCATGCCTCTGGTTATGGTCTACAGAATCCTGTGTGATCTTCCCTGTCCTGCTCCTCTACTGCCGTTTCAGGCCACAGCTCCTTTCCTTGTTCTGCTCCAAGTGCTCAAACCTTTTCGCATTATGGAACCAAGACCAACTTTGTTCCCGCTTCAGGACCACTGTGCTTACGTTCTCATGCCTTCTCTAAAGGTTCGTACAGCTGACTTGCCATTCAGGTCTCAGTTCCAACGTTACATACCCTCATCAAGTCTTTTCCCGACACCTTGCACTAAAGTACCTCCCGGTAGGCTTCCAGCAGTCATCACCCTTAAAATGTTTCGTTTGGGCTTTATTTGCATATCTCCTGGCTTCTCAACTAGAAGCCAAGATCCATGAGGTCCTGGATTGTATCTTGATCCCCTGGTATCCCCAGCACCTAGTACAATATCTGGCACAAAGAGACACTCAGAAACACTGATCAGGTAAATTAATTTGGATTGATCTATACAGTCTCAAATTTCCTGGTTCTATTGTTTAATCACAATCTAAAGATTCTGGTTTTATTGTTTAACTTTCCACTTACTCATCTACCCATCTGTCCATCATCCACACATCCAACTGTCCATCCGTCACCCATCCACCCACCTATTCAGTTATGCATCATCCATTCATCCAACCATTATCTATCCATCCATTCATGCATCCATCCATCCATCCATCCATCCATCCATGTATCCGTCCATGCACTTATCCTTCCATGCATCCATCTAACCATACACATACACCTTCATACCCATCCACCAAACCATCCTTAACACCCACTCTGTGCTTGGTGCTGAGGACCGAGGTTTAACCAGGACATGAAATCTACCCTAGAGAAACTCCCAGCCTTGTCCTCCTGTTCCCTCTGTTCCCCATACTGTGAGCTGCTCCAGGTAGAAACGACACTAACCTTATAGATAGGCACAGGCAAAGTTCTGGGAGTTCAAAGTTCAACCTCTGCCTCCTAGGAGGCTGCTCCTGTTTGTATATAGGTCTATGCCCTCTTGGGCCTTAGATTTAGACCTTCACCTCTTTTTTCTGTGCCCTGGTCACTGTTGGCTGACCCCTGGGGCAGAGCCAACAAATTTAGCCAGATCCTAGGCTCCAGATAAAAGGGATTTGAGGAGAAGACTCTGCTCCATCTTGAAGAGTCAACTAAAGCATTTCAAAACTCAGAATGAATTTCTGAGGGCCTGATGTGGAGTGTAATCTTTGTGCTACAAGACAAGAGGAAGGAGAGAGATAATGCCTGGAATAGGAAAGAAGTCTTCCTGGGGGAGTTAGGGCTAGAGCTGGACTCAAAGGAAGGGAGCCCTGGGGAGGAGGAGTAAGGGTGGGAAGTATGATGCAGAGGCAGGGATGAGTGTAGTATGAATTTGGGCTGCGAGTGGGGAAGCACAAGACTAGTATCCAGTGAACTCCTACTCATCCTTCAACCCCCAATCCAAATGACTCCCACTTGAGAAGGTTTCCCTAAACTGCCCACTCCCATCCTCCCATTCTCCCATTCTCTTCAGAGAGAATAATGATGGAAATGGTAATGTTAATAATAATCATAACAGTTAGCTAACACCTTCCATGCCAGGCCCAGTAACAAATACCTTGTGTCTATTATCTCATCTAACACCACAGCAGTTCACCATTGCATTACCTCATCCCCACTTTTCAGATGAGAAACTGAGGCTTAGGGTAAATGGTATAGAAGTTTTCTGAACCATCATGGGGATTTATTTGTCTTCTGTCTCCCTTGTCTTTGCTGCTCATATATACACACTGGGAGTATGTATCTATGCCCAACAGGGCAGGGACAATTTGAGTATTTTCTGGGTCTTTGGAGGCTAGTAAAAGAAGTGGCCTACTGCAAGCCTGGTACGAATATTGGATGGATGGAAGAATGGATGGTTGAGTGGGTGAATGGATGGATGAATGAATTAGCAGATTGATGGGTGAATGGAAGGATGGATGGATCAATGGATAGATATACCAATAGATGGATAGGTACAAGGAAGGGTGGATGGATGAGTGTATGGGAAGGTGGATGGATGGGTGTGTGGATGGATGGATGAAGGGTGGATGGATGAATTGACAGATGGGTGGTGGGTGGATGGATGGATGGGAGAATGAGTGGGTGGATGGGTGGGTAAATGGTTGGATGGATGGTTGGGTGGATGGACAGGTGGTTGGGTGAGTGGATGGATGGATGGATGGATGGATGGATGGATGGACAGATGAATAGATGGATGGATGGATAGATGGATGGATGGATGGAGAGGTGGTTGGGTGAGTGGATGGATAGATGAATGAATGGATGGATGGATGGATGGATGGATGGATGG
>CM052657.1:112924616-112943919 GCA_028533165.1 Leontopithecus rosalia | reverse complement strand
GATGGATGGATGGATGGATGGATTGAGAGGTGGATGGGTGAGTGGATAGATAGATGAATGGATAGATGGATAGATGGATGGATGGATTGAGAGGTGGATGGGTGAGTGGATGGATAGATGGATGGATGGATGGATGGATGGATGGATGGATGGATGGATGGACAGATGAATAGATGGATGGATGGATAGATGGATGGATGGATTGAGAGGTGGATGGGTGAGTGGATGGATAGATGGATGGACGGATGGATGGATGGACGGATGGATGGATGGATGTGTGGGTGGATGCGTTGGTGTATGGGTGGCTGGGTGGCATATATAAGGCCTCCCATCTCTGAAGTTGTTTGTTATGTGGTGCCTCTGTGGCCCATATGAAGACAGCTTCTTGACTGTGCCAGGGCTGAGCAAGGCCCTGGAGGTCAGGCCCAGCCCCTCCCATCTTTCCCACACACATTTCTCTCTCTTTCATAGTCATTCCCCAATTTGGCCTCACATCCCATCATCCTGTTTAGGGCTCAGATTTCCGGGGAGTGCCCCTATACCAAACCTTCATGGCCCTCCACCCACTTGCAGACGCTGCTGGCTTTGACCTCCCCCCTCCTCAGCTTCCCCAATCTCGCCCCGACCCCGCCTCCACCCCTCCACGGAGCCAGTTCCTCTCCCCGCAGCTGTCCACACTTACAAAGCCAGGACTGTTCAATAAGGCCGTGCCAGCTGGAACAAGACACTTCCCGTCTGACGGGAGGTTCTGCATGGAGCCTGCGGGCAGCTGTCAGCCCGGGGGGCACAGGACCGGATCTGGAGGCTGCTCAGGGCCAGTGCCTCCCTGGACCCCCTCAGAAGAGGCTCTGCTGGGCCTGGCCCAGGGTCCCAGAAAGGACTCCTCAGACTGGGGGACCTGGAGCGGGGGCTTTAGCCTCCTGAACCCCTGGGGCCCTCATACTCCCGTCCCTTTGGGATGCGCAGGGGACAGCCTCCACACCGGAGCCTGGGTGCTGGTGACATTTGTTGGCTCTGCCCCAGGGGTCAGCCGACAGTGACCAGGGCACAGAAGGAAGAGGTGAAGGTCCCAATCTAAGACGGGCCGCCCAGCATGGTCACCTGCAAGCTAGAGTGGACCACCAGGGAGGCCAGAGCAGAGGTGTTGGCCAAGAGCAGCCCCAGGAAGAGGCGGCTGCGTCTCTTCTAGAAAAATCATCTGCTAAATGTCTTTAGGGCAGCTGAGAAAGTCACTCCCCCAGCCCCTTCTGCTTGCTCATTGCCCACTAGGCAATCATTCCACAACTATTTCTTGAGCGCCGAGTGCATGCCAGGCATGGGGACACAGACCCAGGTCCCTGCCCTCACAGAGGCTGCATTCCCACAGCCAGCCTCCACCTTCGGCTCCCCCAGGCCCAGCCTGCCCAGAGCTGTGCACCAGGCCTGGACCCAGCCTGGCAGAGCCCTCTGCCTTCTCTGGCTCTGACTCCTTCTATAAAGCTCTAATTACATCCTGGGAGAAACAATTAGAATGAAACTATGAGTTTTTTTTCCTCCCCCCTGCCCCCCGCCCAGACTGGGCCTGTTTAATAACTTAATTAAATAAACAGAATTATAATTATAATGTTAATATTTCCTTTCTGTAATACTGCCACATTCTGCGGCAAGAAGCTTCTCTTGGGAATGAGAGCGCCCCACAGCCCCCAGCACCTCCCCAGTCCGAGGCTGGCCGCCCACCAGCCTCCCTGCTGGGGCCTCCCCGCAGAGCCCACCCGGTTCTGGGACTCAGCAGAGCTGGCAGGAAACCAGCCGGGGGGAAACAGCCTCGTTCTCTCCTTCCTGAGTGTTTACAATCGAGCTCAAACCACACGATGAAAATTACTCTGAAGCTCCTAATCGCACATTTCCTTCCTCTAACCATTTTCTTTTGACAGTTGACTTTGAAAACGTTTACCACTTAATTCTCCCGAGGCGGGAAGGGGGAGAAGGAAGGAGGCTGCCCTGCTAGCGAAAGCTGCCGTCCCTGGAAGGACAGGCTCCGAGCAGGGGACCAGGCGGGGGATCTGGGGCTCCGGCTGGGGCGAATCCTGCCTCTCTTCCCATCCTCACTAGCAAGGTGACCTGGAGCAAGTACACATTCCTTCCTTGAGTCTCATTTCCTCTTCTATAAGATAAGATGAAGAATATTCACTTTGCAAAGTAACGCTATGAGATCAGCCGGCACGTAGTAGGTGCTCAATAAATGTTAGGTTCTTTCCTCCTGGCTTCTTGAAAAAACACAGCACCTGAAGCAACAATTCTCCAGCTCTTATTTCCTCTACGCAGTGTGGCGTGGAGATCTTCAGAGCAGCGTCCTGGGTTCACACACCAGCTTGGCCTCCACCTAGCAGAGCAGTGGAATCTGGGAAAGCAGCTTGCTTTTTGTGACTCGGTTTCCAGGTCTGTAGGAGGGGGGAGTGACCACGCCCTGCATCACTGGGTCACCTGGAGGATTCCATGACTTATGGGAAAGGGTGTGAACAGGAGACTGGATGGCTCAGAAGGGCTGGCAACTATCCGCATGGGTCACTCTGCAGGTGGCTGGACCGAGACAGAGCTGGCTTCTAGCCCTGGACACTCTTTGTGCTGAGAAAGTCACCCGGTTTCAAGGGCTTTCTGTGTTCCTGCTGTGAAATGGGTACCCTGACTCACAGGCTTGCCACAGGCATGGGGAGGCGGTGGGCAGGAGGCCCCAGTGGGAGGCCTAGTCAATGGCAGGGAGCAGCCACACTCCTGCCCCAAAGCTAGGAGCCCGAGGGGGCTTCGTCCCAGAGTCAAAGAAGGGTGGGAGCTGTAGCGTCAGCAGAAACACCTGTTGGTACTGTAGCCACAGCCAGGGGAGAGGATCGCCCGAGACCTCCATGCCCACCCCGACAGCAGCAGCCAGGACCCCCGCTGGCTCAGGACTCCCCGCCACCCCCATCCATGCCTGGGCTCTGGAGCAGGTGGCCTGGCGTTGCCCCCCTCACGGTGTGGCCTCGAGCGAGTGAGCCTTACTGAGCTTCCACCTCCACGTCTGAAGACGGGGACTAATCTGGTGCGTTACTGCATCGCCCAGGGTCTGGCACACAGGAGGCACTCCTGAACGCTGGTGCCACATCCAGGACTGTTCTTCCTTCCTTCCCAAGCTCTGAATGGCCTCCAGGCGGAGGCGGCACCTGTTTCTCTGCCTGCGTGTCCTCTCCCACCCCCGTGGCGTGGACACCCACGTCTCGAGACCAGTTCTGATGTGCCCGCCTCTTGGAGCCTTTCCCCAGGGTCCCTTTCAACATGACACTCAGGCCAGGGGCCCACAGGCTCAGACCCCTGGGGTGCAGGAACAATGGACTCATCTCTGTGGCCCCAGACCCATCATCCCAGTCTTTTCCCCACATGCCGTGAGAAGACACAAGGAGGTCGGGAGAGGCCGGGCTGAGAGCCAGAGGGAGACTTCGAAGCACTCACGCCGATGTGCGAAGGGCCCGCATTGGCTGGACAGAGGGCACCTGCTCATACCGTGCAGAGCCGAAGTCAGAGGGGAACATGGGGACAGTAGCAGAGATACAGAGAAGGAGACGGATTTGAGAGTCGTGAAAGAAGGTCACAACGGTAGAATGAAGCGAAAGAACGGAAGAGCCTGATTCAAGAGATACAAGGGACAGGATTCCCGTAAGGACACATGACACCTGTGTGTGAGGCGTGGCCTCCTTCCCTGAGATGAGGACAGCCCGTGGGGCACCAGGATGGGGGCAGGGAGGCCATCCGCTTGGTTGAGGGCATGTTTGGCTGGGCACATTTGACATGAGAGTTACTCTGCTTCTCTCTTCATGGGATCACACAGAGCCACAAACAGAGCTGGGACTGGCCTCCATCTCCCACTCCCACGAGTCCGAGACACTTCCCAGCCCTCCCTGTGCTTTTGAGAGGACAGAGTGGACACAGTCCAAAGAGGAATGTTTTGAAAACACACATCCTCTCAGCTGTTTGCCTCTAGAATCATTAGCAAGAACCCAAAATCCATACATTTTTTTCTGGTAAAAAATAATAGCAATCCTGTCCTGGTGGCCAAGTCTGTGAAATCGCGAGCAGCAGGCAGGGCACCACCAGAGCATTCCCAGCGAGCCAGATGCCAGCAGCTCTCTGTGGCCCTGAGCGGCAGGTGCTGTGGGCGTGACGGCCTGCTAGGGGCTGGCTCGGCCTGGAGTGGAGGCCATAGCCCTCTCTCCTCCAGACACCTGCCTTTGGGGGGGACCTTGCCCCCCATGCTGAAGTTACTATGTGAGCACGAGGACCCCCAGATCTTTTCCTCTGGCCAAGATCTCCCCCGAGTCTGGAGCTGCTAACCAGCAGCCCAAGGCCTCTGCCTCACCCGTGGGAGTCTCACAAGCAGCTCAACCTCAGTGCACCCCTAAAGGAGCCCACCTTTTTACCTTCCTTTCCCCACTTCCCTCTCCTCCTTCCAGTAGCCCCAGCTGCAAACCTGGGGACACACTGAGACCTGGGTCACTGAGCTGCACTGGGTCTCCCTCCTTGAGCTCTCACATCTGCCTTGCACCTCCCACCCCACTGGCTTCTCCCCAGGTAACTGCCGCCACCCCCAACTCGCCTGGCGATCTGTCCTCCACCTATCAGAAGAGGGGTCTTCCAAACAGGACCCTGACAGCGCCACCTTCTGCTCCCGCACACTTCAGGCCCCTCCCAATGGCCCATCAGACCCCACTGCCTCCTCCAGGCCCTGCCTAGGGGCCCCAAGGCCACCCACCCCCATGGGACCTCCAATCAGGCCCGAGGCAGCCATTGCCAGATCTGCCCCTACCTGCATGTCAGCCATGTTCGCATGAGCTGTTTCCCCTCCCAGAAAGGTCCTCCCACTCCCCGACCCCAGGGAAGCTGAATTCACACCCATCACAGCCCAGGTACCTCTTCCCAAAAATGCCCCCCACCTCCTCCCTGGGCATCCCCAGAGCAGCTGGGATCCTGGGTGCTGCCTGGTGGGCTCCGCTTCCCACGCTTGGCAGCACACTCTGAGCACAGAAGGCAGTGGGAGACTTCGTAAAGCCAGGTGGCCTCAAGTGGGCCTCAGGAGCAAGGTCAGGGAGGTGAGATGAGGTAGGAGGAGGCAGGCCTGAGGAGGACTTTGCTGCTTCCTCTGGGACGAACCTTGGAGGGTGAGCAGAGGGAGGGCAGGGCCGAGGCTGGGATGTTCACGGACCAAGGGCCATGGAGAGGCCGCTGCAGTAAGCCAGGGCAGCCGGGGCCAGAGGCGTCTGGGTCTGAATGCCGTGCAGATGGGGTGAGGGGACAGCAAATGCTTTGCGGTGCTCCTGGCATGAACTGTGCACTGGGCGTGAGAGGAGTTTGTTTGGCCGGTAACGGATGCAAATAGTGAATCCGTGAGATGTGATAACAAGGACCACGGCTGAGGCTCAGAAGGTGTGGGAGACCCTCTTCCTGGCCAGGACGATGCCTTTTGGAAAGGAAAGCTAGCTTGGACAATTTGGGGAGCGTGTGATCCCCACGGGAGAAACCAGAGCTCCCTGTCCCACCTCCTGCTTTGCCAGTCCCAACCCCTCCTGGGCCTGGCTGGGCAGGACCTGGAGCCCCGCAAGGGGCCGGGGTGAAAGGAACAGCGAAGGTGGGGTGGGAGTCTCTCAGTGGTTAGCACGAGACCTGCAGCAGAGTCCCCCCACCGAGAGCTGGCCCCAGCTCTGGCCCCAGTGCTCATCTGGGCTGTTCTGCCACCCACATGGGCTTCAGGGACAAGTTGGGCCCCAGAATCATAGGCACAGATCTGCCCCAGCACACCCTGGGGCATAGAGAAGACAAACCCGTTCCCTGAGTCAGTTTCCACAACCAGAAAACGGGGGCATTGTGTTTCGTCTAAGCACAGAGGACCGCTCCTGCTCGGCCTCGTTAGGGTTCTGTGGGAGCTGGCACTCTCCTCCAGCAATGCCCTACCCTCACAGCTACGGTGCCCAGAACTGCTATAGAGCCACCCTGCTTGGCAGGCGAGGGCCACTGTTGTCTCCATCAAAGTGCAAACGTGTGACCTTCAAAGAGCAGCCTGTTCATGCCCCAGTCCCTTTCCACTGGCACTGGGCAAAGACAGTGGGAAGGGGAAACCAAGTCATACGTTTTGAGGTTCAGGCCAAGGAAGGGTGATGTGAGGGAGGCCTGCACTGCCCTAGATAAGACTCACCGTGAGCAGCAAAGACAGCGAGTGGTATTCACAGATTGCCCGCTGCGTGGTGTGGGCACCACAGGGCACCCTGGCAAGCATGCCCTGCATGGCAACCGTTGGTCACTGCACTTTACAGAGGATGAATCAAGACCCAGGAGGCCGCTCCCACACAGGAGGAGGGGAGGGGACACTGGACCCCAGCGGGAGGACGTGAGGGCATTGGAGATCCTGGAAGGACCTCAGGCTTCGCTTCCCCACTGCTACCTGCTCTGTTTTCAGTCCGATACTTTCTTCTTCAGGGAAAACATAGGCTAGAACAGCTTGGGCATTAGGATGACTTGGGAGATGCTGCCAGGGCTCCCAAGACAAGAGCTAGGTTCGTACTGCTCTCGGGGACCCCAGCCCCCATCATGGGGCAGGTGCACGGGGCCTCAGGCGCATTGGGGAATGGAGGGAGCAGAGATGGCCCTTATCTTGGCCAGTCAATGGTCACTGGAGCTTAGAGTGCTGAACAAGGCAGCGGGGCAGGCACATTGTGGACAGAAATGGATCTTCCGGGACGGACCCAAGGTTGCTTAGGCGTCATGGCCCGTTGGCCTGGCTGAGGGGCCACCGTGAGGAGCTAGAGGCCCACTGGCTCCTGAAGCAGTGCATTTGTACTCAACTGGCTTCCTTTGTGAGCCCTGGACTCTGCAGTCCATTTCCCGGCAGCAAAGCGAAGGAGCATTCTCAAGCCAGGTGCCAGCGTTCTGCACCTACTGGTGTGTGTGAAGGAAGGAGATGAGCTCCTGGCCACCCCGCAGCACCCAACTCTGTGCCTTTGGGTCAGGCCCCTTACTACTCAGGGCCTCAGTGTCCCCCACATCTGTTAGTGGGGCTTTTCCAGAAAGGAGAGAGCGTCCATACTGACTAACGTCTACGGGAACTCAGAAGGCCTCGGGGGTGCTGCCATGAGTCCAGCTTTCTGCAAAGTCAACAAAACTCACAAGGTCGTGTGCTCCTCTGGGCAAGGCCCACACTGAGAGGTCTCTGGGGAGCAGTGCCGGGAACAAGAACATTGGGGATCTCTCCTGCCCCCCACGTGACCAGGCATGTGCCCCAGAGCCTCCCCACGCCTCTACGTGCCCATCTGCGACCTCTGTCTCCGCCCTGAGCATCGCAGAGCGCTGCTTTATGTGGGACTGCAGAAGGCATCTGCAGCTTCTGTGTGCGGCCTGGCTGTCCCCCGCTTTCAAGAGGGCCACTTCCTTATGAAATACCGGTGTCTTTCCAGCTCTCCCACTATGCTCACTGCTCTGCATCTACCCCGGATCTTAGCTTATTTATATTAGCTCACATATAGTAGCCCACTGAATTCTTTTCTTTTTTGTTTTTTGAAATGGAGTCTCCCTCTGTCACCCAGACTGGAGTGCAGTCCCAGCTCACTACACTGGCACAATCCCAGCTCACTACAACCTCCACCCCCCAGATTCAAGCGATTCTCCTGCCTCAACCTCCTGAGTAGCTGGGATTACAGGTGCATGCCACCACAACTGACTAATTTTTGTATTTTTAGTAAAGATGGGGTTTCACCGTGTTGGTCAGGCAAGTCTCGAACTCCCGACCTCAAGTGATCCGCCACAACCTTGTGGGGGAAATTATTGGTATGATCATTTCCATGTTACAGGGGAAGAAACTGAAGACCAGTGAGGTTGCCAAGGACACGAAGCTAGAAAGCCTGAGCTCAGAACTCATGCTCGTGATTAAGTCACCACACTTCCTCCCTTCTGATGAAGGCCCAGAGCGGCAAGGGAGCGCAGCAAGCTACTGGCCGTGTACAGACCCAAGAGTCCCGCCTCCCAGGGCTCTGTTCTTGCACCCTCATGCTCCAGGCCCTCCACTTATTCCAGGCATGATATGAGCAGGTTCCTCATGGGAGAGAGACGTCATGGAAATTTCTCCAGCAATGAGCCACCTGTGAGATTCCTGCGAGAGATTAATAAAATCTTATCCAAGAGCACGGTGATTCGTGCCAGTCCACCCTGTCAATCAGGAATCGGCAGAACTATAATTTCTATCAAACTATAATTAGCTGAATTTCCTTTTGTAATCTTGGGAATCCGAGCTGACTGCAGCCTATCATTGGAGCCGTGGGGTAACAATCAGCCACTTCTCGTACAAAACGGTTAGGAGTCAAAATGTCCTACGGGTCCCTTTGATGTTTAAAGAGGAATTGCTCATGCAAAGACACCAAAAAATTAGTGGAATTTCAAATACAAAACAAATGCAGCCTTGTTGGGACACAGGGTTTCACGGAGGGAGGGATGCTTGCAAGGCTGCTTAACCAGGATGGCTTCCTGGCCACGGCCACCCCGTCCTTGGACAAGTGCCACAGAGTGGGTGAGGAGTGGGGTTAGTATTTCTCCAGGGCCAGCTTAGTGCCAGGTAAACAGTGCATACAAGAAGTAAGAAGAGAATGAATGAGTAGATGAATTAATTAATTAATTAATTAATTAAGTGGAAGGGCTTGGTGTTTTGTTCCTACACATGAATGTCTGCCTTCCACTCTTCCTGACTCTCTGCCTGGGGAACCAGCTGCTCAGCTTTCACAACTCACCTCAAACACACCCTCCTTCAGGAAGCCTTCCTGGATTTCCTCCCCAACTTGGCTGCTCCCTCTTCAAGCTTCTGAAGCCTTAGCCTGCAGGTCCTTCATGGTGTGCATCAGCCTTTATGTGTCCTTCTTCCAACAGGGAATCTCTGGGGAAGACCTTTTCTGCCCCATTTCTGTGTCCCCAGTGCTGAGGGGCATCAGAAAATAAACATTAAGATCACAGATCATAAATCTGCCCTTGACCCCATCCCCCAGTCCCTTCGTAACCTGGCAGCCAGAGCATGCTTTCAGCAGGTGGGTCAGACCCATCCGTCCCCTGCTCCCCAGTTCATTCAAGCAAAAGCCGAAGGCCTTAAAAAATCCTACAAGAGTGGGACCAACGAACTTGCCCTTTGAGAGGAGAAGGGGGCCCCTTAGAAGTCACACTAGAAGGCCAGGCACGGTGGCTCAAGCCTGTAATCCCAGCACTTTGGGAGGCCGAGGTGGGTGGATCAAGAGGTCAAGAGATCGAGACCATCCTGGTCAACATGGTGAAACCCCGTCTCTTCTAAAAATACAAAAAATTAGCTGGGCATGGTGGCGCGTGCCTGTAATCCCAGCTACTCGGGAGGCTGAGGCAGAAGAATTGCCTGAACCCAAGAGGCGGAGGTTGTGGGGAGCCGAGAAGGCGCCATTGCACTCCAGCCTGGGTAACAAGAGTGAAACTTCGTCTCAAAAAAAAAAAAAAAGTCACACTAGAGGCCAGGCATGATGGCTCACACCTGAAATCCCAGCACTTTGGAAGGCCGAGGCGGGCGTATTGCCTGAGCTCAGGAGTTTACAACTAGCCTGGGCAACCCAGTGAAACCCAGTCTCTACTAAAATACAAAAATATATATATAAATTAGCCAGGTGTGGTGGTGGGTGGGTAGAGTCCCAGCCGCTCAGGAGGCTGAGGCAGGAGAATCGCTTGGACCTGGGAGGTGGAGCTTGCAGTGAGCCGAGATTGTGCCACTGGAATCCAGTCTGGTGACACAGCAAGATTCTGTCTCAAAAAAGAAAACAGCCGCACTAGAGCATGTGGGGCCATCCCAGAAAACTGGTGCCATGTCAGCCCATGGGAGGTTGTGCAGTGTTAGAAACAGATGCTTGGTGCCACAGAGAAAAATCAGCCCTGAGGCAAAGAATCTTCTAGCAGTGCAAGTTTTACGTCCTGGACTGCAGGAAGGGCACCCTCACTAGCCATGGTGCCACGAGAGTACAGTGAACAAAGGAGAACACACAAATTTATCCCTCGTGCATTTGGGGTCGTCCTTACTGCTGTGTCTGATCTCCTTTGGCTGGAGCCAGACCTCACAATCTAAACTAAAACCTGATTGGCTAATAATGTAAAACTTTTCTAAACAGGTAAAAGCAGTGTGGAGCTGGGACCTGCCTGTGAGCACGTGCAGCACGGATATCTTGGTTAAGGTACAAGGACATAGAATGTACTACGTGCCTGTCAGCATGGCGTGTCTAACAGCTACATAGGATACGGCTTCACAAAGAGCTATTGGCACACTTATGGTTTATTTTTTAACAAGAAATGACACTTTAAAGGGGAACTTTTTTACTTCCCACATGCAGGATCCAGCCGCTCCCACGCCTCGGTCCGCTCTGCCGGCCTCCCTACTATTCCACGGCAGGTTCCACTGTCCAGATGCCCCTGCCCCTGCTCACCCTGCCCCTCCAGATCCCATCCAGAGCCCTTCTCAGAGAGCACCCTCTTCTCTCACGCTCCTTTCTCTTGCCCGCGGTTCTGATCGCCTCCGCAGCAGGCCAGGCCACGTGACTGTGTGTCACGTGTGTTACTGCCTGTCCTCCGTCTCCCCTCAATAGAATGCAGACCCCCTTGGACAGGGACCCAAATCCATTTCACTGACTTACAAACCCTCAGTGCCTGCCACAGAAGGCTTGACTGCAGTTAGCGGGTGAGGAAATGAATGGAAAGGGCAAGGTGCTCAGCGGTGCTGGCTTCCTGTGTCCCAGGTTCCTGCCGAGGCTGACAAATGGGCCTCCTGGACCCTGAGACCACCAGCCACAACCTGGTTCCCGGGCCTCGTGCCAGGCTCCCAGCTGCAGAGGTATACCTACCGTACACAGGCCAGGCCACCACCTGGGTCTCTCTCTCTTTCCACCCCTGGGAGCCCAGGAGTCAGCGGTCACCACCTGGGTCCCTAAGCTCTCAGTATAGCCCAGCCTTCCAGTTGGAGAGAGGTTCACCTCCCAGGCCCATAACTGCATTCCTGGTGGTGTCTGGTGCCAGGACTCAGGGCCTGCCAGAGGTGAGCCCTGCAGGTCAAAGGGCTGTGGGTCCCCCCTGGCCCCAGGAGGGACAGAGGAGCACCAGGTGCCCACACAAGTCCCCAGAGGCAGTGCCTAGCTGCACCCCAGCTGCAGATGAGGACACAGAGGCCAGGAGCCTTGCATGGCCTGCCCCACAGCGCACAATGAGGAAGTGCTGGGACAGACACAGAGCAGGACTGCCCACTCCAGGGGCCACAGGCCCTCTCAGGGAGAGCCTAGCCTGGGTGTGGCTGCTGAGGAGACGGGCAAGGGGGCAGGTGAGTCACTTTCCTCTCCCCATCCCAGTGAATCTCAGTGAGCTGAGGGGTCCAGCGTTCCTCCAAATGACTGTAGAGGGGCCTCACAGAGACAGGGACCCAGCCCTCCCCTCTGCTGGGGACCCAGCCCAGTGAGGGTCAGAGAGCCCCCGGGCTAGAAGGGACTCAGAGGGCGTCTACACCTTCCTGGAGGTCATCTTGCCCAGCCCTCTTTCCCTGCCAGGGCCCATCAGGCGGGCCTGAGTGCCCTCCACACCCTTGGCAACTGCCCACTGAAATTTCAGGGAGGTGGCCTCAGTATGAATGAAGGAATGCGTGGTAGGAGGTGACAGTGGTGACTCAGGGTGATTCAGCTGGAGCCTGCCAAGAGCCTGCTGAGCAGCTGTCTGCAGCCACACTGGCCCCCAGCCTGCCCACCCTGCAGCAGGGGCCAGTTTTCCTTTCCCCAGGGCCCACCTTTCCTACTGGCTTCATGCCCAGACATGTAGAAAACGGTGGGGAAGAGGGTGCATGACAGGTGCCCGGGCTGAGCCTGGGAGTGGAGTGAGGGAGGGCCTGAGAGAAGAAGAGAGAGACAGGGGTGCTGCCCCTCCTCCTAGAAAAACCTGGGCTCTCCACCCTAGAGGACCGTCTCATCCGGTAAATCCTCACAATCCAGACAGGAAACCAAGGCCAGGAAGGGAGAAGATAGGCCTCAGTCAAGGGGCTGATAAGTCTGAACCAAGACGATGACCATGCCTCTCGGTCCTAGCCACGTCACTGGTCTTCTAGTTAGGTGGGGGACACGGGCGTCGTCCCATACATCCCACGGCTCCATCCCTGAAGTCGAGCAAGCCCCATCAGGGTCTCCGCTAGAAGAATCTGACATTGCCCGTATGCCTGAGATGACCAGATGCTTATTTCACTTTACAACCCCCTATCCATCTATCCGTGATCTACCTGTCCACGCATCCCCCCCATCCACATCCACACATTTATCCATCACTGATCAATCTGTCCTTCCATCTGTTCCTCCGTCACCCACCCTTCCTTCCATCCATCCATCCCTCATCCATGCATTCATTCATCCCTCATCCATCCACCCACTCCTCCACCTTCCCTCAGGCCATCCACACATTCATTCATCCATTTATCCATTTATCCTTCCACAAATCCATCTGGAATTCATACCCTTGGCTACTGGAGCATTCATCCATCAATTCCTTATTCATTAAACAAACCCTAGGAAGCCCTGACAGGGTAGCCAGTCCTGTGACTTTCCCCTGACCCCCAGCCTTCCACACCCTGCACCCTCCTCTCCAGCCATCAAGCCCTACTCATCGCAGCAGGCCGCAGTGACTCAGACATGCATGGTCCACGACTTTCAGGAGCTCATAGTGTCATGGGACCGACAAAATCTGAACCCAGAAAACTCTAAACCAGGCAGAAGTGCCTGTGCCTCCACCCCTCCCTGTCTCCAGGGTGGTGGAGTCCTCAGTCCTGCTCCTGCTGCTGCTGATCTTTGCTCCTCACCTGCTGGGGATGGGGAGGACCCAAGCTCCCCATACTTGCACCAGCTGGCTCAGAGAGAGGGGTCGATGCGGAGGGGAGGAGGCCTGGGGCAGCAGAGAATGAGAAGCGCCCGCCACTTCCTGCCTGGCTCGAGCTGGGCCCCCAGTGCTCCTAGGAGTGTTCTCCGGTGCTTGGCTTCAGGGCCTCGTTAATTCTGGACCTGCCCAGTGCTTTGAGATCGCTGGATAAGAGGGAATTCCAGAGGGGCAGCTCAGCCTCATAAAACCGTAATGAGCTGCGTTCTTCCTGCTGTGTCTTTGTCATCGCGATGACATGGTACAGCTTTCGCATTTCCAAGTGCCTCGCCCCTGTGATGGTTTAATCCCCACAGCAGCCATGGCTGGAGGGTCAAGGAGGGCAGTGAGAGGCCACTGGACTGCAACTCGGGTGACTCTGCCAGCACCAACTGCGTGACCTTGGACAGAACTTGCCTCTCAGGCCCCAGTTTCCTCAACTGCAGAAGGAGAGTCAACGCCTCCTCGAAGGGGCAGCGCGAGGGTGAAATGAAACTCTGGATCGGGACCCCAGAGCTGTGCCGTGGAGACTGCGCTGAACAAAGCTGAGGTCGGCGGGGCGGGGCCAGCCACGCACACAGGCCCGCAGGGGCTCCTCACCGTCCTCAGGAAGAGGTCCAAGCCGCTCAGCCTGGCCAACCTCCTGGCCTGGCCTCCGTCCCGGCTCCGCACCACCCAGACCCCACACACACTACTCTCCAGCCCACCCCAGGGGCTCTCCTGCATTCAAAACTTGAGCACGGTGTCCCTCCGCCTGGAGCCCCCCTCGCCTCTCCTCCCAGCCAGCCCCTTCCCCTGGCTGGTATCTCATCCTTCAGCACTCCGCTCAGATGCCCCCTCTTCCAGGGAGTCTTCTCTGATGCCTAGGTTCGGTGCTCCCCCTCCTCTGCATCTCCTCTGCTAAGGCACCTGCACTGGGCACCCTTACCGTCCAGGGCTGCTGTTCTGTCTCCACCATCAGACTGGCAGCGTGGGAGGGTGGGGGCCACATCGAAATCACTGATGTGCCCAGAGGGCCAGTGGGGCCTGGCACTGGGGGGCCACAGAAACATCTGATGCGTGGAGAATGAGCGATGATGTCATGTGGCCCGGGCTCCCTGTAGACACCTAGCAGTGACTCGTAGGAGACACGAGGTTGGGTCTAGGAGTCTGCCCCAACAGGTATCGTTTTCTTCCCTCCCCCTTATCTTCCCTCCTGCTTGGATCCACCCCAGCCCGAGGGGGAACCACAGGCAGACCTGGGCCCATCAGTCGTCCTCCCTGCGCCTCCCAGTCCTGTGCAGAAACAAGGATGGGTCAGTAGGGCCAGGGGGAGCACCAAGGCACATGCCCAGCCCTCAGCTCCTGCTGAGTCCTGGGCTTGAGGCCCTGCTCCAGGCCCTTGGGGTGAGCCAGGAGGCACCGTGGGGGACAGAAGCATAGAGGCAGGAGCGGGAGGTCCTGACAGAGGCCCTGGGGTGGGCAAACTCAAGCCTCTGAGACCCCAGGAGCCCCCTCGCTGGCCCCCGCAAACTTGCAAACACCCTGTGACCTGGCTGTGGGGCTGGGGCCGTGCAGCCCAGGCAGGACACAGGAAGCAGGCGGGTCATGTTTTTGTGAATGAAACTGCAACCCGGCTTCCTCCGGGTCTCCACGCCCTACCCTGCCGGCCGCACTTGACCACTCCGTAACCTCAGGCGAAGCGCTGGCAGAAAGGGGGAATTTCAAAACGAAAGTGTGAGTCAGATGGGACAAGGAAACCGGGAGAGAAATTCTTGTTTCATGGAGGCCTGGCATGAGAGCTGCAGCCTGACCCCCAGCAGTCCCGGCCCCAGGGATGCCCACTTGCAGCCTTGGCCCCCTCCAGTGCCATCCGGACGGGGTGGGGTCACCCACACCCTGTCTGGGGCCCTCGACAAGGACGGCTGCAGGCCAGTCATTTTCTATTTATCCCAGGAATGTTGACTGAGCACCTGCTGCGTGCCCGGCCTTGTGCTGTGAACAAGGCAAGCAGGGCCCGGCCTTCATGGAGCCGACAGTCCGCACTGGTGGCTGTTAACAGGGCAGCAGGTGACTTGTTGCCAGGCTGGGGCCATCATCCTGGGAGAGCTTGGCATGATCAGTGCAGGCCTGTGGGGCTGCGGGAACAGATCAGTGGGACCCACAGATGGCTCAGGAGCAGCCAGGCCTCTGCTGAGCTGCCCAGGTCCCCTCAGGTAGGACCAGAGGGAGCAACACGGAGCAAGCTGAATAGTTCGTCTGAGGTTGTTACTCGTGCTGCTGTGGAGGTAAACAGGTCGCTATGACGGACTGGCAGGGTGTTCCTGGAGGAGGTGGCGTGCTGCTGGAAGCAGCTCCTGCTTGGAAGGAGGAGACCGGACCACCACGAAGAGTGGAGTCCTGTGCACGCAGGTGGGAGGGAGGGCGGCCCGGGAAGCAGCGAACTGCAGAGGTCGCTGCAACAGAATAACAAGGAATGACGGGGCCAAAGATAAGAATGAGGCGGGGCACGTGGGGCGCTGGAGGTGGCTCGCAAAACCCCCACCGGCCTTCTGAGCCCAGAGCTTGGGCAAGGCTTGTGACAAGACAGAAAGGAAGGGCGCTGAACGCCAGGGGTTCCCGCCTTGCAGACAGTCAGCTTTGGGGAAGTCGCAGTCTGTCTCCCTTGGAACAGCCAGGAAAGCCCCCTCCGTCCTGGATGTCTGGGGCTGGGGTGTGAAGCAGGACTGCTCACCCAGCCACCTGCCTGGGACCCCCCAAGCTTCCTTTTGACCCCAGCACCCCACCCAGGCAGGTTCTTCCTCTCTCCCTCATTGCTTGGAACAAATGGACTCTGCTGTCCCTTTAAAGGGACCTGAGTCAGAGAGTTAAGAATGAAACTGACTCATGGTGGAAGGGGTGGTCACCAGCTGGCCAGGCGCCAGGGCTGCGGCGGGAGAGGAAGCCGGGCGACCGCAGCTGCCTGTGTGTGCTCTGCTGCAAAGGGCAGAAACCACAAAACCCCATTTGAAATTCCGCCGTGCAGTGCGTCTTGTGTAATGAGGTTACCCCTCATAATAGGGGCATTCAGGGCCCACGCGGGCCTGGGGGCTGGGGGCCTGCCCCACCAGGACCAGCTGATGCTGATGTCATCTTCACTTAGCAGTACCCCCTCCCTTGATTAAGAACTTAAAAAAAATGCACCAGGAAACTACAGTGAGAGCCAGAACGGAAGTCTTGGTTTTATTTATAGTTGATAACTTACATCCGGCCTGCTCCCCGGGAAGCTCAGCAGGGAGGAGAAAGAGCCCAAAGGAGCCAGCAACAAAAATGCCCAAACCCCTGAGCTAATATGGTGACTGAGAGCAAGCCTAAAGCTCCCTTCTGAGCTCCCCAGCAGCCAAAGCAAAGAGAGTACAGTGCCCTGCAGCATGACGTCATGGAAAACCAGGGTCTGTGGATCCTGGGTTCCAATAAGAACCTTAGATTCTGTTTTCTCACTGGAAAATGGGGAGAAAAATATGAATTGGTTGGGAGGGCATGCAGCACACACAGTGTCTGGATGCGCTTCAGAGGCCCCATCAGTCTAGGGTCTACGAGAAGACAGCACAGGTGCCTCCCTCTCCACGCCCGTGCGCAGGGCAGACATCACCCGGACTGCACCATGCTTTCCTGCAGCCAGATTCAGCCTCACAGCCAAACTGCACAAGTTCTCCTGGGGCTCCCACCAACGCCCCCATTGGCTGGAGCTGAACTTGCACGTTCCCCAGCCTCTAGCCAGTTAAGGAAAGGATCGGAAGGAGCTGGGTCATCACGATCTTCCCAGCACCAGGCTCTTGCCTGCACCTGGCAGATGCTCAAGAAAAAACTGTCTAGTTAGGGAAGAAACAGGGAAGGACAGGAGAGAGGAGAAAAAGAGGAGAGGGTAGGAGAATTGGGAGAGGAAACTTGAACCTTAGGCAAGTGGTTGAGCTTCTCTGGGCCTCGGTTTCCTCATCTGTTAAGTGGGGGGTTTTAGCAGCTACCTAACAGAGTCATTCTGAGGAGTAAATGAGGCTGGGCGTATAAACCGCGTGGCACACAGGACATCCTCAACAAGTGAGGATGTTCATGAGAAAGAGAAGGAGGAGGTGGACAGGGAGAGGGGAAGCTCTTGACACTGGGGGTGGGCATGTGGTGGGCCCCACCTGGCCAGTCCTCCTAACTCCCACGCCCCACACCCCCAGGGCCTCAGCAGTCAGCCAGGACCCTGCCACCCCCAGAGGCAGTCCGCAGGTGGAGCAGTTCGGGGTGGGGTGCCATGGGGGTCAGGGATGCTCTTCTTCCTCTTTCGGTCAGGGGAAGCTCCATTCTGCCAGGGTCACACAGAGCGTCCCAGCACCGGCCAGAAGTCCTCCCCCAGGTGAGCGCAGAGCCACACCCATGCACACCCACGTAATTTCTGTGGAAAGCCTATGCCGCCCATGCACCTCCTCAGGGCACGAGATACCAGCCTGCTCAATGACCACTCAAAAGGCTTCTCCCAGGGGACCACCAATGCCTACCACCCTTGCAGATTGAATTCCAGAATTCCTGTGCCCAGTGCCACACAGAGTGCCTGGCGGTGCATCTGTGACCGGCCTGGCCCAGGGCAGGTCTGTGTCTTCTGCCTCCTGGCTGAGCCCCACACCCGTCTGGACAGGCTTGTCTCCCTTGCTTCTCTCTGGCCATCAGCTTCAGCAGCAAACCACCGAGACACAAATGTTCCTCTCACTGCAACACTCAGGGTCTGGGAGAAACGGAGGAAGCCCAGGATCGGCCAGCTTTGGAGCCCTCCACGAAGCGTCCAGCCTACTGGGTGAAAACAGTGACCACTTCCTGAATTCAGAGGGGACAGACAACAAACAAGAAAACAGATGAATAAACCAGACAGCGGCAGGTAGCATTCACCCCCGCAAGAGAAGAGGATGCCGGGGTCCAGGAAGTGCCCGCACCTGGTGGGGGTGCAGGGCCAGGAAGGACGCACCACAGAGAGATGACACCAGGAGGGAGACGGTCCCAGACAGAGGGACCAGCGAGTGTGAGACCTGGCAGGGAGAGCTGGGGTGTGGGTGACACAGACCCTGAGGGCCACGAGCTGAGGGAAGGAGCCAGACGCTGTCCTAAGTGCCAGGGGAAGTCACTGGAGGCGTTAAACGTGGCATGACATGGCTGGATTTAAGGTCTGAGATTAACTTTCCTGCTCCTGAATGGACTCTGAAGAGAAGGAGGATCCTACCTTCCATGACCCACCAGGGAAAGGCACCAACCTCCTTGACCCAGGGGAGGGCAAGAGGCCCCCGCCCTGTGCCTGGGTCCTCACGGCCTCCAGGGTCCCTTCATGTCTTCACCTCACAAGCCTGGAACCTGGGAGCAGAGGAATTTGCCCAAATCCATGGGGCAGCCCCAGCCTCCCCATGTCTGGCGCAGGGGTGTGGGCAGCCTTCTCCTCCTGGTTTATGGCCACAGAGGACTCCAGGCACAGTGGTCCTCACCGGATCTAGGGACCATGGGGACGGCTTTCTTCTGTCTGTGACCATGGCTGGGCAGCAGCCAGCTGTGGACTGTCGTGGGTGGGACCTGGGGGCCTCTGGCTGTATAGTGTTCTAGCTTTGGCACCACCTTGGGGGCTCTGGGTGGGAGATGACCACCAGAGGGGACCCGGGCAGCTCAGCAGAGGCCTGGCCGCTTCCGAGCCATCTGTGGGTCCCACCCGCAGCCCCGTCCGTCTGCACTGGTCATGCCAGCTTTCACAGGATGATGGCCCCAGCCTCATAAGGAGTCACCTGCTGCCCTCCTGCCCCTCCAGCTGGTCCCCCACCCAGCAGCCACAGGGCCCTCCTTAAAACCTAAGAAACACCCCGCTTCTTACCTGCTCAGACCCCGCCAAGGCCCAGCCACCTCACTCCAGATCAACTCCACAGTCTTCACTGAGCCCAAAGGCAGAAGTGCCCAGAAAGCACGCGGGGCTCAGCAGGTGGTAAGGCGCCTGGACCCTAGTAGCCAGCAGCTGAACAGGCCATCCCTGAAGCCACACACGCCCCAGCCGCGCAGGGTGACCGCCGAGGCTTCCATGACGGCGGTGTGGGTGGGGCTAACATGGCCAGTGAAAGCACTGGGTTCAGTGGGGAGGGCGTCCCCCGCCCTCTGACTGTCCAAGGTGGGGAAAAGTCGGCTTCAGGTGAGGGAGACCCCGGACGCCTGGCTTTGGGTGAAGGAGACCCCGGACGCCTGGCTTTGGGTGAGGGAGACCCCCGGACGCCTGGCTTTGGGTGAGGGAGACCCCGGACGCCTGGCTTTGGGTGAGGGAGACCCCGGACGCCTGGCTTTGGGTGAGGGAGACCCCCGGATGCCTGGCTTTGGGTGAGGGAGACCCCGGACGCCTGGCTTTGGGTGAGGGAGACCCCGG
>CM052657.1:112903733-112924516 GCA_028533165.1 Leontopithecus rosalia | reverse complement strand
GTGCTGGTGGGTGGAGCTAGCCCAGGTGGGTGGGGTTGCTTGGGGGTGGGGCTAGTGCTGGTGGGTGGGGCTGATTGGGGGTGGGGCTAGCCCAGGTGGGTGGGGCTTTCTTCCCTGCCAACATTTCCTTCTCTCCGTTAAGGCCAAGGCAGAGCCCACACATGGGTGTGCCCAACCTTAAGGCCTGCCCTGGGTGAGTCAGGCCTCCCCAGCTCACCTGGGTCCTACCTGAGGGGAACCTACACAGCCAACCCCCTCAAGGATCCTGAAGCCACCCAGGTGACCGATGGGGCTAGGGTGCCATTCATTCAGTCTTTCATTCAATTATTCATTCATTTACTGCCTTCAGCAGCCCTTCCTGGTACTATTAAGAGCAGTGGCCCTAGGAATATAGAGCCTCCTGAGGGGTCTCCTGCCGGCCAGGCACCCTAAGAACAAGCTATGTAACCCACGTGGCCTCTCTGTGAGGGGTCCCCCTTAGCAGATGAGGAGCTGAGCCACGGAGGCCTCACAGACTGGAGGGAGATGGGCAGGGGCAAGGGGTTCTGCTGGCCCCAGGCCTGTTGTACATATCTTGGTTAGCACTAAAAATGGGTACTCGCTGAATTCCTACTCTTCATTGAGTACAGGGAGCTCTCGGCCCTTCCCTCCTCCACAGGGCCTCATGGGGCTTCACAGGCCTTCTTGGGGATTAGGACTTTATCCCGAGGGCTGGGGATCCTGCATGTCGCTGAGACTGGGCTATACTGGCATTTTAGAAGCCTCCCCCAGCTGCCGTGGAGGGGAATTGGAGGGAGTGGGAGAGGAGGTTCCCATGCTCACCCAGGTGGGAGACGGTGGTGGGAGGGTCGGTGACCCTGACAGGACTCGGGTACAAATTAAAGGTGAGGGCCCAGGAGAGGGGTATCCAGACAGCTCCCAGGAAGATGGTGACACCACTCCGTGAGATGAGAGCCAGGGTGTCAACTGGTCCCCGCTGAGCTGGAGATACCAGTGCCCTGCTGGGACCTCCAGAGCCCCTAGGAAAGCCTCCCCCCACCAAACCACCAGCCCACCAGCGCCACCTACCGGCTGCTCAGGGCAGGCCCCCAGCAACTTGCTGAGGGCAGCAGATCCTGATGTGTCCCCATTTTAGAGATGGGGAAACTGAGGCCAGGAGACAAGATGAAGCCTGTATGAGGTTACGTAGAGGTGGAAGTGGCTTAAGACCTCAGTTCTGCTTGGCAGATCCTCTCCAAAGAGCAGATCGAAGGAGGTGGTGTCAGGGGATACCTCACCTCACCTTTGTCTGCTGTCAGCATTCCAACAACCCTAGATTCTTTTGGCACCCCCAGTGTCACTCAGTCTCACCAGAGCCTTGCTCTGATTATCAGGGCTCATCTTGTGGGATGATATCTGCTGCTGGGACTCCCAACAGTCCACTTGGGTCCTGCTGGGGAGGACTGTAGAAATCTCACTGTCCCAGCTTGATTTTCTCCCTCTGTCTTCGACACTCAGAGTGCCAGCCCACCTGTTAAATCATGATGAGTTGGTGATGGTGATGATGATGGTGATGACAGTGGTGATGGTGATGGTGGTGATGGTGGTGATGGTGATGACGGTTATATGATTATGATGGTGATGGTGGTGATGATGGTGATGATGGTGGTGATGGTGATGATGGTGATGGTGGTGGTGATGGTGATGATGGTGATGGTGATGGTGGTGATGGTGATGAGGTGATGGTGATGGTGGTGATGGTGGTGATGGTGGTGGTGATGATGGTGATGGTGGTGGTGATGATGGTGGTGACGATGATGATGATGGTGGTGATGGTGATGGTGGTGATGGTGATGATAATGGTGATGGTGATGATAATGGTGATGGTGGTGATGGTGATGGTGGTGATGGTGATGATGGTGGTGACGATGATGATGATGGTGGTGATGATAACGGTGAGGATAACTTTTACTGAACATGCACCATATGTCAGTGGTGCTCCCACACTATTTCATTTAATCCTCATGACAACTTTATGAGCTAGGACCACTGTTATCTCCATTTTACAGAGGAGGAACCTAAGGTGACGAGTGGCTCAGTCACATAACAAGTTAGCAGTAGAACCTAGAGGCACACCCAGGAAGTTGCACCAGGACCTGCTCCTAACATCACCTGACACTGCTTTTGGCTTAGCCTACAGAGCTGTCTTTGTGACCTCTTCTCTGACACCCCTTGTCTGAGACAAAGGGCAGCTCCTCCCTCCATCCACACCAGTCTGGCTGCTCTTTCACATTAAGACACAACGAGGAAGCCAAAGGCTCTAAAGGAAGGGGCACAGGCATGCCAGTTTCCCTCACAGCACTGCCAAGGAGGGAGAACGGCTCCACTGGCGTGGGCATAGAAAGCTCCACCTGCCACTGCTCCATGCCCAACCCTCTTGCTCTGAGGGGTCAGGCTTGGCCCTGACCCTTTCCCCTGTGAGCAACTGGCCAGCAGCCAGCCCAGGTTGCAGCCACCAGCATGCCGGCACTGGTCAGCACATGGCATGTCTCCTGTCCAGCACTCAGGGCCTCTGTCAGCACATGGCATGTCTCCAGTCCAGCACCAGGGCCTCACTGGCCACAGGTGGACTCTGAGATATGCTGATGTGGACTCAGAATGTGTTTGAGCCTAAAAGCATGCTTTCCATTGGTCCCACCCTGCTTCAAACAAAACAGAAGGCTGGGTTGTTCTAAAAGACCACGCACGGCAGCAGCAGCATCTATTGCGCAGGCCCCAGGGGCCGGGCTCTGCCAAAATTTCTACCTGCATGATCCCATTTAACCTTCCGGCTGCCTTGCCAGTGGCCCTCACTCCATTTTACAGATGAGTAAACTGAGGGCTGGAACAGTCAGGCTGCTTCTTCAAGGCCATCAACTGTTGGAGATCAGAGCCAGGATTCTGCACCAAAGCTGTGTGAAGCCAATGACCCTCCCCATTCCCCACCCCAGCCCAACAGGGTGCAGTCTCCACGGGAAAAGTAAGCACCAATGCTGGAATAGTTTTTAACATTGTGAAAGAAGAATTCTGTGACGGACCCCAGCCCCACACCCCAGTGCACATGCCCTACACTGTCCCCGCCACTGTGAATATGATGAACTCCACTCCATGATAAGATTGGGTTAGATAGCACCGCTGACTTGTTCGTTTTGAGAAAGGGACATCAACCTGATGGGCCTGATCTTATCCCATGAGCCTTTTACAACTAGGTTGGTTTCTCCATCTGGTCCCCAGAGTGGAAGTCAGGAGTTGGACGATGAGAAGCACTGCTGGTTTGGAAAAGGAAGGGGACCACGTGGCAAGGAATGTGGGTGGCCGAGGGAGCTCAGAGTAGCCCCAGCCGACAGCCAGCAGGAAACAGGGACGTCAATCCTACAACCAAGACTGCAAGCAACTGCATTTAGACAACAGCCCAGGTACGCGTGGAAGCAGAGTCTTCCCCAGATCCCCCAGAAGGAGCCCAGTCTGGCTGACACCCCAACTCCACCATGTGAGACCACGAGCAGAAGACCCACCAAGCAGTGCCTGGACATCTGACCCGCAGCACTTCAACTCGCAGGTGGGGCTGAGGTAAGCTACTGCGTTGGTGGCGATGTGTTATGCACATAGGTAACTAATGCAGGTATGCCTGCAGGTGGCCTCCAGGGTACCTTTGACGGTCCCGGTCTGTGGCGCCTTTCCTCAGGAGGTTCCTGAGGCCTGGGTCCCTCCTGGGATGGGGGCCAGGGAGCCGATGGCCTCTCCACCCAGACCTGCTTGGGTGCTGCAGAATTAGCAGGTGCCACAGTGAAAGCATGAGCTGTGAAGAGCAGGAGGGAGGCCTTGGTTCAAATCGTCACCTTGCACCACCTCTCTGGGCCTCCCGTTTCCCAACAGTAAAGCAAGATTGATGCCAGCAAGTTTTGAGAGGGTGAACTAAGTGAGCATTAAAAAGTGCGTAGCTCGGTGCCTGGTGCATAGGACGTGTTTAAGAAGCCACGATGGTGATCACATGCTGATCTGGACACTGTTTGTGTTACGATTGTCACACACATGACAGAGGCTGTCCAGGCCAAGCCCCGTAGCACTAAAACAGATACCTGTCTCTCTGCCTTGCTGGCTGGAGCCCCAAGTGGAAATCTCTCCCGAAAGGAACAACAGAGAAGGCTGGCTGGAGGCCCCTACTGCTCCCGGGGCAGAGAGGCACCCTGACCATCCGCACTGATAGAGCCACCTACCAAGGTCCTCCAGAGGCTTGCAGAGGGGTTGAGGAAGGCATTCCTTCAACAACAGTAAAAGAACATTTTAGAACCCAAGAGGGCCTTGCTTCTGGGACTCAGGACTGAGGGTGAACTGGACACCTGGCCCTGTGCCAGCATCGTGAGAAACAAAAAGGAACCCAATTCCTGTTTCTGTGCATTCTGGAAGAGAGACTCAGGGACAATGGCCGGTGGGACTTGGCCGTGGTGTGCAATGCTGCCCCGGAATGGAGTAGAGGAGAGAGATTCTTCACATCCAGGTCGTTTACGACACAGTGAGATGCGTACAAAGCTCGAGGTTGTCTGGGAGGCTGCCAGAGCTCCTAGGAGCTGGGCCAGCAGGGGCAGGGGGCTTTGCTGGGAGTCCTGCAGAGCTAGGAGAACTTTCCAGGCTGTCCGGGTGAGGGGACTCAGCCCAGGCAGAGGCAACAGGTGGATGCAGAGGCTGGAGCAGACACAGCAAGTCAGGGAGCCTCAGCTGCTCAGCATGAGCCGTGCCCACTTCCTTGGGCCAGGGGCCCCTGGGCCTTGCTTCCGGACAGGATTCGTGTCCCTTCCGAGACTCACTCAGATGACGACTTAACTGAAATGCACTATAGACAGTGAGCCGGCAGCCACATGGGGGCCCAGGGAGAGTCTGAGAGCAGCGCGATAAAGCCAGAGGGTGTGGTTCACAGGACTGGGTTTAGGTTTCACAGGTGTCTGAGGCCAGCGGGTGACCCTAGGCAATGGGTGGGGGCAGTATGGGTTCTTATCTCAGGACATGTCACAAGCTATGCCAGGTCCTTGAGATAAGAAAGTTCAATGGCTTTGTCCAGTCGCTTTCATAATTTTTCCTGAAACACCACTTCAGTTTCAATTTTAGAGCAGTGCCCAGGCTATGGCTGTGCCACGCTGTTCTCGTGGCAGACATAACTAACTGATTGCAGAATCCTCACTTTGGTGCTCAGGCAACTGATGATGGATTGGGGGCATCTGGAGTCTGAACCACTCTTCTCGATGGGATGAACGCCCCAGCTTATCATGAAGGCGACACAGCCCACCAGAGTCCAGCCGTCCTTTCTGCTGTCTGGGTACTTTTGGCCATGACAGTTGGAAATTGTAGTGACAAGTAGAAGCGAGGATGGGACAGCCGTCCTCCTCTTTCTTTCTGTCTTTGGCTGTCACACACGCCCAAAGGGAGGCAGAGCAAGGTCATGTGCGTCATTTATCATCTGGAGCAGTGACATGCGCGGCGAGCATGGTGTAGTTACGATGATTTTGCAAGGATCTTGGCCAAGAGGGCAGAGAGGACGGTCAGACCCTGGTGGGCCGGCCAGGTGGGTACCAGTACCTGGCTCGCGGAAGTTGCTCCATCAATGTCAGACGAGCGCAGGAACCCCGTGCCACCCAGCCGCCTCTCCACCAATCCTCCCGAGTGCCTCCTCTCGGCCGGTTCACATCCAGCCACGTTTTTGGCCCCTCTGGTTTTCATCTATTTTCCCAGGAAGTGGGGGTAGGGTGGCGGCGTGGGGCAGCGTTCATTAAACCGCTGAAGAGCCAGGGTCTGGAGAAGTTTTCCTGGGGCCTTTAAATGGCTGCTGAGATGGATTTCTAGATAAAGGCAGGTTGAGACGAGGCTCTCCCAGGGCTATCGGCACCCTCCCCCCACCTTCAACTCCACTCCTTCCTCTGGGAGTTAATTGGTATCAAGAGAGAACTTTAGGAAATGGCCATGTTTAAAAGGCCCCTGCTTAATGTTCCCTTTAATTAGAATGGGTTTCACTTGACACGGTTTTTGCTGACCCTCAGGGGAGGGCAGCCCTGCCCAGTCACTGCGCAGCGACCTGGGCATTCCCGCGTCTCAGTTATGCCCCATTTGTGAGCTCACTCGGCAGAGTTCAAAAGAATGGCTTTTTCTGCAGCAGAACAACAGCCAGGGTCCAGAGAGTCGCTCCCCTCCGTTCAGGCACCTCTGTGGGAACCTGGGTCTGGGACATTCCTCTGGAAGGAAGAATGTGCACGCGGGCACGGCGGTGGGGGTGGCTTCCAAGGCAGTCACTCAGCAGGCTCAGCAGGCAGGGCACGAGCCCTGGGAGGCCAGGCTCAAGCAGGACCCTGGAGCTGGAGGCACAAGCAGGGTGGGCATTGGGCCCAGCCCCAGAGCACCCTTAGCCAGACCAAGAGGTGGTCCCCTGAGAGGGTGATGCCAGCAAAGTGGGCCATGGTGGCAAAGGCCAAGAGCTGAGGAAGCCCCGGGGGGGGGCACCTGATGCCACCCAGGTAGGACAGCAAACTCCCCAGGGAAGGTTCTCTCTACAGCAGGACCTTGAGTGAGCTTGGATGAGCTCGGCTGTGCTCGGGATGAACACACCTGCAGACCTCAGAGCCTTCATGCTGCAAAGCCCCATCCCCGCTCCTGTCACGCCATCGACAGAGGCCATCCTTTTTTTTTTTTTTGAGACAGAGTTTCACTCTTGTTACCCAGACTGGAGTGCAATGGCGCGATCTCAGCTCACAGCAACCTCCGCCTCCTGGGTTCAGGCATTTCTCCTGCCTCAGCCTCCTGAGTAGCTGGGATTACAGGCACGCGCCACCATGCCCAGCTAATTTTTTGTATTTTTAGTAGAGACGGGGTTTCACCATGTTGACCAGGATGGTCTCGATCTCTTGACCTTGTGATCCACCCTCCTTGGCCTCCCAAAGTGCTGGGATTACAGGCATGAGCCACCACGCCAGGCTTGTCAGAGGCCATCCTTGATGGGTGTCCCCCATGGTGGCTGGAGGATCTGGGCCAGCTCCAGCCGTGGAGGGAATGTAGACATGCATGTTCAGTTCCAAACCCCGCAGGCTGGGTGCCACCTACAGGCATCGAGTTCCACGATCTTGGGGAGACTGGGAAGTGGGGCTTTAAAACCACTGAACCCCAGAAGAGGTAAGGGTGTGGGAAACACAGAGCGTCCTCACTGGCTCATTCTCAGAGGGCTGGAGATACAGAGGAAGCTGCGTGCACAGAGGCCTGGAGGCCAGAGACTCGAGGGGAAGCACAGGTGTTCAGGATCCCTGGACTGTGAGGGGCAAGGGATGGAGAAACAGAAAGAGATGAGGCTGGAGAGTGGGGAGGGGCAGCCAAGAAGTTTCTGGAAGGCTACGGTGAGCAGCAAGGACTGCATAACAAGGGCTGGGGGACCCATTGAGTGTTCTAGGCTGAGAGTGACATGGTCAGATTGGACAGGAATGGGCCTCTAGGAACAGCCCTGCAGACCCCGAGCAGGCCCCCTGTGAGCTGGGGAGGCCACACCCGCTGTCCTCTGAAGCCGTGGCTCAGGCTGAGGGTCAGCTGCAGCGTGATCTTTCTCCAGAGTGGACGTTGCTGTCCCGGGCATCTGACAAGCGATCAGTCAGGATTTCGGAGGACTCTCGCCGGGCCAGGCTGAGGCAGGGCCTCAGGGCAGGAACAGGTGGGGTGAACCTGTGTCCGTGAGAGCGGAGGCCCACAGAGCGCTCCTCCAAGCTCACTGCAGGGCTCTGTGGGAAATCAAACGAGAAAAGACAGCCGCCCTGGCCCCAACCTCCACACGGGCCTTCCACGGTCACAGCCCAGCAGTGCACACCGTGGCCACTTCCGCAGGTCCAGGGTGGACACGGGTGTCCGTGGAAACTGCTGAGGCAGTGACTGGATTCTAGCTGAGGAAACCTTGTTCCCTGAAGCCCAAGATCATCATTCCTAGCCATTCATTCATTCACTCATTCACTCATTCACCCAACAAGAGTCCATTCAGCACCGCTGGGGAGCCACCACTGACCCCAAAGGACACAGTCCCTGCCCTCGTGGAGCTTATTCTAGTGGGAGAGGCAGACTCTGAACAGGTGGGGAAGCAAGTCAACAATGACAAGTGTGTCAGTGAGGGGACTGGCCAGCGAGGAGCAGGAGCAGAGCCCCCAACCTGCCAGGGAAAAGCAGTGCAGAGGCTCTCCGGGGAAACCCTGAAGGTGACAAGGAGCCCGTGGTGTAGGATGGAGGCAAAGCCACGCCCAGAAGGAGGAGCAGCACGTGCAAAGGCCCTGGGGCCAGCGGGACCTGAGTCACTGGGAGGGATGCTTCAAGAGCCAGGGCAGGTGTGTCCAGAGAGGCTCCACAGCAGCTGAATTTTAGGACTTCAAAAGGTACTGTGTGAGGCCGGGCGCTGTGGCTCACACCTGTAATCCCAGCACTTTGGGAGGCTGAGGCGGGTGGATCACCTGAGGTCAGGAGTTTGAGAACAGCCTAACCAATATGTTAAAACCCCATCTCTACTAAAAATACAAAATTAGCTGGGCATGGTGGCATGCACCTGTAATCCCAGCTACTAGGGAGGTTAAGGCAGGAGAATCACCTGAAACCTGGAGGCAGAGGTTGTAGTGAGCCAAGATCGCACCATTATATTCCAGCCTGGGCAACAGGAGTGAAACTTCATCTAAAAAAAAAGGCACTGTACAGAGAATGGACAGCAGGAAGTAAGGGTGGAGGCAGAGAAACACTCAGGTCTCCAGGGCAACCTCTCTAAGCTCAGCATGAGCCAGGTCCACCTCCTTGGGGAAGGAGCCCCTGAGCCTTGCTTCCAGACAGGATTCGTGTCCCAGTGCTTGTCCCCAAGACTCACTCAGGCGGTGGCTTAACTGAAATGGCACCATCTGAGTAGGTCAGGTGGAAGGATGTGAGAGACCCCGTGGAGGGAAGAGCCGCCCCGGTCTTGGGTGATGACTTGGGCACATGTGTGCAGATGCAGGAGAGGAGGACGGGGAGGTCCTGGCCTGAGCACCTGGTTAGACAATGGCCATTTGCTGAGGGGGGAGGCGAGGACAGTGAGGCTGAAACCGAGAGCACATGGCGGGAATGCCAGGTGCATGGCTCCCACGAGCCGCCAGATGAGGATACAGGTAGAGGTGGGCTGTCCGCAGTGCAGGGGACGGCGCTTACGGGCAATTTGGAAGGAACACTTTCCAGAAGCTTCCCACCATGGAAAGACAAAATCTCTGTCTCCATCTGTATTAGAGGAATAAAGCCACAAAAGCTCAAAGGATACTTAACCCCGTGGAAGTGGCGGAAATCATCATTATCCCAGTTTTTGAGATGGGGAAACTGAGGCACAGAGCAGCTCAGCCAGGTCCCCAAGGCCACCTAAGTAGCCAGTGGCAGACCCGAGATTTAATCCAGGCCATCTGCCCCCAACAGCCCAGGCTGTCACACCAGAAGGCTTGCCCGGGGTCACGCAGCCTCAGCTGGGCACAAAGCTGGCCCTCCTGACTCCGGCTTCAGCGCTCTTTCCCTGCCTCAGCAGATAGTTGGAATTCCAGAGCCTGTAGCCACCAGGGAAGTTATCAGCGCATAGCTGAAATTACACCTTGCAAATTTGGATCGAATTCTTCCTGGGCTGTGGTTTTCACCCAGCATTCCTGGGCGTAAGACGTCTCAGCTTGGTCCCGGCGGCTTATCGATGGAATTGTCAGGTACGGAATGTGGGACCCAGGAGCCTTACCTCGGGGAACGGGGTAATTAAAGTATCCTGTGCCACCATGTTGAAAGTAAGGCAACTACCACCACAACCCTGGGCCCCCTCGGAGTGGCAAAGAGGTGTCCTTGCTTTGGGACAAACCAGGGGACAAGCCAGGGAGCTTCTGCGTCCCCCACGAATCCCATTGTTTGTGAGCACAGTCACCAGGCTTGAAGCCTATGGCAGCCCCATGAACAAGTCTCCATCCCTACATTATAGACTCAGAAGCGGAGACTCCTGGAGAACAAGCCACCTGCCTGACCCCTGCACCCAAGGAATGGCAGAACCAGGACACAAATGCCAGGGGCTGGACTTGTGTCACTTCTTCCACAAATACATCTTGAATCAGGCTTACTCAGAGCTGGGTTCCAAGAGAGGGGCTGGAAATAGACAAACCCGAGTTCACTCCTGCCCTCAAAGATCTCATGGCGGGAGGGAGGGAAACATGGGAGGAAATGCCACTCACCGTGGATACGATTGTGCCTTTGAAAGGAAGATTCCCACACACCCTATGACATCAAGCTGAGAGGAATAACACAGTCCCAGCAGTACAGGTACTGCGGGATTCTACTTATAGGAGGTCCCCGGAGCGGTCAGATTCATGGAGACAGAAGGCAGAACAGTGCGTGCCAGGGGCTAGGGAAGGAGGAATTAGCGCAACGGGGAGTCTAGTTTGGAAGATGAGAAAGTTCTAGAAGTTCTAGATGATGGATGGTGATGATTGCACAACCATCACGATGGTTGAATGTACTTTATTGCCACAGAACCATATGCTAATAAGTTATTAAAATGGTAAACAGTTTATTATGCATATTTTACCATAATTAATTTTTTTGGTTTGAGATGGAGTCCCACTCTGTCACTCAGGCTGGAGTGCAGTGGCATGATCTCGGCTCACGGCAGCCCCTGCCTCCCAGGTTCAAGCGATTCTCCTGCCTCAAGTCCCCTAGGTAGCTGGGATTACATGTGCATGCTACCACGCCCAGCCAATTTTTGTTATTTTTAGTAGAGATGGTTTTGCCATGTTGGCCAGGCTGGTCTTAAACTCCTGACCTCAAGTGATCTGTTCACCTCAGCCTCCCAAAGTGCTGGGATTACAGGTGTGAGCCGCCACAGCCAGCAAAATTTTTAATTTAAAAAATAAAAGAAACTGCTCACTTCATCCACTGGTTCTACAGCCGTGACCAAACGCCCACTGTGTTCCCTTAAGCCCTGTGCTGAGCCCGGGCTGGGTAAGTGTGTGAGTCCGTGTGTGTGGCTTAGCCGGGTGATTCTGGCTCAGGGTCTCTCAGGAGGTCACAGTCAGGATGTTGGCCAGGGCTGCAGTTTTGTCTGAAGGCTCAACTGGGGGGATCCACTTCCAAGACGGCACACTCACACAGCTGTGGGCGGGAGGCCTCAGTTCCTTGCTACATGGGCCTTTCCAGAGGGCTGCTTGAGCACCCTCACAACATGGTGGGCATCGTGATTTAGAAGAAAGCAAGACAGAAGCCACAGGCCTGTTGTGATATGGCCTAGAGAGCCAGCCTCCATCCTTTCCACAATATCCTGTTGGTCACGAGCTCAGTCTTATTCAGGATGGGAGGAGGATACACAAGGATGTGAATAGCCAGAGGTGAGGCTCAGTAGATGCCGTTTCAAATCAGCTGCCACACCTAGTGCCATCCAGATCTCCTGCTACAAGAGCAGGGATCACCCACACAGAGGGGCTGGCATCAAAGGCATCCAGAGACCAGGATAGGGAAACTCTGGAGGAGAGGGTCAGGCCAGGTGGGAGTGCCACACTGAGAGGAGACAGAAGTGGTACCCGGTCTGAGCCTGGGTCTCAACTGAGAAGCTCACATTGGGCCATAATCACATTTTGGAAACATTATGGGTGTGCGGGCACAGGAGGCTTTCTTCTCAGACACGTGCCAGCTCAGAAGCACACCAGGGATCTGGGGGTGGGTGACCAGGTAAATGGCAACACTCCAGGCTGTAGCAGCAAGAGCTGGATGTTGGTGTCAGATAGATCTTTAATATGTTCACTGGGTGTGACGTTAAGTTTCCCACATCCACTCTGACCCTCAGTCTCCTCCTCTGAAATGGGATATTTGTTTCTCCCACACAAGAGAAGGAATAAAGCCACATGTGTCAAGGAGCCTGGAACACACCAGAGCCTTGGGTTCAGCCTCTAACGTAGCCCAGCAAGAAGCAGCAACAGCCACGGCTCCTGTGCTCTGCCACACCGTGTCAATGGCAAGCAGTTGACGTGGCCAGACACACTGCACCGGTGGAACATGACTGTCCTTGTCTCAGTTCAGCCAGAAGGACTCCTTCACTCCCACAGACACAGATTAGTCAGACTGAGTAGTGACTCCCTCCTGGGTGTGCCTGGGTGAAAAGGCCAATGCCGCTTGTGGTTATTGGAATGCCTCATGAATGAGAAATGATCTGGGCAAATATTTCACACCTCTTTTTTCACATTCCATTGGGAAAACACCATGGAGCACGGAGTGTTCCTCTCAAGGATAGCTGACAAAGGAAAAGGCCCTTCCTTTATCTCCACTGGGAGCTTTGTTTTCCTTTTATCTAAAAGGGGTTATCAGTGCGGCTCAAATAAAGAAGAAATGTATGATTGAAAATGAGTGGAGGATATGCTATTTAGAAAAAAAGGCCTGAACAAATGAAAAATGGTATAAAGAGATTGTTTTTCATCAATTTGGCATTCCATAATTACAGGCAAAATAAACCTCTCACCCTCAGTACAATCAGACATGGCTAATGCAGTCTCTGTAACTGATCACGCATTATTTATTGCTACTGTTATGATTTCATTGTTACAATGACTCAGTGAAGAGGTGCTGGTATTACAATTTACACTCTAGGAGACACAGAAACGTTGGTTAACTCATCCAACCTCACGCAGCTAATAAACCGCAGACCCATGATTCAAGTCTGGCAGAGGTCTGACTCCAAAGCCCATGCTCCCCATCCAAACACCATTCTATCTCCCAGGAAAGGAAGAACAGGTGTCTCTGTCTGAGAAGCTGCAAAGCCAAGACTGAAAGGATTTATTTTTAAAAGACTTGGCTATGGTCAGTTCACCCAGAATTAATACCAGCCTTGCTTTGGGCCCACTCTGCAACTCTGCAACTCGAGGTCTGACACTAGGAATTCAGGGCAGTGATGGGTGTGCAGGTAAATCAGTGGGTGGGCAAATAGGCAATAAAACCGGCTCCTGAAGATTGAGTGGATGGATAGGCAAGCAATGGAGGACGCTGGGCAGGTGAACAAGTAGACTGGCAGTGAGACCAAGGATGGATGCTGTGTGCATGGGAGGCCGGCGGGTAAGGTGGTGGTAGGTAAGGGAGTGTGGATGGATTGGTGGTGGATGCCGTGTGCGTGGGTGGCCGGTGGGTAAGGTGGTGGATGGATAAGTGAGTGTGGATGGATTGGTGGTGGATGCTGCGTGTGTGGGTGGCTGGTGGATGACATGGTGGCGTGGGTGGGTGCGTGTGGATGGATTGGTGGTGGATGCTGTGTGCGTGGGTGGCTGGTTGATAACATGGTGGCGTGGGTGGGTGCGTGTGGATGGATTGGTGGTGGATGCTGTGTGCGTGGGTGGCTGGTAGATAACATGGTGGCGTGGGTGGGTGCGTGTGGATGGATTGGTGGTGAAAGCTGTGTGCGTGGGTGGCTGGTGGTTAAGAGGATGGCATGGATGGGTGAATGTGGACAGACTGACGGTAGATGCTTCGTGCATAGGTGGCTGGTGGGTAAGGTGATAATAGATGAGTGAGTGTGGATGGACTGATGGTGGACGCTGGCTAGAAGGACCGGTCAGGCTGGGCACGGTGGCTCACACCTGTAATCCCAGCACTTTGGGAAGCCGAGGCAGGCAGATCACCTGAGGTCAGGAGTTTGAGACCAGCCTGACCAACATGGAGAAACCCTGTCTCTACTAAAAAAAAAAAAAATTAGCCAGGCATGGTGGCAGGTGCCTGCAATCCCAGCTACTCGGGAGGCTGAGGCAGGAGAATCACTTGAACCCAGGAGGCGGAGGTTGCAGTGAGCCGAGAGTGTGCCATTGCACTCCAGCCTGGGCGACAAGAATGAAACTCCATTAAAAAAAAAAACAGAGAGACAGATCAATGGATGGGTAGGGTCAAGGTGGGTGGTGGAATACGTGAGTGGGCAGGGTCAGCTCATCCTCAGGACACAAGCCCCGACTGTGGGCCTGGCTCTCCATTCCTCTGCAATTATCCCATGGAGAAGGGGAGATTGGCCAGGGCAGGACTTGGTCAGGTGCGTGCCTGAGAGGACAGGTGTCTGCCTGGAAGAGTGGAATCTGAGAGTTGGCAGAGCTAGAGATCACACTGGGTTTTTGGCAGAACCCCAGAGTGGGAGAACCCGGCCGGCAAGCACAGGTAACACTAGGGGACCCCCTTCTGGGTCCCTTCCTCTTGGCTTTGACCCTCACTTGGGCTCCAGCGGCTGATGCCTGCCCCTCATTCCAGCCTGAGTTGAGCTGTGCCTAGACCTGGCTGATCCCTTAACCTCTCCAAGGCTTAGGTTCCTATTCTGTGAAAAGAAGATCATAATATTAATTTAGGAAAATTATTTTAAAGATTCAGTAAGATGATGTTTGCAAAATGCGTGGCACACCTTAGGTGCCCAGCAGGTGTGTCCCCAGGGCCTAGGACTCCAAGCTCACCTGTGGGTGCCTGAGGCCCCACCCTCCCCCACAGCCCCCGCCTCCGGGAGGTAACTGCAAAAGCTCCAGGCGAGAGGTTCTGGGAGTGTGGGAACTTCCTACAGCGTGTTTGTCTTGGGCTGCCTGGGAGGGGCCGCCACCTCCGTCAGCTCCAGCAGGAGCTCCTGCCAGGTCACCCAGCGTGAAAAGAAGGAATTGTTCCCGGGACCTTTGCTTCCCTTGTCAAAGGTAACTTGGGCGCCTGAGACACAAGCACAGCCCCTCTTTCCTAAAGGCCAGGCCAGTCCCAGTTCCGTCCACACTCCCAAAGGGGCTGAAGGAGTCATCTGTGCTGAGGGAACCCACAGCATCTTCCCTGGCAACAGGTGTGAGACTTTGCAGCCACAAATCCCCACCTGTGAGCCAGCAGCTGTTCAGGACTCCTCCTGGCTCCCACTAATTCCCACCACCTACCTGGTTCTCACTCCCCTCCGTGCCCCACGGTACCCAGTACAGAACCCAGCCCGGGGTCAGGGTCTCAGACAGTTGGCTGAATCAAACTCCCCAGCCCAGGTGAGACCCCGACCCACCCACCCACCCAGAACAAGGAACCCTCCCCTCCTGCCACCTGTCCTCTATTCTGCCCCCTAGAGGTGCGTCCCCTGTGCTGGTCTCTGGAGGTGGGCCACCACCTCTATGCAGTTGGACACATTTCTCACCAAGATCTTGTCACTCTGCCTCCACCTCCTCCACCCCAGTCACATGGCTGAGGGTCCAAGTCTGCCCTCTCCCAGCCAGCCCACTGCCTACTGCCCACCTGCCCTGCTTTGGCTGGCTGGCAGCCCCAGAGTGTAACCTTCTGGAGTGTAACCTACGGAGCCTTCTGGAGGCCAGCCACGTGGGGGTCACTGCAGGCAGCACAGCTGGGGTTAAGGGCAGCCTCGGATCACAGCAGCTCCATTTCCGATTTTCCAGAAGATGCCAATTATTAATGATCGTTGTTCTTTCCTTCTGGGGCATAAGAAAGCAGGTTCAACTGGCAACCAGAAAAGCAGCAGGTCAAGATTCCCAGAGTATGAAATGTCAGCCTCTGTCGGCAATGACATTCACCCAGGGGCACTAAAAATAGATGCAAAAACGGAAGCACGCAGCCTCCAGAGGCTGGAGAGGCCAGGTGAGCGCACGGCTGCAATGACGCTTGTGGTGATGTCTGTGGCCACATGGCAAAGCTGGGCTAGTCCTACTTTTTTTTTTTTTAATTTTTCTTGAGCGACAAAAAGAAAGTGAACTTGAGAAGGGTCAGCCCAGAAGGACCTTGCTTTCTTAAGTCTGATCTTACATGCAAAATTCAGGTAGAAAGAAAAACTGCCGTGAGATATGACCCCAGGGAATGTCAGCTTTGACTGAATTCACCACTGCTTAGCCCAGGGAGATGCAGAGAATGTTCATCGCCCTTCCCAGCTCCTCACCAACCCCAAATTGGCTATGGAGCGGTCCAACAGGACTCTTCTTACAACGGAAATGCTCTGTACCTGCTCGGTCCTATCTGGCACCCGGCAGCTATAGTAGCACTTGAAAGGTGGCTGTAGGCTGGGCACAGCAGCTCACATCTGTGAACCCTGATAGGAGGCTGAGGTGGGAGGATAGCTTCAGACCAGGGGTTCAAGACCAGCCTGGGCAACATAGTGAGATCCCATCTCTACAAAAAATAAAAAATTAGCTGGGCTTGGTGGTGCTGACCTCTAGTCTGGGCTACTTGAGAGGCAGAAGCAGGAGGATCGCTTGAGCCCAGGAGTTCATTGCTACAGTGGGCTATACACCCCTGCAATCCAGCCTGGGTGACAGGGAGAGAACCTATCTCTAAACTAAAAAAAGAAAGACCGAAATAATGTGACTGTGGCAATTGAATAACTTAATTATTGATTTCATTTAATTTTAATTGATGTTTTAAATGATAGCTAGTGGCTACCATACTTCACAGCACAGTTGTAGGCTCTGGGGGAAAGAGAGCTGCAATTGATTAGCAATGTCTGCCAGGGACACAGGCTGGGAAGACAAGGCACAAACGCCATATTACAAAAGGACCAGAAATCTGGTTGACCCAAATCACTCTGAGACCTAAGTCAGTGATTCCGGTGCATGCACAATTTCAGCATTCAGGAGGAAGAGTGTCTGTGAGGTTGAGTGTCACCCCTACCCTTCAGTCTCACGGTCTCTACTTGTCTCAAGGCAGTTGCGAGTCTCCTTACTGGTCTTCTTCCACAGCAGCCAGAGGGGCCCTTCCAAAATACCAGTGCAGCCGTTATCTACCCTGCTTGAAAGCCTGATCTAATCCCCATACCTCGGCCACCAAGGCCTATCCTGAGGCTGTGCCCCTCTGGGACCTAGCCCTCTCAATCTTCTCCACCGCCACCCAGCACGGACCCCACCGGTGCCAGCTGGTTCTTCCTCTGCTCTGCTGCACAGGAAGCCCCAAGGCGAGTGCTATCTCCTGCACCGTCTTCGCACCTCCACCCAAAGCACAGGACCTGAAGTAGGCCTCAGGGGAAGCTCGCCAGGTTCCAGGAACTCCCAAGTCTATGTTCTTTCTATGACAAGAATCCTCATCGCCCTGTTTTGCAGATGAGGACACTGAGGGTCAAAGAAGGAAAGAGTTTGGCCAAGAAAAAAAGAGAAAATGGCATATCTGAGACTCAGACTGGGGTAGATGTCATTCCCAAACTTGCTTAAGCACAGGGGTTGTGCTGAGAATGGAAACCAGGTCACGGGACACCCGGTCTACTATTTCTTTTACGATTAACTCAACAAATGTTATGTGATGGAAGGGAGGAAGGAATGGGTGGGTGTGTGTGTTGATGGGTAGGTGGGTGGATGTGTAGGTGGATGGATACATGGATTGATGCATGAGTGGGTGGATGGATGGATGGATGGATGGATATACGGATGAGTGGATGGATGAGTGTATAGGTGTATGCACGTATGGATGGATGGATGGATAAATGTGTAGGTGCATGACTAGGGGGATGAATAAATGGATGGATGGATGGATGGATGGATGGATCAGTGGGTGTCTAGATGGACTGATGGATGCGTATACAGAGGCAGGCAGATATTCATGAATTAATGCAATGGCAACAAAACGTGGTAAAAGGTCATGAATCGGGAACGGGATGAGGTCATCATCCACCTTTCTCTTAAACATATTCAGGTATATCAGAAAATGAGATCATGCGAAAGAATTCTTTGAGACTTTTGTTTTTAAAGAGATAAAGTAGCTGGCAAGCTGTGTGTACGGAGCAAGCCCTGAGCTGTGTGAGGGCCTGCTCCCCCAGCTCCTCCCCTGCCTCCGCTGCCCCCACTCCTGCTGGCTCAGTGAACCCCTCCCTAATGCTGCTTTCCCATGGGAAGGCTGAGAAGCAATACCAATTTCTTCTGAATGGAACTCTCCCCTGAGCCAAAGAGTAAACAGGAGCCAGCAAAGAGCTCAAGTCGGTGTGTAAGTGCTCGGGCGGTGATTACATAACCAGGACATACCTGGGAGAGGCACTGATCCAGGGGATTTTAACAAGCAAGTGGGAGGGGCTGGCGTGGGAGGCGGGCAGGGGGAACGCCCCGTGCAGGAATGGTGGTGCAGCTACCCGGCCTCGCTGGGAACTGGAGCCGGCTTGCTCAGGGAGGGAGGACACTCAAGTGTCACTTACTGAGGGCCTCCTTGTGCCACGACAGGCCTCTTGCATGATTATTTTGTTCAGTCCTCACAAGGGCCCTACAGAGTGGGCTAGTTCAGTTATGTTCCCTCTGATAGATGAAAAAATTAAAACTAGACGCAGAGAGGGGTACTCATGAACCAAAGCCAGGCAGCAACTGTCGGGTGAGCTGGGCGAGCCCCAGACGGGCTCCGGGGACTGGGCGATAGACCACGCTCTAAGGCCAGAGCTTTCTCCTCTCCTCTCCCTTCCCTGCCTTGCTGTCCTCCTTCCTCCATTCCTGCCATCAGATCACGTGTTCATTTAATTCTTCCATTGTCCACTCACCCACCCACCTGGTGCCCGGCGGCCTTTCCCTTCTCTCCGCAGTGGACCTGCATCAAGAGAGGAAGTGAGATGCAGCTGCTGCCTGCAAAAGGGCTTTCTGACAAGGACAGGTGATGCAGAATTATCCACCTGCCACGGAACACGGCTTGAACGCTTTGGGTGCTGAGCCCTTCCTGCCTGTGAGATACTGAGCAGTTTAGCCATGATTTTCTCCTTTCATCTGCCAGACAGCTCCAAGTTCAAAGCCATTATCCACCCGTGGCAGAGAGGAGACTAAAGTCCAGAGAAGTGGGCTCAGAGTCTCATGGGAGTCTCAGCCTTGGGACTTGGAGGTCAGGGAGGGCTTTCCAGAGGGGGATGCCTCAAGCTGGCTTGAACAAGGCCTCCAGGAGTCCCTCAGGCTGACAGGTGCTGGGTGTGGGGGGGTGTTTTTAGCCACTAGAGCACTGGGATGGTGGAAGCAGGGAGAGGGTCCTTTTCTGCCTGGCACTCGGCTACCCCATTAGCCTCCGGGAGGAAAGGGGACTTGGGAAGGCCATGGGGCACCCAGGCAGAGTCTTGGCCAGGATGAGGGAATTGCAGTGGCTTCATCCCTAGCCACTGGTTGAGAGGGAGGCCAGCCCTCCTGTGTGTCTCCCTGTCTCTAAAGGGACGGTGAAGTGAGACAACGTGTGGAAGCCGCGTTGGCACCTGGGGAATCCTTAGAGGTGGAGGCCCTTGGGGCTGCTGTGACTGATGATACATGTCCCCGCAAAGTGCTGCACACAGGGCTGGAGCCCAGCAGACACGCCACAGGGGAAGCCTTGTGACCAGCCGTTCTCGGCTGCCCGGGCTGTCTGGGGCAACCAGGTCCAAACAGGTGTCATCCCCAAGGGCGGGACCAGGGTGCAAGTCACATCATGAAGGAGACCTCCCTCTCCTGGGGCACCCAGGAGCTGCCAAGCGCCACACTGCCATTACATAAGCCACCGACCTGCCACCACCGGCCGCCCTGTGCGTTGCCACGTAAATAGAACCCTATATTTACCTACCCTGGGGAAGAGACAGGCCTGCCTGGTGGGCGGAGAGACAGCAGCTCGGAGGCCTCCGGCTCTGATTTCTGTTCTGCTCCAAGTGCACACATCCTGTGCCCGGTAGCTGGGCTTGGGTGCGGGTGCACCGGCAGAGGGGGCCAAGGGAAACTCTACTTCCTGGGAGCATGGGCCACAGGCCTCTGGGTTGCAGGCTCAGGCTGCAGCCACCAGCCCAGGGTTGGGGAGACCGGACTTCCCTGGCAGGCTAGGGCCGTATCTGAGCAGCAAGCGTCTGATGGCTCCAATGGCCCCAGAGGCCTCCCTCTGGCGCTGGTCAGCTGCACAGGAAGGACAAGTGGCTATCTGCACAGGCAGGGCCAGGGCCTGGGAGTCCCCAGGAGCCAGGCACGGGCACAGCCTCACCTGCAACAACCATTCCTCCAGGGAGCCTAACTCAGTAAGGACTTACTTTGTTGTAAAGAAAGATAATACATGTTTTAGCTTCAATTCCCATGGCATTCTACATGTTCCTGTTCTCATTTTACACAGGAAGAAACTGAGGCACAGAGAAGTAAATGACTGACCCAAGACCACAGAGCTAATGGGATGATACAGTCAGGATTTGAACCCAGGTCTCGCTGACCCTAAGTAGTTATTCCCAATAAGTATGCTGCCCCCATATTTCACTTCAGTGTTTCCATCTACCAAGTAAGAGCAGTCAGCTAATCCAAGACACGGCATTCTGGGCTCCGTGACTAATAATGGCAGCCTCGTGGCATCTGTCCATAGATGTTTGGCTGGATCAATGAGAGAACAGGAGGAGGGACAGTGGGACAGGTGGACAGATAGAGGGATAGAGTGCCACATTCATGAGTGGGGTGGGAAGATGATAGGATTCAGAGATGGATAGGTGGATAGAAGGATGACCGATAAGCAGGTAGACTGGTATGTGGACTAACAGGTGGATGAGTGGATGAATGATGAATAAATGGCGAGACGGGTGAATGCGTGAATGAGTGAGGACTAGGAAAGTCAACACAGATAGGTCCGATGGACGGATGACTGCAGGAGTGATGGGTGACTGGATGGATGCATGGATGGATGGATGGATGGACGGATGGATGCATGGATGGATGCATGGATGGATGGATGCATGGATGGATGGATGCATGGATGGATGGATGGATGCATGGATGGATGGATGGATGGATGGATGGATGGATGGATGGACGGATGGATGCATGGATGGATGGATGCATGGATGGATGGATGGATGGATGGATGGATGGATG
>CM052657.1:112888414-112903233 GCA_028533165.1 Leontopithecus rosalia | reverse complement strand
GACCCAGACAGGCTGAGGGGACCGGGGCAGGCTGAGGGGACCGGGGCAGGCTGAGGGGACCCAGACAGGCTGAGGGGACCCAGACAGGCTGAAGGGACCGGGATAGGCTGAAGGGACCCAGACAGGCTGAAGGGACCCAGACAGGCTGAGGGGACCCAGACAGGCTGAAGGGACCCAGACAGGCTGAGGGGACCCGGACAGGCTGAGGGGACCCAGACAGGCTGAAGGGACCCAGACAGGCTGAGGGGATCGGGGCAGGCTGAGGGGACTGGGGTAGGCTGAGGGGACCCAGACAGGCTGAAGGGACCGGGGCAGGCTGAGGGGACCGGGATAGGCTGAGGCGACCCAGGCAGGCTGAGGGGACCCAGGATAGGCCGAGGGGACCCAGGATAGGCCGAGGGGACCCAGGCAGGCTGAGGAGACCCAGATAGGCTGAGGGAACCGGGGTAGGCTGAGGGGACCTGGGCAGGCTGAGGGGACCATGGTAGGCTGAGGGGACCAGGATAGGCTGAGGGGACCCAGGCAGGCCAAGGGGACCCAGGCAGGCTGAGGGGACCCAGGTAGGCTGAGGGAACCGGGGTAGGCTGAGGGGACCTGGGCAGGCTGAGGGGATCCAGGCAGGCTGAGGGGACCAGGATAGACTGAGGGGACCCGGGCAGGCTGAGGGAACCGGGGTAGGCTGAGGGGACCGGGTTAGGCTGAGGGGACCAGGGTAGGCTGAGGGGACCCAGGATAGGCTGAGGGGACCCGGGCAGGCTGAGGGGACCAGGGTAGGCTGAGGGGACCCAGGCAGGCTGAGGGGACCGGGATAGGCTGAGAGGACCCAGGCAAGCTGATGGGGACCAGGATAGGCTGAGGGGACCCAGGCAGGCTGAGGGGATCGGGGCAGGCTGAGGGGACCGGGGTAGGCTGAGGGGACCAGGATAGGCTGAGGGGACCCGGGCAGGCTGAGGGGACCCAGGTCCCTTCAGAGGGTGCCCCATCCCATTCTCCAGGCTCCTCTCCTTGCAGGACACTGGGCCAGGCTGACCTCTGCTCACAATGCTGCTGCCATCTCAGGGCCACCATGGGGCCCCAGTGGGACTCCTTTTGGTACCCTAACTCAGAGTCCTGGGACAGACCTGGGAGGAAAAGGAGGGGCCTGGAGGAGTTGGGGGCTCACTGTTCCCAGCACAGCCTGCCATGGCCAGCTGCCCCTCACTGACAAGCCGTCAATCGCTCCCCTGGGAGTCAGCGCAGGCCCCAGACCTTGTCACTCTGCGGGAGCACAGGAAGCCAGGGCCAGACCATTCCCATGCCGGACAGCCACGGTGGAGGGGCCCAGGCCGCAGCACTCCCCCGCCCCAGCTCCTCCGGAGGCCCTGTGTGCTCCCATTCCACACTTGGCAAACCAAGCCCACCCAGGGCCCCTCTCACCACCTCGCATCGCCGAGCACACAAGGATGCTCCCAGGTTCATGTGGGTGTGGGAGGGGCTGCCAGGCCACCAGAGGCTGGGAGAGCCTCCAAGGGCCACTCTTCTGGAAGTTTCTGGGGTCACATGAAGGCTGAGACAGTACAGCTGGGTCCTGGAGGCAAGCCGGATGGGGAACTCTGCACGCCCACCACCACTCAGCCCTCTCGGTGGTCAGGACAGGGTGTCTCTCTCGGGATCCTGAAACTGCCACCCTCCCTGAGGGTTGTCTGAGGCCCCAGTTTTCAGACTCAGTCTTTCCACCTGGCCAAGAAATGAAAAATGCAGACGTTTTAGAGATAAGGAAAAGCGCTCAGAGAGGTAAGTGACTTGCCCAAGGTCACACAGCAAGGAAGTAGAAGAGCTGGGCTTCAAACCTACAACTGTGCTTTGTATGTAGCAGGCACTTGAATGAATGCATGAAGATTACAACATCCATGATCTCAGCCATCGAGGCCCCGCGCTGCCTCTGACTGGCTGCCAGCCATCCGGGTCTAGCCCCGGCTTAGACCCCTCCAGGAGCAGGGAGCTCACCACTCGCTCTGGATCCCGGGCTACGGTAACCCTCCCCGTGATGGGTCCAGGTTCTGCCCGAAACTCACAGAGATGAATCTGGTTCTCTTCCCAGGAGCAGCCTTCAGGGCTCCAAGGTGCATTCAGAGCTCAACTCCAAAGCTCCTCGACCTCATCCCTTCCCACATCCTCTTGCACCTCGCCTGCTCCCCAGCTCTGACCCCCTGGACCTCTCCCCTGCCAGCCCCCCGTGCTAAGCCCCATCCAGGCTGCTGTGGCTCCCGGCTGGCCTGGGCCCTCTCAGCCTCTGGTGTGCCCTGGGTCACTCCCAGCTCTGAGGCTGGGCGTCCAGGAGGCCGCTCTCTGTCCAGGCCTCTTGTTTCCTGGCCTCCTCTGTAATGAGGAGCAGTGGTGTGGCTACTGCTGCTAGCTCCAGCAGGCCTCCCTGGGCCACCCTCCTTTACTCCCTTCCTAGGCAGGACAAGGGACCCCTGTGGCTCTAGTCTTCCAGGGATCATCAGCCTGGAGAAGCTTCCTCTGCCATCTCAGTGAAACTGCGCGGGACCCCAAGTGTAAGGCCAGGGTAGAGTCCGTCACTCTGGGAGGCCCAGCCACTTTCCTTCCCTCCACACAGGCAGAAAGAGGCCCCCACACTGGGGAAGGGGAACAGACGCCCATCTGTGCCTCATGGCAGGGAGGTTTCTAAGCATCCCTCCCCCGCGAAGTCCCCCAGGCACGTGGCAGAAAAGGAAAGTGGAAGCTGCATTTGAGGCAGGCAGCACATACCCATCTGCCAAACGAACCCATCCGCGGGCTCAAGGACCGGAAAACCAAGCTCGCCGAGTGCAGAGAGAGCGTGGCCAAGCTCAGTCATCACTTCCCAGCGTATTCCAGTTCCACTGGGTGTCAACAGCGTAAGGGAGGCTGGGGACCACAGCATGGAGCAGAGTCTTCGGAGAGGACTTGCTGGGCCTTTACTCTGCCCCTCTGAGAGGAGAGAGCAAGCTGGGTTTCTCAAACGGATTTAACCTCCTATGTTCTATTCCTGGACTCTTATGGGACCAGCATTCCCTGGAGCCCTTTTTGAGAAACCCAGCCCACGTTGCTCCTGCAGACCTGAGGTGCTCAGCTCCTGAGCTCTGGCCCAGCCTTGACGTGGTTGGGGAGGAGGCTTAGAGAGCTCCGAGGACCAGGCCTGGGCCTCACACACAGTGACGGATAGAGCAAGGCCGCCACTCTGCCTGGCGGGCACAGCCTCTCTGGGGTGATACGGCACCAAAGCCCACGATGCCATCAGCAAAGATGTATGAGGGCCAAACGCAGCCCCTCCCGGGATTCTGGAGACAGAGTGAAATCCCCACAGACTGGCAGAGCCTGCAGATTGCAACCTAGAGGGAAAGTTCCTGAGGTACCCAAAAAGCTCACGCAGGTGGCTCTGTCCCTGGAAGAGGAAGAAAGGCCAGTCTGTTCCCACCCACTCCGATCTCTACCCTCTCCACCAGCCAGAAGACTCCAATGCCTAGGTGTCCCAGAATCTGGGAGGTCTGGCCCCAAACAGCATGTGAATGGCTACCCAGGGGTGTAATGCGCACCCAGGCTGGCTCTCTCAGGCCCCGTTGCCCAGGCTCCCCAGGCTCCCCAGCTGCTGGCCGCACTGCCTGGGCCCCTCCTCCAGGGCCTGCCTCCTGACCCTGAATAGCTTTTCACATTTCCCCAGCAGCGCCTTTGATCCAGCGGGGATCTTTTCCATTGATTCAGCATCTAATCTGGTTTCCCATCTGATTGCGAAGAGCCCTCCACGCCTCCTTCCGCTCAGTGTTTTCCTAATCCTCAGCCCTGCTTACTTATCGCTGGCTCCTGAGCGCTGGCCAACTCCTTCTCTTCCCCTTGACATTCCTGCCCCATCTGTCTCCCTCTCTCCCTCCCTCCCTCCCTCCGCGCCTGGTCATGGCCTTGCCTGAGCCAGGCAGCCTTGAGTCTGGGGTGCCTTCCTCGAGCACATGTTATTCAGCCTTTCCTTCCTCCCTTCATTTAACCCAGCGGTCCCCAACCTTCTTGGCACCAGGGACCAGTTTCATGGAAGACAATTCTTCCCTGGACCACAGGGTGGGGGGATGGTTTCAGGATGATTCAAGGTCATGACATTTATTGTGCACTTTCTATTATTATTACCTTATATAATGAAATAATTATACAACTCACCATAATGTAGAATCAGGGAGAGCCTGGAGCTGCTTTTCCTGTAATCAGATGGCCCCATCTGGGGATGATGAGAGACAGCGGCAGATCATCAAGCATTAGATTCTCATAAGGAGCCACAACCTAGATCCCTCACATGCGCAGTTCACGGTAAGGTCCAGGCTCCTATGAGAATCTGATGCCACCACTGATCCGACAGAAGGCAGAGCTCAAGCGCTGACGCATGAGATGGGGAGCAGCTGTAAATGCAGATAAGGTTCACTCACTCACCTGCCACTCACCTCCTGCTGTGCAGCCCACTCCCTAGCAGGCCACGGACCAGTACCAGGCTGTGGCCCAGGGGCGGGAGACCCCTTACCTAGCCAACATTTGATTAAGCACTTTCTCTGCACCAGGTGCAGGGGCCCCCACATCTGTGGCCTTCTCCAAAAACAGTGCTTCTCTCCGGAGGCACAGACCGAATAAAGACATGTGCAGGGGGCTGACACACAGCCCACCGGGGTGATCACACAGCCCCCTGCATGCCACCTTGGAGACGGTTGAACTTGCACCCACTGCACAGATGAGAAAATTGAGGCCAGATTTATTTTTTCCTTCTTCTTTTTTTTTTTTTTTTTTGAGACAGAGTTTAGCTCTTGTTGCCCAGGCTGGAGTGCAATGGCACTATCTTGGCTCACCGCAACCTCTGCCTCCTGGATTCAAGCGATTCATGATTCTCCTGCCCCAGCCTCCCAGGTAGCTGAGTTAGAGGGATGAGCCACCACACCCAGCTAATTCTGTATTTTTAGTAGAGGCGGGGTTTCTCCATGTTGGCCAGGCTGGTCTCGAACTCCTGACCTAAGGTGATCTGCCTGCCTCAGCCTCCCAAAGTGCTGGGACGACAGGTGTAAGCCACCCTGCCCGGCCGAGGCTAGAGTTATTTTTGATTGCCCCCGCCACAGCACTGTGAGTGTAAGAGCAGGAGCATCCGACTTTCCCACTGGCTCACAGCACGGCTGTTCTGCTTCTCATTCCGGGGCTCTGTCATTTCACTGCCGATGTCCACATTGACCACCCACAGGGTCCCAGGGAAGCCACACTCAGTAGAATGTAGCCCAGGCTCGACATTGTCCTGGCTTCAAAAGATTGTGCCCCAACCCTGCCCAGACACACACACCCTGTTCACCTGCCATGGGCACCCCAGGCAGTACCTTCATGAGAAACAAAGGCCAGAGCCTCCTCCTCCCCAACGAGACTCCCCAGGCAACTGACCTTGATGCCCACATGGAGATAAATGGTCCTGGCAATTATCTTCGGGGGGTGAGCAATTAATTAAAAGGCTGAGACTGGCAAGCTTCCAACCCCCTGGTGGAGAGGGCAGCCCCTCCCCCTCCCTCCTCTCTCACATGAGGTCAGGAAGATGAGGGGACCGTCGGACTTGGGCTCCTGAGCAGCAGCTGTGTGGGCAGGATCTGAGGGGCCCAGGGCAAAGCGAAAATGCGGGGCCCCTTGTTCAAAGTTATTAAATAGCATCTAGATGTGACAGCAGGGCAGGCTGTGGTGGCTCATGCCTGTAATCCCAGCACTTGGGTAGGCCAAGGCGGGCAGATCACCTGAGGTCAGGAGACCAGTCTAGCCAACATGGCAAAACCCTGTCTCTACTAAAAATACAAAAAAAAAAAAATTAGCCAGGACTGGTGGTGCACACCTGTAATCCCAGCTACTTGGGAGGCTGAGACAGGAGAATCGCTTGAACTCGGGAGGTGGAAATTACAGTGAGTTCAGTTCTCCCGACTGCACTCCAGGCTGAGTGACAGAACGAGACTCCATCTCAAAAAAAAAGGAAGGGAGGGAGGGAGGGAGGGAGGGAGGGAAGGAGGGAAAAGGGGAGGAGGGAGAAGGGAGGGAGGGATGGAGGGAGGGAGGAGGGAGGGAGAGAGGGAGGGAGGGAGGGAGGGAGGGAGGAAGATGGTGATATGGTGATGGCAGAACATTGAACCCAGTGAGGGCCCCAGTGACCCAGGGGCTAGTGCAGCTACACAAGTCACTTGCCTCTCACTGGGCACTTAGCAAACTCCAGGTTAAAAACCCTCGTCATTCACATGACCCGTAAAGCCCCGTGCCCTGTGCCACCGAGCACCGGCTGTGGTCTAGCCTCTTGCCCTCTTCGCTGCCTTCCCAGGGCCCCACCACCCAAAGCTTGCCTGTCACTTCTTCAGAGGGCCTTCCTGGCTGCCCAGAGCTGGTCACTCCCTCTCTTCTCTGTCCTTTCCAGAGGGTGACGTCACGCATGCGTGTGGGACTGTTCGCTGCTCTGCTGGCCCCACTGTGGTGTGCTGGATGAACACATATTGGGAGTGAGAGTGCGGATCCCCAACTTCTTCACCTGCGAGATCCTCATTCTGTGTTCTGGGCTCCTCAGCTGAGGCTCCTGCAGGGCCTGGAACCCCTCAGCTGGTCACTGTCATTGCATACCAGCCTGCCCCTCATCCCAGCCCTGCGTCACAGCTGTGAACTCCAGAACAGGGTCACGGGACCTTCCTTTGGTGGTCCTAAAGCACCCAGTGACGGGTTACATATAGTAGGCATTCAGTAGGTGCTCAGCAGTGCTGAGAGTCCCTGCACTGCGTTCTCTGGGCCTCAGAGCCATGGGGCCAGTGAGGGACTCGGGCAGCAGAGCGAGAGACGGGGCATGTGAATATCCCTCACATCTACCCCTGGCTCCTGGCTGGGTGACCTCCACTCTGTCTGTGAGTTCCTGGTCATGAACTTGGAGGTTATGCTGCATCCAGACCATTCCTACTAAGCAGGGTCTCTCTGGCTGCCAGGTGTCTGCAGAGAGGGGACATTCCCTCCCAGTCACCCCAGCAAGGAAGACAGTAACCCCGCTCCTCCCACTTTCCCCCAAATTAGATACATGCTGAAGGGGAATGGCTGGCAGGGGGAGGATTGAAGGCCGTGCCCTGGTGGGTCCACTGCCTCCCCAAGAACCAGGTCAGGCCAAAGCTTGGGCCTTGGGTGGCATTCCCTGTGGGTGGCATTCCCTGTGGGTTCTCCCTCATTCCCTCCCTCCTTACTACCCACAACCCCGCCTCCCCCAGCCAGGCCTAACCAGGGAAGCTGGAGATTCAGCACCCATAAGAGCCTTCTAGTCACCTCTGTGATGCCAGCTATGGGGCACTTGGGGCTAGGTTCTCCTCAGCCCTTCTTTTCCTTCTGGTCCTTTGAAAATGTCACAGTGCCAGGGTTGAAGGGCAGAGGCACCCCATCTGCCCTGTTATTGCTCCATTCTTTCTACTCAGGAGGTGTGGGGAAGCCTCCATCGCAGGGGCTGGGGCCTCTGGGCTTAGCCACACACAGCCTCACAGGGCGCCAAGGACCCAGGGGGTCACAGAACAGCCAAAAGAGCCCCCAGATGTGGAAGTCCAGGGCACCTGCAAGGATGGAGCCTCATGCTCTGGCAAACCCCTCAAGCTTCTCCTCCTGCCCCACAAACTCCAGTGCCAAAAGGGCCAGCATGAAGTGAGATCAAGGCTACACCAGGAGCATATTCCATGACTGGGACGCAGGGCAGGGGCCCCGCGGGCACTGACAGAATCTACCCACGAGATGACTTCTGAGCTGGGACTCAGGACACTAGTGTGCAACATTGAGGGGAGGGCTGAGTATGGCTGTGGCCCAGCACACATGGGAGGACGCAGTAGTGCAGGAGGAGCCGCGGGGGCGCAGAATGCCCTGGGCTTGGGGAGCAGGACAGCCTGCTCTGCACATGGCAGAAATGTCTCCGCTCCCAGACAAGAATTCAGAGTGATCTTGGAAAGCAGCCAGCCCAGTCTCTTCACATGGGGGCAGTGAAGGCAGGGGTCGGGGGTGGGGGCAGCAACAGATGTGAGGTCACACAGCTGGTCAGGAAGGGAGCCAGGGCTTACCCAGGTCCGGAGTGCCTGGTCTGGGCTCTGCCCTCAAGTTCAGACACGTGATGAATTTCTTCCACTTCCTGTAACCAGAAAAGCAATTTAGGTCTAGAGGATGACATCGGTAGAGTCCTATCACCTAGGCGGAGACACAGCCGAGAGCAGGAAAAGGGTGTTGGACTACTGCTTTCAAAACCTAGAATGGGAAATGCTTCTCCATCATGGCCCTGGATGTTGAGCTGTCATTGTCTGTTTACTCACCTGTCTTCCCACCAGACTCTGAGCAGGACGCAGCAGGTCTCAATGAGTGCGGATGGATGGATAGATGGGTGGATGGATAGATGGATGGATGAATAGATAGATGGATGGATGGATGGATGGGTGGATGGATGGATGGATGGATGGATGGATGGATGGATGGATGGACGGGTGGATGGATGGATGGGTGGATGGATGGATGGATGGACGGATGGATGGATGGATGGGTGGATGGATGGATGGATGGACGGATGGATGGATGGATGGGTGGATGGATGGATGGGTTGGGTGGATGGATGGATGGATGGATGGATGGATGGATGGATGGATGGATGGGTGGGTGGGTGGATGGATGACTGGATGGACAGACAGGTGGACAGATGGACAAACAGATGGACAGATAGGCAGACAGAAAGATGGATGGGTGGATGGATGGATGGATGGATGGATGGATGGATGGATGGATGGACAGATGGATGGACGGAGAGACAGAAAGATGGATGGATTGATGGATCATCCACCTACCAAACTGCCAAGCTGTTTTCCAATGTGACTGCACCATTTTGACTTCCCACCAACAGTGTACAAGCGTTCTGATTTCTTCACATCCTCACCAACACTTGTTTTTATTTGTTTTTACAGTAAGGATAGAGATGTTCTTCTCACTCCCATCTCAGGCTAGGTGAGGGGGTTCTCAGAAGCATCTCTCAGGATCTGCAGGAGATTTTAGAATTTTGGAGGACCCAGAGCCTGGTGCTGACCCCTGCCTGCAGCCATCTAAATAAAGGCTTGCCAGAGCTGCCCTGGGGGTGCCGTATTCAGGCATGGAGGGGAAAGCAAGTCATGGCGGACAGACATGAAAGAAAGCCATGAGTGGGACATCTTAAAAGGACATTTCCTATGAGGGCAAGAGGCCACCAGGAGCCACCTGAGGCCTTCCCTAGAGAGGAGCCTAGGGTGGGGACAGTCATAGGCCCTTAGCTGGAGGCAACTGGCCAGTGCCAGCAACTCATGCCAGGGGTGCCCAATGGGGAAAGCCAGACATCACAGGCACACACCAGAGGAGGAACTCCAAGCCCCACCAAAGGAAGAATGCAGCAGAGACCATAGCCCAGGCCCTCCCATGACAGCTGCCCACCCTGGCAGGAGCTGTGGAGTAGGCAAGGGGCGGTACATGAGATAACAGACTGAAGCTCTGACTTAGATTGGACCAAACTTTCCATTTACTGAGCGTGAGACTGCTTGTTTGTCAATCCATGAAGGTGGTGAGGAGAGCCACGAATCTGCCCTCCCAGCCACGTGGGAAGGATAGAGGCCCAGCAATGACGGCCTGGAACAAAAGAAAAGGGATCTTATGGATTTCTGCCCTGGGGGTCCGAGGTGGGAGACCCTGAGATAATTGGAAAAATTGCCACTGCCCTGTCATCTCGTACGACTGGGGTCACCAGCGTCTAGAACACGTTTGGTGTGAAGAGCAGACTGTGATAGAGTCAGGACCCACCCAGGAGGCCCAGCCCTCCAGGCGCAGGCAGAAGAAGGCTCGAAGATCACATCCTCCCGGGTTTCAGGCTGCCCTCCCATTTAACATTGCTGCTGGGTCCCAGGGACCAGGCTGGTGCTGAAATGTGGATGTGATTCCTGTGTTTGTGAATGATCCCTCAAGGTCAGCCAGAGACCAGAGAACAGTATTCTCCTTTGTAGGGGGTTCGGGACATGGGGCAGGAGACTAGCATGTAGGTATAATCAGCAAAAGTGGAGGGGTCCAGGAATGCCAGTCTCATCCTCAAAGACCCCTCATAACTCTTCAGGTTGCCCCAGCCAACAGTTATCATGTGACAATTTATCATTTAAAGGGACTGCAGGGGTCCTAGACATGCTACCAGTAACTGCGAGAAGGTAATGGAGTTGGGAGTGCAGGGGACCAATCGCTCCTAATGCCGCCATCAATCTGGCAAGTTCCAGGTGATCCCTGATACGCCAAGTGTAGTGTAACAGCAAGTGCGAGCTAGAAGGGAATCTAGGAGAACATCTGACTTAGAGCTGAGTCAAACTCCAGAAGTTTCTGTGAACCTGGCGTGAACACTGGTGCGGCCACTGCCCTCCTACAGTAAGTGCTTTCTAGATACACGGTTGTCGTGTGTGATTGACTTTGCTCTGCTTTTCCCAGCCCTGCCACATTCCAATTTTCTCACCTCGGTGAGCTAACCATGAAATACCTAGAAATAAGTTTAATAAGAAAAGCACAAGATCTCTAGGACAAAAATGATTAAATGTACCTGAAGAACATAAATCAAGTCCTGAGTGAGTGAAGAGAAATAATCTTCAAGACTTTATTATCACAGTTGGTGAGGCCTTCAAGGATTAACAGATTTGTTCTTTTCCATTCAGAATCCCAACAAGGTTCTTAGTTTGGGTTTGTGTATCTCATTTAAAACTAGATGAAATCTTCATTGTTTTGATATTGGACTATATGAGTCTGATGTTCACATGAAAAAACATCAACCTGCAAAAATTGTCAAAACAGCTTCAGAAAGGGAAGGGGGTGGAGCTTGACTAACCGGATTTTGAACCCACACTGACGCTACAGTAATTGAACACTGTGCTCCTGGGGTAAACAGAACGGTGAAACAAAACAGAGGGCTCAGGCATTTCTCCAAATATATTTAGAGACTGAAAATATGACAAAGGACAAATTCTAGGTTTAAAAGGGTTAGGACAATGACTATTCATTTGGAAGAAGTTTTTGTTAAATCCCTACCTCATACCATATATAAAAATGACTTTCAAATGAATTGAAAGAGTTGTTTTTTAAAGCTTTAAAGGCCAGGCACAGTGGCTCATGCCTATAATCCCAGCAATTCAGGAGGCTGAGGAAGGCAGATCACTTGGGCCCAGGGTTCAAAACAAGCCTGAGCAACATAGGGAGACCCCATCTCTACAAAAAAAAATACAGAAAATAGCCTATGTGATAGTGTGCACCTGTGGTCCCAGGTACTGGGAAGGCTGAGGTGGGAGGATCACTTGAGACCAGGATTTTAAGGCTACAATGATCACTTGAGCCCAGGATTTTGTGCCACTGCACTCCAGCCTGGGTGACAGAGTGAGAACCTATCTCAAAACAAAAAAATAAACAAAAAGCCCAAAGAATAACTGTATGAATGATAAAAAAGGAAAATATTTTTATAACTTCACCATGCAGGAAGTCTTCCCAAGCAAGATAGGAAACCAAGAAGCCATTAAGGAAAAAAATAAAAGAATTAACTACACAAAACACTTTTTTTAAAAAAAGTCTTACAAGACTATGCTTTAGGAAAGTCAGTCTGATGGCCAGAGTGGAGGAAAGATTGGAGGATGACACCAGCTGGAAAGGAAGGCAGCGTCCAGAGGAAAGAAGTGGCCATGGTCCTGTTAGGAGGGTGTCAGAATAAACCAGGTGATGGCCAGTGGTGATAGAGATTGCAGTTGAGCAGCATTTGTTTGAATTATTAATCAGCTGTGGGTTTGCGAAAGGGGCCAGTGTTACCTTGCTATTTAGTATATATACAACAAACAAGCTCTAATCATGTATGGGCATAACTTGCCTTTTTTTCTCACCAACACTTTATGCTAGAGAAAACTTCATCTTTGCCTAATCAGATTTACTTCCTTCTCCACCCCAAAAGCAATTCTTAACATGTGTTTGATGGGAAATGGAGGTGTCAGCTTTATTGGGTGAGTCAGGTGGGTGACAGCCCTGGACAGCTTCTTGATATAGCTCCTCTATTAAGGAGATGAATAATGAAACAGAGGAAGCAGCAAGGCACTGAAGCCTCAGACCCCACCAAGAGAAGTTCAGTTTCAAGGCTGAAAGGGGAGCTGAGATGGAACAAGGAAGGTCTCAGTTAATAAAGAGGCCTCTGGATATGGCTCCCTCCCCAATCCACCCCCTCCCGAAGAATTTCCTTACCATCTCAGTAGTTCCCAAACTGCAGTGTGCATCAGACCCAGCTGAAGGACTTGTTAAAGTACAGATGGCCAACCCTCCCCTAAAGCTCCTTCTTTAGAATTGCATTGGTTACTCTCTTACCTGTGTCTTTTCATATACATTCTAGAATCCATTTTATAATAACTATAAATAGCTTGCTGGGACTTTGAATGGAATTGTGCTGATCGACAAATGAAATTGGGAAGACTTGGCGTCTTCATATGGAGTCTTCCAATCCATGAACATGGGCTATCTCTCTGTTTACGCCCAAGGTTTCTGATTCAGCAAGTCTGAGGAGGGGCCTGAGATCTTGCCTTTCTACCTACTGCCCAGTGCTGCTGGTGCTGGTCCAGAGAGCTCCCTTGGCGAGCTCCCCAGTTCTGGCTTTGAAGCCCTGACTGGTTTGGAAGTTACTGCTACCCTGAAGACTTGGTCCCCAGGACATTCGAAAGAGCTTTTGTTGTCATGCAAAGCCCAGGGGGCCAGTTCTGCCAGGATTTGATGCTAACAGCTCTCTTTTGTTGTGTTTCTAATTCCCAGCAGATAAACAGTGAATGCCAGGAACAGACAAGTGTGCAGGGTCAGGAGATACAAGCCCCTTGTGGGAAGAGGGTTTTTCTCTAAGTATCAGATTCCTCAATTTACTGGGTGAATTTCTCACCTCTTGGGACTTCCCCTTTCAATAAATACCCTCCCAGAAAATCTCACGAAATCAACCCCAGGTCTGAAAATACTGCTCTATCCAGATCCCTCAGGCATGGGTGGCCCCCATGGGCCCAGGTGCATGGCCTGAGGAAGGCACCGGGCGGTCACAGGAGTGCTCTGTGGGCAAGGTGCCAATGGTGTGGACAGAGGTCCAGCAAACAGTAGTCCCCACTCTCTTCCTGCCTTGATGTGGAGGGTCAGAGCTGGCCCAGGGAAGGGGCAGGCCTTCCAGAGAGGGAACAACATGGGTAAAGGCTCAGAGACGAAAACAGGAACACTATGGTGCCACGTTACAAAGGTGGGACTCTGGTGGGCTCCTCCTGTGCCTGCCTGTGCCTCTAGCCCCCAATACTCACTCTACCTGCTACCTTCCCTTCCTCCTAAGCTGCCCTTAGGGGGTAAAAACTTTTCCCAAGTACCTTCTCACTGAGGCTAGCCCAGGCAAAGCTTGGCCAAGGCAGGAAGGGGCTCCACAGAGTGAGTCAAGGATAGCGGGGTGACTCTGGCTCATCTCCGCTTGGTAAGGTGGGAAGCCTAGGAGGAGTGGCCTCAGCCTCAGCTGGGGGCCTTGCCTACTCCCCCCATGGGAGTGCAGAGGCTCCAGGAACAGGGCTCTGCCCCTCAGAGTCCTCACCAGGGTCAGTCTGAACTCATCCCTCTGTGTGTTCTAATCACCTCTTCTTATAAGGACACCAGTCACACTGGATGAGAGTCAACCCCAGTGGTCTCATTTAAACGTAATTGCCTCTTTAAAGGCCTATCTCCAAATGAGATCATATGCAGAGTTTTGGGGGTTAATTTATGTATCTGCAACACATAAATTTGGGGGACACAATTCAGCTCATGACGGCACCTGTTTGCAGGAACCTCTCACATAAAACTGTGTTCTGGGGAGCTGGGGGCCCAGCATCATCGCGTTTGCATCCCCAGGCCCTGCCACCCACAGGAAGAGGCAGGGACATGGGGCCAGCAGGCTTTGCTCCTCTTCTTTTCCTCCATTCCCTCATCCCTGCACTCAGTGGCCTTCGTAGGGGATGAAAAAGTCATGAGTGAGTGAATGGCAGGTATCCATGGAAAAGAGAAGCAGAGGTTCCAGTGGACAAAAGGAGCATGATGTTCAGGGGCCAGCAGCACCCAGCACACTCAAGCTGGGGCAGGCCCAGGGCCCAAACCGCTGCATCCTTCCATCACCAGGCCCTGCCTCTCGCTTGGGAATGTGGCAGGCATGTTGACTGGTACACTCATTCCAGTTGCTGCTGTAAGAAATGGCCGCATACTTAGCAGCTTCTAAACAGCACGTACTTATGGATCCCCCAGTCCTGGAGATCGGAAGTCCTCAGTGGAACCACGTTCCTTCTGGAGGCCCTCAAGGAGAATCTGTGCCTTGTCTTTTCTGCTTCTAGAGGTCACCCAAATCCCTGGGCTGGCGGCCTCTCCCTCCCTCTTCAAAGTACAGCTCTCCAAGCTCTGCCTCCATCTGCACGTCTGCTCTGGCTCTGACTCCCCTGCCTCCCTCTCAGAGGGAGGGCCACGCTCCCGACCCAGGATCCTCTCCCATGTCAAGATCCTTCACGTTATCACAACTGCAAAGTCCGTTTTGCCATGTAAGGTCATGCATTCACAATTCCCAGGGATTGAGAAGTGGGTTTGGCTGCACTCACAGTTTCCCCCGAATCAGAGAGGCTTAAGCAGAGCGGGGGTATTTCCATCTCCTGTGGCCACTCAAGCTGCAGTGACAGCTTTGCTCTGAGGATCCGTGCTGCTCACACCCCTTCTCCCCTGGTGATATGGTTTGGCTCTGTGTCCCACCCAAATCTCATCTCAAATTATAATGC
>CM052657.1:112849422-112888314 GCA_028533165.1 Leontopithecus rosalia | reverse complement strand
CTCTCTCTCTCTCTCTCCCCTCCTCCTGCTGCCTTGTGAAGATGTGCCTTGCTTCTCCTTTCACCTTCTGCCATGATTGTAAGTTTCCTGAGGCTTCCCAAGCCCTGGGGAACTGTGAGCCAATTAAACCTCTTTTCTTAAGTCACCCAGTTCCAGGTAGTATCTATATATATCTGTATAGGAGGCTGAGGCCGGAGAATTGCTTGAACCCAGGAGGCGGAGGTTGTGGCGAGCCGAGATTGCACCATTGCACTCCAGCCTGGGTAACAAGAGCAAAACTCCGCCTCAAAAAAAAAAAGAAAGATGACTTAGACAGTTTGGCACTGCGGTGCATCCAAAACATGCCCACACGGTGGCCAGGCCGCTCCCAACGGGGCCAACACCCCTTACCGACTTTGTTCAAGTCACTTTCTTGTCTAGAAACCATGTCCCATGCCCCTATTGGGTTACAGAGACTCAACCCCCTGTAACAGAGAGGATGGGTCTGCGTGTGGTAGAGATTATGTTCTTTGCCCCACGGACCCCATCCCTCTTTCCTCCCTTCTGGACACATGCTGGCTTCTGAGGGAGTGAGCGGTCAGAGAGCACAGAAGCCGTTCTGGATGGTGAAAAGTAAGAAGGGACATGTGTGTCACTTCCAGGCTAAGGCCATAAGAAGCACCATGATACCCTCCATTAGCATGAGATACAAACAGCCTAGATCCCTAAATCACTGCACAGAGCACAGCTGTCCTAACAGGTGACCCCCTTCACTTTGGGCTTTGGGTGAGAGAAAATGAGTTGTCACAGCAATAAGCAATTGAGGCTTGGAGATTTATTTGTCACGGCAGCAAAACCTAGCTCATCCTGATGGCAAATACACGACATACACACCATCACTGAGAGACCGGCAGCCATGCAGACATTACCAATCCATCTTGGCACATTTCTTCCCATCTCAGCACATGCTCCAGGCAGGCTGTACCAATGGACTACCGAAGGACTGTATGATGGGTAAAGATGCTTCCAGCTCGCAAGTCGCCACTCAGGCGGTTGAGCAATTTGACTGCCCCCTCATCTGACACACAATGGCCAGGCTAGGAGTCAAGGGGAAGCTGTGCCCTCTGGAAGGATCTGATCCCGCCCCACCACTCACTCTTGTCAAAGCCTCGTGTCTTCTCACCTTTTGCCATCGCCCCCTCCCTGCCATGACCCAAGGGGCTGCTGGACAGAGGCGGCCCCCTCCCCAGCCTCTGCCAGCTCCCCACCCCCATCGCCGATTCAGAAAGCCTCCAGGATTTCGGCGTTGGTGACATTTTTCCCTGCCTTCTTGCTGTTCCTTGGCAGAACCAAGTAGGAACTTGTCCCTCCGAAGGCTTTGGAGAGGAGCTGTGCTGCCCCACGCTGTCTCATTCTTTCTCAGGGTGTGCCCCAGCCTCAGACCCATGAAAGGCAATTTCACTTTCGGTGGGGCTCCTTCCAGGAGGAACGCTGGGGCCCAAATGTGAGCACATGTCTGTCTCGGCGGTCAGCTCCCTCCCGGAGCCAGAGCCGAGGGAAGGGCCGTCCCAGGACACAGGCTCCAAACAGATGAACAGAGGTAACATGACTTTTTACAATGGGGCTTTGATCTATCTAATGTCACAAGACAGGCTGGGGACAAATGCCAGGCTCTGTGTGACTCCCGGTTCCCACAGGAGGTGCCCTGTGCAGGTATTCACACGGGGAGATTCTTGGCAGGCCCGGCACCTGGGTCTGTGCCCGTCACAGACACAGCCATGGCAATTAGGTTCAGGAAAATGGTGGGTGAGGTTCCTTTGGCCGAGGCTCCAGCCTCCTGCCTGAAAACAGCATGGGGTGGGGGGGTGGCGGCCGCCCCCAGCGGCAGTGGGCGCCCTCCTCGTGTGAATGAGGGTGAGTGTGAGGAATTCCTGTGGTTGGGGCAGCCGGCAGGGCACAAAGGCTAGGCTGGCGTCCTTGACAATACCTGCTCTGTCCCTGCGGATGGTGACCTTCACCAAAGCTCTCTGTGAATGGGCCACGGCTGCTCCCGGGTGTGTCCAGGCCGCCGGCGTTGGAAGCACATGAAGAGGCCAGGACCGTGGAGAGAGTTCACAGGACGTTTTGTAATTCGGGTGCCCACGAGGGCTGCCCTGGGGCTCGGGCCAGGCCGCAGAGGCTGCCAGGGGCCCATCCTTGGGCTGTCAGGACACATTAGCCCCACCTGTGCTCAGGAACAATGGCCACACCTGTAGCTCGCTCCATCCCCAGGTGGATGAAACGGGCCGCCCCTCCTGCCTGCAGCTCCGGTTTCCCTGCCGGGCTGCCCTCGGACGGCTGCAGCAGGATGTGCCAGGCACCCAGAAAGACAGCGGTGCCAGGGGCTGAGGGCGGCGGGGCCCCTGCCCCCCACAGGCCAGAGTCTAGTTTAGACAAGGACGTCCCAGAGTTTCTCCTAGCCACCTTCAGGAAGCATGCGACTCACACCGGGGTCCTGCCGGCCCCGACTCCCTCTCACCTGTCCTGAAACCCCAAGTCTGGGCCCACCGGGAAAGACACTTTGGCAACCTCCTTTTCTCTCCATTTTGGCCTCTCGGCACACTGAGGTCAGCTCCCTGATGTGTAGACACAGTTACGTATTTAACACACTGAGGTCAGCCCCCTGATGTGTAGACACAGTTACATATTTAACAGACACTTAGTTACCTTTTGCCAGGCACTGAGTATTTGTATCATACAAATACTGGTTTCAGCCTCTCAACAACCCCAGCAGAAGCTGCTGTCAGCATCGACTCCATTTCACATTTGGGGAAACTGAGGTTCAGAGAGGTGAAGTCACGCAGCTGGCAACGGGCAGGCCCGGGCCGTGAACCCAGGCAGGCCGGAGACTGTGCCGAGCCCCACTGCCTCCCACCTGCTCTGCTCCAGCTCAGCCACACGCTGGGGCTCTTTGGTGTGACACCTGGAAGGGCCCCCGAGCACATCTTTCATGCCCATGGCCTTCCGACGGCCCACCTTCCTGGGGCTGGGACTAGGTCATGCTCAGGCTGTACCCCAGCCCCAGGCCACACAAGTGTTTGTTAACGGGGGATCCCCCCAAGCTGGGGGGTCATAGTGTCATTCCTGGAGCTTCCCTCTGGGCCAGGCATGCCCCAAACACTGCCACGCAAGCCCTCACATTCCTTTCCCAACATCCCGTGGAGAAGCAGGAGAGCCACTCCCATTTCACCGACAGGAAACGGGATGAGAACGCTACGGTGCCCAGCCAAGCATCGCCCAGCTCCTCCTCCGTGGGTGTCGTGGGTTCCAGACTTGGCGCCTCTTCTGCCTCCATCCTGAATGAAAAAGGGAGGGACAGAAAGGAAGGGAGAAGGGGTGCAGGGTCATTTGGAGGCAGTAGAGACCTCATGCCACCTGCCAGTAGCAGCCCTACCAACCCCAAGAGGTCAAGGCCTGCGCTGGCTCTCACCCACCCCTCGGGGCTGGCCAGCTTGCTGCCTCTGATGACCTCACACTGAGGCCTTAGCTGAAGGTGGCATTTCCGGGCCTGGGGTTTATTTGTTGCAAGGATGGAGAGATAAACAATGAATTCCAGAAGTGGGCTGGCCAAAGCCCAGCCCCACACGATAAACCCCGCCTGTAGTGTCTAGGTCAATGCGGACAGGTGTGTCCTCACCAGAGAAGTATTTAGATACCAGCAAGCCGGCCTGCACAGCCACAACGGGGCCTTTAACCCAGACAGGGGGGCAGGAAATGGATGGGAATTTGCATTTTTTAAAGGAGTCCTCGACTGGGCTCGGTGGGACCGAGGAGACTACCTGAGCCTCCGTCAGCTGCGTGCGGACCCACCCCATGTGGGCAGGCGTCTGTTGGTGCCGGGCACTTAGCCAACGGGGAGCCTCGGGAACAGAATAATGAAGAAATAATTTACTCAGCAGGGCCCTTTCTGTGTCTGGGAAGCTCTTGCACCTTCTTGGAGGGGGCAGGCGTGTTTCCTTGGGAGGAATGCATTACACAATCGATCTGTCAAGAGGCTGCATTCAGGAATCCGGGCGAGGTGGCTCCAGCCTCCGTCTGCTTCTTTAATTCACACACTCCTCACAGGCAGCCCCAGCCCCCTGGCTCCCTGCTGCCCTGTGGGACACACACCACCCGTGAAGGGACCCCACGCAGGAAGCAGGCCTGGGTCTGCAGCAGAGCGAATGCAGCGGGACTCAGGCGGTTCATCTGATACCGTCTACAGGCCACGGAACCAGAATCTCAAGAAGTCTGCCGGCAGGTGCTCCTGCTCCGGCACACTAGACGGACGAGCACTCGGAGCCCTGAGAGGAGCAGCAGGGAGCACACAGCCTCGGGGCCAGCAAGAAGCAGAGCAGAGACATGGACCCGGGCCTGCGATGACCGATCGCCCCGGACAGGTGCAGTGTGCTGCAGAGTGTAGGTTAGGACACGAGGCGGAAAGTGTCACTCGGGGCTGAGACCCAGAAGTAAGAAAAGACCATCAGAAAGATCAAAATATCAGACATCAAAATATCGAGAGAAGGGAGACAAGCTGGTGAGGTGTTTACGTGTTCCAGGAGGGCACTTCCGATCACTCCATGCTGGGGACTGGGTCACTAGATCACAAAGTCTCCACCAGCTCCCCGGTGGAACCTCCTGGGAGGCGCAATAGAAAAGTCTCCCACATTATAGAGGGACCAGAGGGAACGAGCTGGCAAGCTGCAACAAGACATGAAGGAATCTGAAGGGAAATCGACACTATCACAAGGGACAGGGACAGGCTGGAGAATTCCTTTCTATCAAAGTCTGAGACTGGCAGCGTTCACACTAAGAGGAACGCAACCCATTCATTTGACTGATGAGGAGACAGAAGGTCAAGGTGGACCATGGTGAGGTTTGACTCAATGTTCTGGACTCCCCATCCTGGTGGTTGCTTCTATATCACAGATCCTAGCTTAAAATACAAAGTCCAATTTTTCAAAGAGGCATGTAATTAAAAAAAAAAATCCCAACACTCAGGTGTCTGAGCCCTGATTCGCCATTTCTTCCCACGTGCCAAGGAAGAAGACAATCTGATAAAGCCTCCATGCCGCACGGTTTCCACTCCGATGTTCTGGAAAAGGTCAAACCGTGGGGACAGCAAAGGCAGCAATGGTTGCTGGGGGTTGGAAGGGGGGAGGAAGAGATGGCGCGCCAGGGGTTTCCGGGGCCGTGGAAATCTTGTGGGACGCCATCATGCTGGATGGATGTCATCATGCATTTTTCAAAACCCACGGATTGTACAACACAAAGAGTGAACTCTCATCTAAATATGGATTTTAGTGATTTTCCTAGTAAAAAATTAGGACTCAGTAATGTATCAGTACGGGCTCATCGATTATAACAAGTATGCCACACCAGTGCGGGATGTTAGCAACGGGGAAACTGAGGGAGGGTGGGGAGGAGGTATATGGAACTCTATGTACAATCTGTTCAGTCACTCTGTAAATCAAAAATACTTAAATAATTTTTTAAAAGTATCTCTGAGGTCCACATCAGGGCTGTGTGCCACCCAGGACTCACCTTGGGCTGAGACTCAGTCTGCAAAGTTCTCTCCCAGACCCTAGTAAAGAGGAAAGAGTGAATGTATGAGCAGGCCAGGGTCCCAGGCTAGCTTGCTGGCTGCTGTAGTAATGGCACCTAACAAGGGCCTAGTGTGCAGTACGTTCTCAATAAATACGTGCTAAGTTTATGAATGTTTGGGGCATCAGAAACCCAGGTACCTCCTGGGATGAGGGAGTGAGGTTCCAGAGGAGTGGGGAGAAAGAAGCAGAGACATGGTGGGTATTTTGGACCCCTTGAGGGTACTCAGAGGAGGAAGAAGCTGGTGTCGCTGCTCTTTTCCCCAAAGAGTGGGAAGGAGCTCCCTCCAGGTCTGCCAAAGTCATCTCAGCACACAGGAAGAAATGATGAATCGGGGGTCAGACACCTGAGTGTTGAGATTTTTTTAATTACATGCCTCTTTGAAAAATTGGACTTTGTATTTTAAGCTAGAAACTGTGATATAGAAGGAACTATTGGGATGGGGAGTCCAGAATGCTGAGTCAAACCCGCCATGGTCCACCTTGACCTTCTGTCTCCTCATCAGTAAAATGAATGGGTTGCATTCCTCTTAGTGCTAACTCTACCAGTCTAAGACTGTGATAGAAAGGAATTCTCCAGCCTGTCCCTGTACCCTGTGATAGTGTTGATTGCAACCTTCAGAATAGAACATCTCCACTACCTTGCTTAAAATAGAAAAAGAAGCCATTTCCTTAGGTTTTACAGGTGGAACTCTGACTTCTTCCTTGGATGTTCTGTGTGTTTGGAGCCACTCCCTTCCCACTCTGACCTAAAGACCTCACAAGCTTAATTAAAAAAACAGAAAAGCAAAAAAAGAAAAAAATTAATAGCAATTGGTTATGTTCAATTCCAGAAGATCAAGAAATAGAAGAATCTAGTAAATTACAGGTAATTAACAAACAGCAACATGCCAGGCAGTGTGCAACATGAAAGCCACAGTGTTGAATTAGGACACAATCTTCGCCAGGTGTGGTGGCTCATGCCTGTAATCCCAACACTTGAGGGGCCAAGGCAGGAGGATCACCTGAGGTCAGGGATTCAAGACCAGCCTGGCCAACATGGTGAAACCCCTGTCTCTACTAAAAATACAAAAATTAGCCAGCCCTGGTGGTGGGCACCTGTAATATCCCTGCTACTCAGGAGGCTGAGGTGGGAGAATCACTTGAACCCAGGAAGTTCAGTCCTGCTGTGCAGTCCAGTTTCTAACAGGCCACGGATGCTAGAAACATCCAGTACAGTCTGTGGCCAGGGTTGGGGGCCCCTGCTGTAAAGGAAGACAACAACATTGAAACTCAGAACAACAGGGCATAAATAATGTCTAGTAGCTGAGCAAAAATTACTAGACATGCCAACAAGCAGCAAAATTTGACCAATAACCAGGAGAAAGAATGGTCAAAAGAAATAGACTCAGATAAGATAGCAGTAATTACATTAAGGTTGCAGTGAGCCAAGAACGCACCACTGCACTCCAGCCTTGGTGACAGAGCAAGACTCTGTCTCAAAAAAAAAAAAGACACAATCTCACCCTGAAGGAGGTTGCAGCCCACTGAGGGAGACAGGTGTGCACCACTACCCAGAATGCAGTGTAAGAGGTGCTTTAGGAGATGCATTTACTAGGAGCAGGAGCTGCCATTTCCTTGTCATGCACAGAAGCCCATCCCTGGGCTAAGCACTTCACCTGCTCTCTTGCATCAAATCCTCTAGAAATCAAAGCTGGATGAAAGATTAAGATTCAACCCTTTGTTTCAGTGCACCCATGTCGGAGAGGATGAGGGGGAAAGGGGAAGGAAGATGGGAAACAAGGAGATGCTACATATTGCTGTGCTGGCTGCAGCTGTGCAAGAAGCTCTTAAGAGGCAGGATGGGGTTTCTATAGAAGGGCTTCCACACCTCTGTACCTTAAAAGAGTTCACAGAAGGGAGAAAGGTGGGAGGATGTATCAGCCTGTCTTCATCCCATGTCTCATTTCCTTTGGGTCAAGTTTAACCCCCAGCATGTTTCATCCCAAGAGAAGATGCTCAGAGAGCTGGACCCCTCCCCCTGAGGAGTGTATTTCATCCAACTGTGAAACCAAAGGCTGGTCCAGCAAGGGTGAGGTGTCAACTGAGAGAGAAAGAAGCAATGAAGGTAATATGAAGTGGTGTGTGAGGACAGGGTAGAATACACCTGTTTATCTTCTTGTGTGACTCATGATGGCCCTAAAAGGTAGGAAAGGTCATCCCCATTGCTCAGATGGAAAAACTTAAAAGTAATATTAAAGCTGCTACCCATGAAGGAAAAACTGATATAAGACTTGCCATCCTGCATTTAAAAAAAGAAGAAGAAAAGAAAGAAAGAAATCTAGAAAAATGGACAAAATGAATGAAACAGGCAGCCTGGGGTTGTAATCCCTGGAGAACAGAGTTGAGCCCTATAGTCCCCTCGACTTTCTCCCTGAGGGCAATTCCCAGACCACAGTGCAGGGGAGGGGTGTTCAGTGGTCTCACTGAGTTGAGGAGCCACACGTAGGAACTTAAAAAGGTCAGGACAGCTACAATTTGTGAGGCACAGTACTAAAGAGGAAGGAACTACCCAGAAAAGGAATATTCCAGAAATATTCTCAGGATCACCCTGCATCTTTGAATGAAGATGAATCCACACGTATGTGTGGGTAAACTGCACGAGGCTGGGCAAAGCAGAACTGCCAGAGAGCAGCAAGCTGAACAACAAACAGCCCACCCAGGGCTGAGACACATGCGTGCAGGTTCCTACCAGCCAGAGCAGAGAAACTGTGTTGAATACCTGGGGCAAAAATATAAACTAGCTGTACAATATGGCCTACTCTATAACTGACCTACAAAAGCTTTAAATGAGCTTTAGAAGGGTTGAACCAATATACAAATAATTTTGCTCCCTGCCAAAACAAATTTCAACACACTGTAAAGCAGTGGTCCCTGACCTTATTGGGACCAGGGACTGGTTTCATGGAAGACAATTTTTTCACGGACTGGGGTCGGGTCAGGGATGGTTTCAGGATGAAACTGTTCAACCTCAGATCATCAGGCAGTAGATTCTCATAAGGAACATACAGTCTAAAGCCTTTGCATGCACAGATTCACAATACGGTTCACTCCTGTGAGAATTCGATGCTGCCACTGATCTGACAGGAGGTATAGCTCAGGCGGCAATGCTCACTTGCCTGCAGCTCACCTCCTGCTGTTCAGTCCAGTTTCTAACAGGCCACGGATGCTAGAAACATCCAGTACACTCTGTGGCCAGGGTTGGGGGCCCCTGCTGTAAAGGAAGACAACAACATTGAAACTCAGAAAAACAGGGCATAAATAATGTCTAGTAGCTGAGCAAAAATTACTAGACATGCCAACAAGCAGCAAAATTTGACCAATAACCAGGAGAAAGAACGGTCAAAAGAAATAGACTCAGATATGATAGCAATAATTACATTAAGATACAATGACTTCGAATGGCCATTTAAATATGCTCAATAATTGAAAAAAAAACTTGAACATAATGAAAACACAAATGAGAGGATTTTAAATGAAACTTTTTTTATAAATGGAACATACAGAAATGAAAATACAATATCCAAAATAAAAACTTCAATGCATAGACTTAATAGTAGATTAAATACCACAGAAAAAAAAATATTAGGGACCTCAAGACTTAGCAATATTGAGACACAGAGAAGAAAGTAAAATAATGGAGACTCAGTGCCCTGTAGGACAGCATTGAGTGGTCTAGTGAGCATGTTTATGGAGTCCTAGACAGGAAGGAGGGGAAGGGTAGTAAAAGTATTAGAAGAAATAACATTTCGAATCTAATGTAAATTATAAACACACTTATGTAAGAAGGTCAAAATGAATCATAGACCTAAATGTAAAATCTAAAGCTATAAAAATTCTAAATGAAAACACAGGAACTAAATCTTTTAAATTTACTGAAGAAGAAAATGGATACACAGGACTTCATCTAAACTAAAAACTTTTGTTCATTGAAAGTCTTAAAAATGAAAAGACAAGCTACGTTCTGGGAGAAAATATTCGTAAATCAAATATCTGATGAAAAAAATCCTTGCATTCAAAAATACTTAAAGAACTTTCAAAACTCAACAAGAAAATAAATCACACAATTACAAATTAGCCAAACACTTCACTAAAGAAGATAAATGACTGGCAAATAAGCACATGAAAAGACATTCAACATCAACAGCCATTGAGAAAAGCAAATTAAAACCGCAGTGAGGCCAGCTGCAGTGGCGCCCACCTGTAATCCTAACACTTTGGGAGACTGAGACAGGTGGATCACTTAAGGTCAGGAGTTCGAGACCAGCCTGACCAATAGGATGAATCCCCCATCTCTAGGAAAAATACAAAAATTAATTGGGCACACCTGTAATCCCAGCTACTCAGGAGGCTGAGGTAGGAAAATTGCTTGAACCCAGGAGGTGGAGGTTGCAGTGAGCCAAGATCACACCATTGCACTCCAGCCTGGGCAACGGAGCAACTCTTTCTCAAAAATAAAAATAAAACATGAGGTACCACTGTAGAACTCTTTTAAATGACCACAAATTCTTATTTATGTAGTAAGGAGGAACCTCACTATACCAAGAATTTTGAGGATTTGGAGTAACCGGCAGTCTCACACATTGTTCGCAGGAATGCAAAATGGCTCAACCCCTTTGGAAAACAATTTGATACTTTCCTATAAATGTGTACACTTACCATTGAACCCAAAATCCCACCCCAGTTATTTGCCCAAAAGAAATGAATATTTATGTTCACATAGAAACCTGCATGTGAACATTTTTTGTGACTGTATTAAAAATTGCCAGTCTGGAAACAACCCACATGTCCTTTACCTCATCAGCATAAACGGTGGTACATCCATACAGTGGAACACTATGCAGCAGTAAAAAGCAATGAAATACTGATATCGTCATTGAAATACTGATACACATTATGCCCAGTGGAAAAATTCAGATTGAAAAGGCTGCCTACAACGTAATTCCACTTATATGACGTTCTGGAAAATGCAAAATTTTAAGGACAAAGAGCAGAACAGTGGTGATGTGGACTGAAGTGTGCCTCCTACAAGATTCATACATTGAAGCCCTAACTCCTGATATGACGCCACAGACAGTCCCTGACATGATGTCTACCTTTACGATGGGTTTACCCAGATGTAAACTCATTTGAAATCGAGGCGCTCCTTACAACTCATTAATACAATAGGGTTACAGTTTCCACTGAATGTTCATCACCTTCGCACTACTGGAAAGCCAAAAAGTCATGAGTCAGACCATCACTAATTAAGGACTGTCTGCTGTCTTGCCAGCATTAAATGCATTTTCAATTCATGGTGGGCTTATTGGGACACGGCCCCATTGCAAGTTAGGGAGCATCTGTATTTGCAGACAAGGTCTTTAAGAAGGTAATTAAGGTTAAAGGTTAAATGAGGTCATAAGGGTTGTGGAGCCCTAATCTGGTAGGATAAGTATCCTTATAAGAAGAGATACAAGCCTCTCTCTCTCTCCTCTCTCTCTCTCTCTCTCTCTCTCTCTCTCTCTCTCGATTGCTCGCTCTCTTCCCACCATGTGCGGACAGAGCAGAAAGACAGCCATCTCCAAGCCAGGAAGAGAGGCCTCGCAAGAAACCAATCCTGGCCAAGCTCAGAGGTCAGGAGTTCAAGACCATCCTGGCCAACATAGCAAACACCCATCTCTTCTAAAAATATTTTTTAAAAATAGCTAGGCATGATGACAGGTGCCTGTAACCCAACTGCTTGTGAGGCTGAGGCAGGAGAATCACTTGAACCCAGGAGGCAGATGTTGTAGTGAGTCAAGATCTCACCACTGCACTCCAGACTGGGTGACAGAGTGAGACTCCGTCTCAAAAAAGAAAAGAAAGAAAGAACACAACCCTCATCACACATGATCTTGGACTTTTAGTCTCCAGAATGAGCAAAAATAAATGTCTGTTGTTTAAACCCCTAGTTACGGTGTCCTTTACGGCAGCCCAAACAGACTGAATACAGTGTAGTTTCTAGGAGTCGAGGGTGGGAACGGGGCGCTTTCAGGGGTGAAGGAAACATTCTGTATCCTAACTGTGTAGGTAGTTTAGCCACTGCACGTGCTTGTCCGAACTCACAGAAGTATACACTCAAAAGCATGAACTTTGCAAGATGTAAATTATACCTCAATAAAGTAGCAGAAAACTCCACATCACTTACAGAGGGACAAAGGTAAGAATGATGAAGACATCTCATCAGAAACAATCCAAGCCAGAAGAAACCAGTGTGCGGCAGGGCTGCGGGGCAGGAACAAAAGCCACCACCTGTATCTCAGAGGAGGTGCCCTTGAGCTCAGACTGCAAGCGGGGAGAACAGGCAAGGCATCCAGGAGGAGCAGTTTAAAAAGAGGGAGGCGGCAGCCGGGACCTCAGCTCGCAGCTTGGAGGGGAGGGGAGCTCAGCCTGCAAGGTGGGCTCAGGCTGGAAACACAAGCTGGGCCCAGACTCACAAGAGCCTCCAACTCCAGGCCGAGGACGCTGAATTTCACTCTGGAAGTTGCTGAGGTACAGCAACATGGACAAGCGGCAGCTGCAATGTTTCCCCCTCGCCACGCAGTGCCAGGCACACGAAGTGGCATTCTGCTGGCCCTAACTCATCTTGGGGACCTAATTTTAGCCCCCAAGCTGTCAGATGGTGTAGAGCCTCCACTCTGGAGCCGCCATGGGCCAACGTCACCGAGCTGGGAGTGCAGGAATTGTTGAGATAAGCTTCCACGGCAGGAGCAAGCACGTCACTTTCTCCAGCCACATCACGAGGCCCTCCCTGGCCTGCCTGCCCCCCACCTGCTGACCTCAGCAGCTCCCGGTTACTGTCACTTTGCTCCAGCCACACTGATCCTCTTGCTGCCTCTCCAACACACCAAGCAAACTCCTTCCTCACGGCCTTTGCACATGCTGTGGCTGCTGTAGCCAGGAGCACGCCTCCCCAGGTCCCCACAGGGCTCACTGTCAGCCATTTCTCAGGGCTCTGTTGTGCGGCATGCCCTGACACCCTAACCCAAACAGCCCCACACCCAGCCCCGACACCTGCATCCCCTCGTCCTGCTGAATCCCTCTTCCTAGCACTTACTCCTTTGTTTCTTCAGGAGAGTGGGCCCTGAGCAAATATCTATTGAGTGAGGAGGGGACGTCTGGAAACTCCTTCCACCTGAACTCTGGCTCTGATGGAAACTGCCCATGGCGGCCAGATTCCTTGCCATGGTGAGTGGTGCAGAGGAGGAAAGGCCAGGGCTTGGGGCTGAGACCCGTGACAGGCCACATCCTGCAGGGCTGGAGGCTGCCGCTGCCCCGTGTAGGAGATCCTCCGTCCTGGGTCACAGCTCTAAAATGAGGATTCCAGAAACTCTTACCATACAACCCAGAGGGCCGCACCAGATTGTAAGTCACCCAGTGTCCACTCAGTAACATGTAAAAAGTCTGCATTAGTCTGTTTTCACACTACCATAAAGAACTTCCCGAGACCAGGTAATTTCTGAAGAAGAGAGGTTTAACTGACTCACAGTTCTGCATGGCGGGGAGGCCCCAGGAAACATTCAATGATGGCGGAAGGCAAGAGGAAGCAAAGACCTTCTTCACATGGAAGCTGGAAAGAGAGAGATAGCAAGAGCCAGGAAAACTCCTTATAAAACCATCAGATCTCACTATCACAAGAACAGCGTGGGAGAAATCGTGTCCATGACCCGGTCATCTCCCACGTGGTCCCTCCCTTGACATGTGGGGATTTGTGGGGTTATGATTCCAGATGAGAGATGAGTGGGGACGCAGAGCCAAACCGTATCAAGGTCCACACTACACAGCAGGTCCAATATGTGGAGCTGGGGTTACACAGTGAGCCAGACAGACGTGTTTATTGCCCTGTCCACACTCACCCTTCACCCCAAGCACACAGTCCAACAGCAGAGACAGAGTCAGCTGGACCATCACAGTACTGACTGATAACAGGTGCAGTACAGGGCAAGTTCAGGGCCTAGGGATCCTATAAAGGCAGGCGGCCCAGCCTGATACAGGGAGGGGGTCAAGGACAGCTTCCTGAGGTAAATGACCCCCTGTACAGAGCAACCTTCATTAAAGAGAGCTGATCATGCATCGGCTTACCATGGCTCCCCAGGGCCCAGATGCTGAGGGGTGAGGTCCCCAACTCAGCATGGAAGGCCCTCCCCAAATACATCCCTTCCCCTCACCCCCGTGGAGACTGCACCAGGGCACCACCAGGTTTCTCTCCATGCCCCATGTATCAGTTATTCATTGCTGCATAACAAATTACCCAAACATGGAGGGTTAAACAATAGGCATTTGCTACCCTCAGTTTCTGTGGCTCACAGGGCTGGACTGGGCAGTGCTGGCTGAGGGTCTCTCGTGAAGGTGCAAGCAGACGTCAGCTGGAGGGGTAGTCCTCTGAAGGTGTGTCCAGGCCAGAGGGTCGACTTCCGAGGCAGCTCCCTCACACAGCTAGTAAGTGGGTGCTGGCTGCTGGTAGGAGTCCACAGTTCCTTGCCAACATGCCTCTTGAGTGTCTTCATGTCATAGGAGCTGGCTTCCCTCAGAGAGAGGGATTCATGAGCAGAGAGGGATTCACTGAGCAGAAGCTCAATGCCTTTCTGGCCTAGACGCATGCTGCCACCTCTCCTGCACTGCCTCCATCATACAGACCAACCTGGGCTCAAGGTGGGAGGACACCACACAAGGGTGTGAATGCCAGGAGGTGACCCACGTGGACTCGGGGCTGGCTGCCACACACTGTGCCTGTCCCTAGAGGCTGAGCGGTGCTCAGTCTCCCTTGGTCTGCTCCTCTGTGAATTCCTCCAGGCTGAGTTGAGAGCTCCCTGGGGTTCCCGTTTCACTGGCCTCAACCAAAGCATGGATTCTGTCCTGCTGCAGTTGATTCTCCCTGACCTTTCTTAAAAATGGCACTATACTCAGGGGAAAGACCATGCCTGACTCACCTACGTCCCCAACACTCAGCAACCAGAGCATGTTTCAGCACTATATGTGGTTCAATGAGCATCAGTTGGGTGGGTGTATGGGTGGGTGGGTGTGTGGGTGGGTGGATAGATGGATGGATGGATGGATAGATGAATAGATGGATGAGTTGATGGGTGGACGGATGGGTGGATAGATGGATGGATGGATCAACGAGTAGATGGATGAATGGGTGGATGGATGGATGAATGGATGGATGGATGGATAAGTTTATGGGTGGACAGATGGATGGACAGATCAATGAGGAGATGGATGAATGGGTGGTTGGATGTATGAGCATATGGGTGGATGGATGGATGGATGGATGGATGGATGAGTGGATGGATGGATGAGTGGATGGATGGATGGACAATTGAATGAATGGGTGGATGGATGAATAGATGAATGGTTAGAAGGACAGATGAGTGAATGGGTGGATGTGTGAGTGGGTAGATAGATGCATAAATTGGCAGATGGATGGGGTATAGATAGAAATACAGATGGATGATTTGATATGTGAATGGATGGATGGGTGGGTGGTTGGATGGATGGGCAGATGGGTGGGTGGATGGATGGATGGATGAATAGGTGGATGGGCAGGTGGATGGATGGATAGATGGATGGATGGATGGATGGATGGATGGATGGATGGGTGGGTGGGTGGGTGGATGGATGGGTGGATGGATGGATAGATGGATCGATGGGCAAGTGAATGGATGAGTGAATGGATGGATAGGTGAATGGTTGGATGAATGGATGAGTGAATGGTGAATGTGGGAGTGGGTAGATGGATGCAGAAATCAGTGAATGGATGGGTGGTTGAATGAACAGATGCATGAATGGATGGACTAAAAAATGGCTTTTCTCATATTTCTCCTGCAAGGGAATTGCTTGGGATTCTTCGAAATTTAAAGCCAAGAGAGACCTCAAAATTCACCTACAGACACATCCCCAGATCCAGCAATGCCATCATTTATTGAACAGGCCTGGATGCCAAGGGTTGGTAAAAAAGAGTTTCTTACTCTGCCCATGATCTGCCTCCTGGCAGCAATGCCCCCACCTCCTTCTCACAAGTGAGCATACATGCATGTGTGCACCTGGGGACACGCCGCAAGGATGCTCGCGGGCCCCAGACATGAGGAGGCTGCCGTCGTAAAGCACCCTGCAGAGCCCCACGCTAGCCTCCCTGAAGCCAGCAGTGCCACACAAAGCCAGCTTCACCTAGCATCTTGTCCTGAGCTGGGCAAGGGCAGGGTCTGGAGATCCCCAGGGAAGTGGGAGGGAAGGGTATCCCTCAGCCCTTCTCACCTGCCCACCTGCTCTGCCATCTGGTCTGACCAGATCTCACAGAGCCCTTCCCCCACCCTTCTGCTTCCCTCCCTTCCTCTCCCCAGAGGCCTCTGAGTGGACCCAAGATCCCCACAAACCCTGTGATCAGGGAATTGAATACTTGTAATGGCTTTTGTTTCTTTTAGGAAGATGGGAAATACTCTTTCAAGCAGACCCCTTTACGGGAAGTGCAATAGTACACAGCCTCGGCCACCACCCGAGATCTTGAGTGAAAGAAGGAAACAAGCAGCTCATTTCCGAGCAAATGGTGAGGCTGGGAACTGCCGTGGTCTGGACTTTGGGGCCTAAACTTCATGCAATCTGGTGAATCTGTTTAAGAAAAATAACTCCTACAAAGTGCAAAAAAAATCATTTAGAATGAGAAATGACAAATTTGCAAAAAGCTGAGCGAACCATAAATATCAAATCAGAAAAACAGCATACGACTCCATGAGTAAGTAACTGCCTCGGCCACCTCTATAACACCCCTCTTTTAATACATATTACGCTTTTCCTACATTTTTTGGCTGCATATTCTTTGATGGCTTCTTTGTATGACAATAATTTTGTAATACAATTTTTCACAGAGAGCGTGAAAGACGCGTCAGTCTGTCCTCCAGCACGTTTTTTTTGTTTGTTTTTGTTTGTTTGTTTAAAAGCAATTTGTTTACTTTCGATGTCTTAGGGAAATTTCTTTCAATTGCATGGGTTGCTATTGGCAAGGTCACATCTGAAACGTCCTCCACAGTTTCGTGCCAGGTCAGGGAATCTGTCTGAGAGACTCCAGTTCTTTGATGTCATTCATGCTCCTGATGACCACAGCTGGGCAACCAGGCCAGCTCAGGCCCTCATCCCCTCTGATCCTGGGGAGAGGAGGAGGCCACAAGCCTGGACACCGTGGCCCTGAGCAAGAAGCACAGCTGTGACTGCTTCGTCTTCCTCCTTGGAGTCGAGAGACAGTCAGTGATCCATGAGGTCCACCTGCTGCCAGGTTGCCACAGCCTGCAGCCCACCCACAGCCCTCCCACAGCCCAGGAGCATCTTTCAGTGCAGGAGTAGGGAAGCCCACACTGAACTATGGGATGGACCCACACAAAAGAAGGGCCTGGAGCTTCAATGTCATTATCTTCATTGACAATCTGGTGATGCCTCCTACAAATGCCCAGAGGTTCCGCTCCCAAAGACTCTTCCAGTTTTCCCTTCCCACAGCCTGGCCCCCACATGAGGTCCTAGAGGCAGGCCCATGCCTGACACCCAAGGAAGTGATCTGAATGTTCTGCTGGAAAGAGGGCAGAGAGTGAGCAGAGGAAAGGCATCCAGGTGAGGGCCGTGGCCATGCCCAGAGGCCCCTAAATTTTGAAGAACAGTCATTCATGGCCCTAATTTAGGCCTTCAAAACCTACAGTTCCAGACATTCCCATGGGGAGGCGCTCAGCCCAGTGGTTGAAGACCTAGAGACCTCATGGCAATGCAGGTGATTCTCCTGGGTCTTTCAGAGAATGTGAGTGGGGCAAGGGGCAGCCCACACCCCCAGCAGCCTTTGCTAAGCACCAGGGAGGGTATTCACACCAGCTGTGGCAATTGGTAAATGCCCCAGTTTTATAGATGTGGGAGAAGCTGCCCATCCCTAAACTCCTAACTCAGCCCCCTGCCCTGCCCCCACCACATGCACACTGATCCCACAAATTCTGCCATCACCGGGAAAAGCCAAACGTCTGGACCAAACTGAGGCTCTCAACCTTCCTTCCAAGGAAAGACAATTGCCCTGGAAGGATGAGAATGGGGCTGAGGAGATCACCACAAGGGGGAAGAGGGCTCAGCTTTGCTTAGACACAAACTTGCCCCGTGCTTCTGGAAAGTTCCCTGCTACCCCAAGCCTTGATTTCTTCATCTGTAAAATGAGCATGCAAGAAGACATCTCTGAATCCTGCCCAGCTACGACAAAGCCGACCTTCACAAAAACACAGCCAGGCTCACCTGTGTCAGCAACCAGCAGGTGCATGCTTCCTCAGCCTTGGACTCAGGCCACCCCTGTGGGCTGGGATTCCAAGCTCTGCCCCTGGTGTATCTCATCCTTATTCAGGACCCAGAACCAGACCCCCTGCTGGGCCCCGGGCGGGTCATGGGCTACGTCGATTCCAGAGGCGCGCCACGGTTTCCACCCATGGGAAATGCTCTAGGCCTCATGTCCATCCCCCTGGCCTTGGACACAGACCCCTTTCTCTAGGAGGCCTTTCTTTGCAACTGTGCCCAAAGAGACCCTGAGCCTCAGTTTCCTCTGCTGTAAAATGGGGACATTCGTACAGGGTAGCTTGGAAGAAGTGGCTCATGACACCTCACGCCATCCTACACCGAAGAGGGGGCAAGATATTTACCACAGTTTGTTTTCCTTTTTTAACAGTAGGAACAATTGTGAAATGGAGATCATTTACCAAACTGCCAAACCAGCCCAGAGCAAACCTGCCTCCTACAGCAGAAACCGGGGTCAGAGGCAGGCCCAGCCTCTGGGCTACTCACAAGGTAGGAGCCTTGTCTCTGACCCCTGTTTCTAATCAGCAGTCTTCCTTGTCCCCACTGTCAGCGTCCCAGGATGGAGCTGACATTTCTCTCATGCCCGAGCCTCGGCGTTCCCATGACCGTGGCATCTCTACCACTTAGCGCTGGGCCATCGGGGCAGAGCTTGCCTTGGTGCACCCAGTGTCTCACAGGGGTTCGCTTTGCTGCTGAGGTGCTTCTTGAGGATTAAAGTGCTCCCTTCCTCCAGTGTTTGGCTGGAAAACCCAACAAAGGTGTTCATCCCCTCCTGATTTCTCTGGACAGATGAAACGTGGGTGGTTTCCAGGGCTAACCTAAGCCTCCAGGGGGTGGGCGGGAGGGGCGAGCAGGGAGCAGATCAAGTGACCTATGAAAGGGGACCCTCGCCGTCCACCCACCTCCAGACTGGCTGGGGAGGTTTTCTGTGGGATGGGAGAAGAGTCCAGATGGGGCCGAAAGGACGTACTGCCTTTGATATTCTACACCCTGCTCATGCTCAGTTTCCCCTTTTGCCCTATTTCAGCCTTGCACTAAGCAGAAGGCTGTGAGTGTTTTCTCTTAACAAAAAAAAGATCACAAACCTCTTTCAATTGTGCTCATTCTGCTACCACTGAAGATGTGGGAAGAGGTGTACGAGGCTTTTCTTTTTTAACAATAGGTACAAGCTGTCAATTCATTCTGAGGAAAACCCACCTCCTACAGTTTCTGGAAAAGACACTTTAATGTCAAAAGGGAAAATAAGCCTCCTGATGTGGTTGTTTAAATAACTCCTGATCAATCTAATTTGAATACAAAATGGCCCATATCGATTCATTTACTTTTGCGAAGAAGGAAGAACTCTTCGTGGGAAGCTGGAGGTGTCCACCTCAACCCACAGGGTCAGTTCAGAATCATCTCCTTCCCCACAGCTGCAGCTATGGCTGGAAAAGGCGAGCTGGCCAGGAGTCAGAAAGTCATGCTTCAGCCTCTGGTGGCCATGGCAGTGGACTCATGTCCTTCGCCTCCCCTCGTGGATGCTCACTATCCTCATCTGTAAAATGGAAGCATCCCTGCTGACCGCAGAGGATGGATGTGAAATGATAACACATCCTCTGGAGAGACACATCCCCTGAAGTCCTGAACAAATGGGACACAGAACACACTGTGGCAATTTTGACAGAGGAAAGTTTAAGTCACAGTCAAAATTCTGCATGGATGTTGTCAGCCTGAATAAAAGCTCGAGACCCGGCTATGTGCTGTATACAAGAAATCCACTTTAGAAACACACACACACATCGGTTAAAGTGAGAGGATGGGAAAAGGCATAGAGGGATGTTTCATCATGCTAACGTCCCTTAACCAAGGTGTAACCATTGTAAATGTGTACACAATGAATGGGAGCGTTTCAAAACACACTAGACAAAAGCAGACACAACTGAAAAAATACATTTAAAAATCCACAATTTTAGGTGACGATGTCAACACTCCTCTCTCACTAATTGGCAGAACAACTCCACGGAAAATTAAGAGGAATGCAGATGACTTAACGCAATCAACCAAATTGAGCAAAGCAAATTCCCAGGAAGGGAAGCAAGTCTATACAAGGCACTGTGGCTTCTGTCTTATTCTCTCTTGCACCTATTTATTCTGGGGGAAGCCTCCGCCATGTCATGAGAGCACTCAAGCAGCCCTCTGAAGAGGCCCGTCTGGGGAAGAACTGTTACTTTTAGACGCCTGCAGCCCAACACCTTGATTGTAAACTTATTATGAGACATTGAGCTGGGGGTGCCCAGCTCGGCTTCTACCGGATTTCTGACCCACGAAATACTGCGTGAGATAATATGCTTATTGTTTCAGGCCACTACGTTTTGGGGTAAATATTTGTGTAGCACAAGATGATTAATACAAAGGGACAGCAAAAGTATCTGACAAAACAATGGCTGAAAATTTTCCAAATATAATGTAAACTAGAAACCCACAGAGCCAGGAAGCCTAAGAATCCCATGCAGGATAAAAGGTAAAGGCAACTATGCCAAGGCATATCATAATCAAACAGGTGACAAAGAGAAACTCTTGAAAGCAACCAGCAGAAAAGACACATTATATACAGAGGAAAAAAGACGAACAAGAACAGCTTTCATGCACAGTGCAGCACGTGGTCCGTCACAATGCATATGAAAAAGCTGTGTGTTCTCCCTTTGGGGATGTTGATTTTTGTTAAGTGTCAGTTCAGCAGAGGTGGTTAAAGGGATACCAGTGCTCAGCTTCTCCATGTCTTCTCTCAGTCTCTGTCTAGTTGTTCTAGCAAGTACTGAGCAAGAGGTACTAAAATTTCCAGTCGTGTTTGTGGATTCTTTTCACCAGGTAATTTTGTCAAATTTGGCTTCATTCATGTTGAAGATCCATTAACAGGTATGTATATTTTTTGTCTATTGTATCTTCCTTATGAATGTCCCTTTGTTATTATTAATTTATTACATGTATTATTTATTACGTTCTTCACTTGATCTTAGCCAAAAGGCCGAGAAGCGATATTTATTATGTTCTTATGAAATGTTCCTCTTTATTTCAGTGATTGTGCCTTGTCTAGAAATTTAGCTGATTTTAATACAACCTCTTCAACCAACTTTCTAATGCTTATCATTTGCATGGTGTATCGTTTTCCACCTATTTACTTTCAATCTATCTGATCTTTATATTAAAATGTGTCTCTTGACAGCAGGTTGGGTCTTCCTCTCTCTCTCTCTCTCCTCTCTCTCTCTCTCTCTCTCTCTCTCTCCCTCTCTCTCTCAGAATGTTAAATCTGTTAGCACAACTTTTTATATACTTGGATTCAGGTCCATTCGTCTTCTCTTTTACATTCCCCTATGTTTCTCCTTTCCTTTTTTTTTTGTTTCATTTGGTCCTTAATAGAATATTTTTTAGAATTCTGTTTATCTGTTGACTTAGTTAACTATATCTATTTGCCATCACTTACCAATGAATTTTTTTCTTGTAAGACTATCTAAGTAGATTTAATTACATTCTAATTCATCAACAATCACAAAAAAAAAACAACTAAAAAGATAACACTTAAAACAGCATTAAATAAAGAGCAGCACCTAGAACGAAGTCTAACAAAAGACACTCAAGACCTATGGAGAAAATTCTAAATCTTACTTGAAAGACACAAAGGAAGCATTAAATAAATTAAGAGATATGCCATGCTTCTGAGTAGAACTCAGTATTGTAAAGACGACAATCCTACTCCAGTTAATGTAGGAATTAAGGCAAGTCTAACCAAAATTCTAACAGACTATTTCATCAAACTTAACAAGGTAATTCTAAAATTTATGTGAATGATTAAGGGGCTGAAAACAGGAAGAAAGTCTTGAAAAAGGAAGACAAGGAAGAGGAGGTAGGGAAGGAAGGAAAGAGTGAGAGAGTCATACCCAAGATCAAGATTAATATCAAAACTATTATAATCAAAACTGTGTGGTATTAGTGCAGAAATACATAAACTGATGGGACAAATAGAAGTTTTATGGAAACAACATAGAAAAATAGATCTGTAGAAGAAAAAGAATTCAATACATGGATTTGGGACAAATGGCTTTACAAAGGGAAACAATAAAAATAGATCCTTACACCTACAAAAAGAAATAAATTCCAGTTGAACCAAAGATCAAAGTGTACACACAGAATCCATACAATTTAAAAATAAATCCTGAGAGAATACCTTTCTGACACTGAGATAAGAAAATATGTATTAAACTAACACAAAAAGTAAAACCAAGACAAGATTTAACTGTATCAAATGTGAAATTAAAAAAAGAAAAAAAGAAAGAAAAACTTTAGTATAACTAAAGAAACTGCTGGAAAAATGAAGAGACGAGCCACAAAGAAGGAGACGATATATGGATATATGCAATACTTACAATTGACAAAGGGTTTGTATTAGAATATATTTTAAATGTCTCCAAATTTTTTTAAGTGAAAAATGGGCGAAGGATACAAACAGTCAAAACGTAGAGAAGAAAACCAGAGTAGACACCACAACCAACCTCAATAATGATAAAGAAAATGGGAGTCAAAGCAGTAAGTGATGCCCCATCATCCATCAGACTGGCAAAAAAGGGGCGCCGGACAGTGTTAAACACAGACAGTGAAGGTAGAATAGGGATTCCTGCACATTGCTTCACATTTGTGTTTGGGACAGGAGATGCCCAGAAAGGACCTAGGAGCTCATTCAGTTTATTAAGGGGTTTTCCCAGAAACCCCATCCAATAACCCCATTACATGTCATCGGCCACAATTGTGTCACATTGTCACCACATATGCAAAGAAGGCTGAAAAACATCTTTTTTTTTCTAGATCAACGATTGCCCAAACCTTGGTTTTTACAGTGAGAAAGACAGGGGACTGGGACTCTGTCACACTCCAGGACACTCTTTCTACTGGACTAGTCCACAGCCAGAGACTCTGGGTTCAAAGGCATCTGCTGAAATTGCTGATCCTTTCGTCCTTGGTCCCCATCCCAGCGAGAGCCACCCTGGCAGACTGCAGATCTTTAGCAGTCTCCAGACTAGTGAACTCCAGAATGTAGAACACTGATTCCCCACCCCAGCACCCCAACACCCAGCAGCCTCTCCTGGGAGAAATACCAGGAAAGCATCAGGAGCCCATCGGAACTGCACGTGAATGGAGGCATCGTGATGACCACAGGGTCACAGGACAAAAGTCTCTATGGGAAGAGGGTCCAGAACAGAGAAGGGCAATGAATGAGTCTCTCAAGGCTGGGTTCCAGCCTTGGGACCACCACCTGCCACCGTGAATTTGGAATGTGGAACAAAGCCAGTGCTCTTGGTTAGAGACCACAGCCAGTGCCTGTTCTGGATCCCTGGCATCCCTTTCCCTCTTCCGAGAGCCAGAACCCAACTTCCCTCTGAGCAGGACTCCTACACCCCACGGTGTCCGTCAAGCGTGGGTTCACTTCCTGGGCCAGAGGTGGGCCATGTGACCCAAGCCTAGCTAATCAGACCCAGGCCTCAGTGATTGGTCAGGGACGGTCACGTGGCCCAACCACAGCCAATGAGGCTCTTGCTGGGGAATGCTGGGAAAGACTCTTGCTGCTTCCTGCCAGGAGTGAGGCTTGCTCTGCCGCTGCCATGTTAGGACTGCCAGGAGGAAGCTGGGGAGGGGTCAGCAGAGCCCTGGAGGGTGTGCGCAGAGGGGAAGAGGGCGGCCGTGTCCTGGGGCCTGCGAGGCCTAAACCAGGACCGTCCCTAACACCCCCGCCCCCTTCCTGCACTTCGTTTTCACCATCCAGTGTATTTTGGGTGAATGTAGTTCAAGTTGGGGGTTTCTGCCTCTCACAAGTGGACTTCCGGGTACCTTGAGGCCAGAGGGCCAGGGCCATGGGTGGGCTGTGTGAGGTCCAGGGCCATGGGTGGGCTGTGTGAGGTCCCGGCCCTGCGGCCTGGCCCAGCCGGGCCTTCCGACAGCAGCCAGGCAGGCCCCCTTTCCCTCCACCGCCTTGCGATGGGCCTAATTTATTGTAGGAAGCCCTTAAAGGCGCAGGAGCTTTTGGAGAGCCGGGACAATAGACATAAAGCGTGCATTTAACCCGCCTGAATGGAGGCTAGATTTACTGTCTGGGCCAGACGGGATTTTTGTCCCCAAGTCATCTCGGAGTACATTGGCCACTAAAGATCTCAACAGAAGACGAAGACGGAACAAAGGAAGTAAATTTTAAAAGGAACTTTGTCAAGGAGTTTTAGATGTTCACCAGATAGAAAACCGCGGCTGCCCTCACCGAAATGACTTTTGGATTTGCCCAGTGGTTATGGATCAGAGGGAGATGCTAATGAAGTCGTTTAAATGCACGTTTGATGGACCCCAGAGAATGGGGCCAATTTCATACAAGCCCACAGCAAGGTTATGGAATCAAAGAAGGTGGCCGTTAGTTGCTGCCAGGGACAAGGCTCCATTGTCGAGGTTGCCTTTTTAGCCGTGAAGCGTGAAGCGTGTTTGGAACTACAGTGTTTACCGACATGTACATCCTAGTCTGGCCGACTGGGCCTGCAGAATTTATGACCAGGAACAAACCTCTCAGAGGGGAAAAGAAAACAGCTCTTACCAGCTGGGAAAGGTCTGCGGAGGGCCCTGCGCGCTGCATTAAGCCCTCTGGATCCAGCCGGGCTCCGTGGGGGGCGGGCGGCACTGGCAGAGCTGGAGCCTGGCATTGCAGATGGAAGGAGTCTTGCCTTTTGAGAAGAACTCAAAGGGGAAGGGGGCCTGCATGCCCTTCAAGCTTCTTGACGGGTTTCAGTGTTAGCAGCGTCTGGATTCCTCTTAGCGAGGTCTGCCTGGGAGCCTGGGCACTGCGCATTGCAGGCTGGAGATTCTGAGAACGTTTTTGACACCCAGTTTGGTGAATGGGGCCACTGTTGAGGGGACTGATGTTCGTGAGCTGACAGCCCCCCCCCCACCGCCCCGCAGGCCTGAGAATGGAGCGCCCTCTCTAAACCCCACGCAGGCAACCACTGACCTTCACGTTCACTCAAGGCCCTTGACTGACGCCCCTTCTGCCCCTTGGCTGCCCCCGTTCTGTTCTGCATGTGCTGGTCCATGCATGGCTCCCCTTCCCTCAAGCAGACCCTGGTGCTACCACCCTGGCCTTAGTGAGCACCTGCCCTCTGCATGACCTGTCCCACCTGTAACCTCATTGCCGAGCTCCCTGGTAGCTGCTCTCTGCCCAGATTGCGCCTCTGCTCCACCCCCTCTTGTCTCCCAGCCTCTGTCCAAGCAGCTCTCCTCTGCCTGGAACAGTGCTACTCAAAGCGTGGTCCCTAAACCAGCAGTGTCAAGGTCGCTGGGAGCTGGGGGGACATACACATTCCCAGGTCTCATCTCACACCGACTGAATCAGAACCGCTGGGGGTGGGGCTCAGGGATGTGTTTCAAGCACTCCAGATGACTCTTCTAGACACTGTTTTCAGAGCTACTGTCCCTGGATGGGGTGGCTCATCTGCTCTTCCTGGTGACTATCTATCTGCCTCTTTCTGTATGTAGGAGCTTAGATCATGCCCTGGAAAAGCAGGTGACATCATGGCATTTTCCTGGTGAGAGCAGAAAGGAGGAGGAGCTCCTCCATCGTACAACCTGGGTCTGGGGCTCAGAGTCTTCCCTGCCTTCTTGTTGAGAGGCTGGAAACTCGGGAAGTTGTGGCAGGCCAGGAGGCTGGCTCCTCCCCACGAGGGGGCTTTGGGGGCTAGATTCATATCCTAGGGCCGTTCTAACAAAAGTGATCCAAAACCAGGTGGATTGAAACAATAATTCATTCTCTTGCGGTTCCAGATGCAAAGTCTGAAATGAAGGCATCGAGGGTGGTTTCTTTGGGAGGCTCTGCGAGAATCACCCAGGCCTCTCTCCAGCTTCTGTGCTGCCAGCAGTCCTCGGTGTTCTCAGGCTTGCAGGCACATCACCCGTGTCTGCCTCCATCCTCACGCAGCCTTCTCCTCTGTGTCTGTCTGAAGTCTCCCTTTCATGTCTCTTACAAGGACACCAGTCATTGGATTTAGAGCCCACCCTAAATCCAGGATCATCTCATCTCAAGACTACACGACACAGACGCCATTTCCAGATGAGGTCACGGTCACAGGTGCCAGGGGTTAGGATTTGAACATAACGTTTTGAAGGACATGATTCAACCCACAGCCGGTGCTCAGGGCGGTTGGGTGGGGGCCTGTGCTGGGGGCCCAAAAGCCAGGGCATGAAGCCACGCTCCACACCTCGGCCTGTGACGCCTCCCACAAACTTCTTCACCTCTCAAACCTCAGCTTCTACTTCTGCAAACGGGACAATAAAAGTATCTCCCTGCCCCACGTTGAAGGGCTTCCAGTTCCATTGTCCACACACTGACCCAGCAGTGACCTGAAATTGCGGTTCATCTGCTTAAACCTTCTGGGTTTCCAGCACCCCCCAGATGTCCCCACCCTCTTGTCCCTTATCAGGACACTGGCCCGGTGTGGTCTTCCCACCTTCCTTGCCAGCTGCGTCTCTCCTCACTGGGACCTGAGCGGCACTGCAGAGCGTGCAGGTCTTCTCTCATCTCTGTGCTTTGCCTCCACTCTCTGACTTCTCTCTCGTCCCCCTTCCTGTCACCTAGCCTCTCCCCACGCTGCTGGCCTTAAAGCTCAGCTCCCTGGAGCCTCCCTGATGCCCTTCCCTTCACAGCCCTTCCCAGCCTGACCAGGTGGGCTCGGGCAGCCCAGAGCCTGGGCCTCCTGGTCACTCCAAGCACACAGCCCGTCTTCTCTCCAGCGCTGCCTGTGTTTGCCACCATGTCCCCGGGGCCTGGCACATTGGGGGTGCTCAGCAGACCTGGGTGAGGTGGACAGCCGCCCGGACAGATGGTTGGACAGAGCAACAGGTAGATGAATGAACCATCTTTGCCCCTAAAGCAGGAGAGACTGAGTTTCTGAGACAACAGCCGAGAACTTTCTGATACAATCTCTTCTTGTAAGCTTCAAAACAACTCGATGAGGACAACGTTTTTCTCCCGATTCTGCAGATAAGAAAATAGAGGCGTAAAGAAGTCACTTGCTAGTAAATGTTAGAGGCAGCTTTCTAACCCAGATCCATGTGAATCTGGGAAAAAAGGTGCTGAGCACCTGTTCACCAGGGCCAGCTCCCAGAAGATAATAGGAGGAGGTGGCAGACCCTTATGCCACACGCCCACCTGGGGCTCTGACCTCACTTCCTGCTGGTAGCCACATTCTCAGAGACCCCCAGTAAGCCCCGCCTCCTGGTTTTCACACCCTGTGTACTTTCCATTCCCCAGGGACGGTCCAAGTGACCAGCAGCCTGTAGCAGAAGCAATGGGATAGCACTTCCAAGCTTAGGTTATGAAAGACTGCAGATTCCATCTCCCCCAACCCACCCCTTCTCTCTCTCTAACCCTCCTCCCTCCCTCGCCCCTCATCTCTCACTCTGGGGGAAGGCACGCTGCAGCCCTGTGGAGATGCCCCGTGTAAGCCACTGAAGCCTCTGCCCAACCGCAGCAAGCACCTGAGATGCGTCCGCAGGAGTGCGTGGGAGCTTGGAAGCGGATCCTCCAGCCCCAGCCAAGCCTTCAGACGATGCAGCCTCAGGAGCAACCTGACTGCAGCCTTGTGAGACCCTGAGCCAGAAACATCCCACCAAGCCACTCCCAGACCCCTGGCCCTCAGAACCCGGGAGGTAATAATTACTTACGGCCGTTTGAAGCTGCTATGTCGGGTATAATTTGTTACACAGTGATAGCTAACTGGTGCAGTCCCGGGACTCCCAGCGGTTTGGAATATCAGTCGTTTTCACAAGGCCAGGAAATTAACTGTGGGTCATTGCAGCAGCTGCACTTGGACATTACGATAATGAAGCTTTCTCAGACTGGTTTGAACAAGGTGGTGAATTCTTTGCAAGGACACAGAGGTGTCTCTCAAAACCCAAGGACGGGACAGCAGGCCTCAGGAGGAACTGGAACCTCCGTCCCTTCTCTCTGCTTCTCTTTACGCCTCTGTTCTCAGCTTCTTGGCATACTTGGCAGTCAGGAAGTGGCCACTTCAATTCTTCAGGTCAAGAGACCAGCTCAGAAATAACACCACCGACACAAGTGTTGGTCCGTCCTGGTCCTGGCTCCATTTGTCACGGTGGGAGATGGTGATGAAGAGAAACATCAGGGCCCTTGGTAGGCACGCAGGTGAGATTCCAGGAGAGGCCAGCTCGAAGAGAAGGCTGCAAGAAACACCCATGTGTTGCAAGCATGACATGTGGCACGTCCTTCTTTCAGGTGGCAAGTGTGTAGCCCAAGCATGGTGCAGGGTTCATATTCAAAAGTCAGAAACTGGACAAACTGTTTTCTCCCACCCTGAGCACTAGGGGGAACTCTGCTCACAAATCCACCACCCGCCGTGACCAGCTGTGCTCATCTGACCCTTCATGCAGGCTCGTGCTAGACCCGACTTGGGTTCTGTCCCCTTTGCTTGAGGACTGAAAGGCCTGGGAGATGCAAAAGCTTCAGGCTCCAGCCATCTCCCCATGTCAGGTGGGCCTTTTGCCCAGTGTGTCCAGTTGGTGATGCAGCAAAGGTGCACGACGCTGGAGTCAGAGGCCACCTGTAGTGCTGCCCTGACTTCAGACCTGAGTTGGGACCAGCAGCAGGGAGGGGACTGGGAGCCAGAGGAGGCCTCACGGTGGCAGAACAGACAGGTAGGGGTCCACGACAGGCCACACGTGTTCAAACTCAAGTGTGAGCAGAGGAGCATGGGCAGCCCAGAGCCCGGAGCTCACCCCACACCTGACATGAATGGGGTCACCCAAAATCAGCCTGTCAGCACTGTCCCGGCAGCCAGTCACATGCTACACTGGTAAACAAATATTGCACAGGCCAGCAAGGAGGACCCGCGCAGCAGCCATCCTCCTTAACTGGCCTGTGGGGGCCCCAGGATGATGCCATCGCCACAGGTCTGGAGTTCCTCAAGGTACCTGGTCAGCACAACTCAGTTGAACAATGGGCAAAAGACCTGAACAGACACCTCGGCAGAGAAGCTGTACAGAGTCAGGTAAGCATTTGCACAGGTGCCCACATCGTGTGTCGTCAGGGAACGGACGGCACCAAAGGCTGCTGAGTCTGTGGAGCAGCAGGAACTCTCATTAGCTGCTGGTGAGAAAAATGGCGCAGGCCCAAGAGGGAACCCTAAGGCAGACCCTGGACCTCAGCGGAAACACTGGGTCACTGCAGCGGCATCACTTGGAACAGGTGCCCCGCTCTGGCGCGCGTGCTGATAACCGGCTGCGCATGCGCAGAGGGAGGACCCGTGGGAACGCCCTGCTTTCCACCTGTTTTTGCTGTGAACTTAAACTGCTGTTAAAAAATAATGTTGTTTGTTGTTGTTGTTGTTTTAGTACCTGGTCAACTCCACACGTGACTTGGGCAGAGTGGAAAGTTGTAGAGTGCCCCAAGGAGAGAAACAGGGAACCAGGTCTCATGTGGAGCCAAACGTGGGCTCCCTGTCCCCTCAGCCGGCCCCGGGAACTGGAGGGAAACTTAGACAACCTGAAAAAAGACCCCTTAGGGCTCAGAGCAGAGGGCAGTGCTGATGAGAACCACATTTTTTTTTTTTTTTTTTTTGCCCTGGATATCCTTGTTAATTTTCTGTCTGGTTGATCTGAGAACCACATTTTTTAATTGCTGGTGTCAACACTTGTGTTTTTCTGATTTTCCACTGGTTCGATAGTAAGAGGGTAAAAACAAAGCAGGTTTTTGTTTTTGTTTTTGTTTTTCTGAGATGGAGTTTCACTCTTGTTGCCCAGGCTGGAGTGCAATGGTGCAATCTCAGCTCACTGCAGCCTCCACCTCCCAGGTTCAAGCGATTCTCCTGCCTCAGCCTCCCAAGTAGCTGGGATCACAGGCATCCATCACCACGCCCAGCTAATTTTTTGTATTTTTAGTAGAAACAGGGTTTCTCCATGTTGGTCAGGTTGGTCTTGAACTGCTGACCTCAGGTGATCTGCCCACCTCGGCCTCCCAAAATGCCGGGATTACAGGTGTGAGCCACTGTGAGCACCCGGCCAATAAAGCAGTTTTTTTAAAGCTTTTGTTTCGTAGTTTTTGTTTTTTGTTTTTTAATAAAACTTCCCCAAAAAACCTGACGTTAAAAGATTAACAAAAGAATTCCTGGTTTGGTTGGGAGGCATCATTTTTTTTTCAGTCTGATGTCGGTTTTATTGCGTAAAGGAAAAGGGAGTTGAGCCTCATGATACCCACGTTCCAGTTGATTGGAGTGCACAGCCACTCTTCCCGTCTGCCTGATGGGAACCGCACCAACACAGGGGCACTGCTGTGAGGAGGAGGTTCCCACACCTACGCACAGGAGCAGCTCCTGGTCAGTCCCAAGAGGCAAGGGCAGAGGCACCATGACTGCCACACCAATGTTCAAGCCTTCCATTCCCAAATCAGAAGCTCCATGAGGGCAGGCAGGGACATGACTGCTCTTTCCATCCAATATCCCTGGTGCCTAGCAGAGTTTCAGAACCGCAGAAGGAGTTTAATAAATATTGAACAGAAATAGAGTCTAGCAGTGTATGGGTTCTGGAGCCTGAATCCCAGCTCTGCCACTCACAAACCAAGTTCCCCAGCAAATTACTGGATCTCTCTGGGCCATGGTTTCTTCATCCTTAAAGTGGGGATAAGAATGACATCTGCCTTAGAAGGTCGTTGAAGGAATTCATAGTTTAATACACATAAAGTGCTTGGAACCAGAGCTGCTCATACAACAGATCATACAACAGTATTATTGTCTCCGTCCTCATCATCATCACTCCGTGTTAAAGAGGATGATGCCCATCATGGTGCCCTTCCCCTCTGAACCCCTCGGAGTCCAGAGTCTCCACACGGTGATCTCAGCCAAAACCCCTGCCCTCAGAGAGCTGACAACATCCTATCTGGGAGGAGACAGAGAACAAACACATATAGAATATGTCGATGCTGAGAAGAACGGAGTCTGTGGTCTGCAGCGCACCCCTGCTGCCTCTGACGGGGATGGGAAAGAGTGGCCTCATGGTAATTCATGTTATTTGTCAATTTGACTGGTGCCCAGATATTCGGTCTTACATTCTGGGTGTGTCTGTGAGGATGTTGCTGGGTGAGCAGAACATGAAAATCCATAGACTGAGGAAAGCAGATTGCCTTCCCTAGTGTAGGTCAGCCTTGTCTAGTCATTTGAGGGACTGAATAGAACAAAAGTAAAAGAGACTTCTCCTGTCTGACAGTCTTTGAACGGGAACATTGGCTCTTCCTAGCTCTACAGTAGTTTCTGGCCTTCAGGCTCAAACTCTGCAGATTTTGAACTTGCCAGCCTCCATAGTCACATAATCCAATTCTTTATAAGATAGACAGATAGATAGATTCCTGTATATGTCTACATCCTATTGGCTGTTACTCTGGAAAGCCATAACTAATACAGTTCTGCCCACTGGTGGTGCTGCTGTTTTTCCAGGGGTTAGAGAACTCTCCTCACTTTGCCCCTGACCCCTGTGGGCATCTTCCATCTCTGTGTGAAAGAGGACCGCAGTGAGATGATCCAGTGTCTACTCCAGCTCTGCAACCCGGATGGCCGTACAGCCCACATTAAAGTCCAGTGAAAAACAGGTGCCAAGCTGCCCCCGTTTTCCCAGCCCCATGCCACATTTATGACTGGTTCCCCAAGAACCCCTGTGGATTGCTGCTGCATTCCTCTGATGAGTCTTTCGGCCTCTGCCCCGGCCTTTCCAATGCACCCACATAAAATACACTGAACTTCATGAAAATGAAAATACAACACACCAGTATTAGCGGGACGCAGCTAAAACAGTACTGAGAGGGAGGATTATAGAGCAAAACTCCTACGGTCTAACAGAGGGAAAAGCCTCAACACCATAATCTAAGTTCCACCTCAAGAAACTAGAGAAAGAGGAGAAAAATAAACCCAAAGAAAGCAGAAGGAAAGAAATAATACAGAAGAGCAGATATGAATAAAACTCTCTCAAGGATTCCCTGGCCGTGTTCCTCCTCTCCTGCCAGCCCTAATGGCCTCCCAGCACCCACAGAGTGAAGTCCAAGCTAGGTGACAGGGTCCACCACATGATATGGTCCAAGGATCCGTCCCTGCCAAGGTTCAGCCTCATCTCCGGACACACTCCTTCTTAAACTTCTTAAACTTTCAGCTCCTGTGAAGTTAAACTGCTAACGGGGCCCCATGGGTGTCAGGATATTTCTCGACTCCTCACCTTTCAGCTGTGGTTTGCTCCCTAAGAGGTTCTCGGTTCCAAGCCTGAATCCTGGCCCACAGTTGACACTAACAATGAAGCAGTGAGTAAGGAGTCTAGAACTGGCCCTCCCCTGTACAGTCTTCTGATTTAAGACATAGGAACAACTGCAGTCAGGGGAAAGGAAGGGTGATCTTTTCAGTAAATAATGCTGGGGTGACCAGAGAGCCAGTGGAGAAAAATGAACTCTTATCTCTAATTTATGCCATGCACAATGATTAATTTTACTTAATTAATTAATAATTTTAATATTAATTAATAATTAATTAATTTTAATTAATAATTAATTTTACCTGTCACTAATGAGGCGGCAGTGACTTCTTCTCTTGCCACAGCAATGTCAAAAGAAAAACAATCCAGACAAACCACAAGATCTAAATAATACAGAAACATCCAGGTTTCAACCGGAAATCACGCATCAAACCAAGAATCATGAAGCTCTCAAGCTGCATGAAAAACAACAACCAATAGATGCCAACACCAGATGACAGAGATGTTAGTGACCCGATAAACAGTCAAGGCGGCCACGACAGGATGCCTCCGTGAGCCGTTATGAATACACTTGAAACAAAGGCAAAAACAGAAAGTCTTTGCAATGAACTAGAAGATGGGAAGAATCAAATGAAAACTTTAGAACTGAAAAATACAATGTGTGAAATAAAAAACTCACGATCCCTTCAACAGAAGACTGGGAAGGACAGAGGAAAGAGTGAAGTGGAAGATGGAATAGCGGAAATTACTGAATCTGAACCACACAGAGAAAATAGACTGAAGTAAAAATTAACAGAGCCTCAGGGACCCAATGAACACAACCAAAAAGCTAATATTTAAGTTTCTGGAGTCCCAGAAGGAAAGGAGAAAGAGCCTAACAGTGAAAAAGTACTTACCAAAATAGTGGCTGGAAACTTCCTGAACTGGTGAAGAGACACAAACTTACAGATTCCAGAAACTGAGCCAAACCTAAATAGGATAAGCCAAAAAAACCCACACCGAGACACACACTAATCAAACTTCTGTAAACTAAACACAGAAAAAAAGTCTTCAAAGCAGCCAAAGAAAAGCTGAGAAAACTGAAGGGAAAAATACTCGTCTGGGTACAGAAGTATAGTTAGAAATCTCAGCACTCTTCTCTCTGCGACTGATAGAACTCGACAGAAAATCAACAGGGATACTGAAGCACTCAACACTGTCAACTCCAGGATCTAATCAATATTTACAACACCGTCCCCTCGATAACAGAAAAATATGCATTCTTTTCAAATGCTCATGGAAGATACACTAAGACAGATCATATCCTGGACCAGAACGCAATCTAAAAAACTTTAAAAAATAGAAATCGGCCTGGCATGGTGGCTCAGGCCTGTAATCCCAGCACTTTGGGAGACCGAGGCGAGCAGATCACCTGAGGTCAGGAGATTGACAGCAACCTGACCAATCTGGAGAAACCCCATCTCTACTAGAAATACAAAATTAGCTGGGCGTGATGGTGCACGCCTGTAATCCCAGCTCCTAGGGAGGCTGCGGCAAAAGAATCACTTGAACCCAGGAGGCAGAGGTTGCAGTGAGCTGAGATCGCTCCACTGCACTCCAGCCTGGGCAACAACAGTGAAACTCCACCTCAAAACAAAACAAAAAAAGGAACGTGAGCGAAAGGGATGAAGAGACATTTCCCTGAAGAAGACAACTAGATGCAAATAAGTACATAAAAAGATGTCTGACGTCATTAACCGTTAGAGACCTACATATTCACACTGCAGAGGTATCATAGACACCTATCAGAGCTAAAATAAAAAATAATGACGTCGGATGCTGGTGAGGATGCGAGGAGACTGGGCCACCCACACATTGCTGGTGAGACTGAAATGGTACAGCCACTTTGAAACAGTTTGGCAGTTTCCTACAGCAAGAACTCTGTGACCCAACAGCTGAATTCCCGGGCAGCTACCTCTAAATAAACGAAGACTCGTGTTCACGCCAGAACTTGGACACAAACTTTTATAGCTGCCTTATTATAGTAGCCAGAAACTGGAGAGCGATCCAAATGTTCTTAACAAGCAAATTATTAACCAAACCAAGATTACTTGGTGATAAAGGAAGAAACTCTTGACAGACACAATGACCTGGATGAATCACAGGACAGCTGTGCTGAGTGGAAAGAAGCAAATGTATTACTCCATTGACACAACATCGTTGGAATGACCAATTTAAGGACATGGAGAACAGATTCCTGGTTGCCCGAGGTTAGGGAGGGGGAGGGGGCAGGGGGAAGGTAGGTGTGAGTATAAAATTTTGGCCGGGCGCGGGGGCTCACGCCTGTAATCCCAGCACTGTGGGAGGCCGAGGCGGGTGGATCACGAGGTCAAGAGATCGAGACCATCCTGGTCCCCATGGTGAAACCCCGTCTCTACTAAAAATACAAAAAAATTAGCTGGGCATGGTGGCTCACGCCTGTAATCCCAGCACTTTGGGAGGCCGAGGCGGGTGGATCACGAGGTCAAGAGATCGAGACCATCCTGGTCAACATGATGAAACCCCGTCTCTACTAAAAATACAAAAAGTTAGCTGGGCACGGTGGCGCGTGCCTGTGATCCCAGCACTTTGGGAGGCCGAGGCGGGTGGATCACAAGGTCAAGAGATCGAGACCATCCTGGTCACCATGGTGAAACCCCGTCTCTACTAATATTACAAAAAATTAGCTGGGCACGGTGGCACGTGCCTGTAATCCCAGCTACTCAGGAGGCTGAGGCAGGAGAATCGCCTGAACCCAGGAGGCGGAGGTTGCGGTGAGCCGAGATCGCGACATTGCACTCCAGCCTGGGTAACAAGAGCGAAACTCTGTCTCAAAAAAAAAAAGAGTGAAAGGGCAAGTCACAGAGTGAAAGAAGATATTCACAATAATAGATCCAACCAAAGACTTGTCACCAGAGTGCACAAACAGTTGCTTAAGATGAGTGGGAAAAAGACAGTCAACTGAATGTTTTTAAAGTGAGGGACAGACGATTCACAAAAGATGTTTAGATAGCCACTGGGAATATGAGAAGGTGCTCAGTAACGTTCGACCTCCGGGAAATGCAGTGAAAACCACATTCATAGCACACCCAACAGAGTGGCTAAAATTTAAAAAGCTGACCATACCAAGTGTAGACATAGAACAACCAGAACTCTCATGCCTCATCCTTGGACATGGGAAAGGAAACAGACCATTTTGGGAGACTGAGTGGTAGGGTCTACTAAAGTTAAACAAGGGTGGCACTCAGACAGCATTTCCAGCCCTAGAAAATAATGCCTGTGCCCTCCAGGATGCGCACTGGAATGCTGTACACATTTTAGTAATGACAGCCCAAGGGCCGGGCACAGTGGCTCACACTTATAATCCCAGCACTTTGGGAGATTGAGGTGGGCAGATTACTTGAGCCTAGGAGTTCAAGACCAGCCTGGGCAACATGACAAAATCCGGTCTCTACAAAAAATACAAAAATTAGCTGGATATGGTGGCGCATGCCTGTGGTCCCAGCTACTTGGGAGGCTGAGGTGAGAGGATCACTTGAGCCTTGGAGGGCGAGGCTCCAGTGAGCCAAGATCATGTCACTGCCCTCCAGCCTGGGTGACAGAGCAAGACCCTATCTAAAAACAAAAAAACAAAACAGCCCAATGCCAGAAACAAGTCAAATGGCCCTTAACAAGTGAATGAGCAAACCATGGTAAACTCATACAAAGGGATACTGATACCACTCAGCAATTTTTTGAAAGAAAATACTTTGGGAGGCCGAAGCAGGTGGATCACGAGGTCAAGAGATCGAGACCATCCTGGTCAACATGGTGAAACCCCGTCTCTACAAAAAATACAGAAAATTAGCTGGGCATGGTGACGCGTGCCTGTAATCCCAGCTGCTCAGGAGGCTGAGGCAGGAGAATTGCCTGAACCCAGGAGGCGGAGGTTGCGGTGAGCCGAGATCGCGCCATTGCACTCCAGCCTGGGTAACTAGAGCGAGACTCCGTCTCAAAAAAATAAATAAAATAAAATAATAAATTGTGGATACACGCAACAAAATGAATGAATCTCAAAAAGTTCAAAAGAAAACAATAGAAACGACCACATACTAAAGGACTGCACTGTTAGGAAGTTCAAAGGCAGGCAGAACCCACTACAGAGACGAAAGTCAGATGGGTGGTGACCTGCAGGGGGGGCTATTGTCTGGGAACGGGCACAGGGCAACCTCACTGGGGCTGGAAATCCTTACCGCCTTGATCTAGGTGGTGTTTGCATGGGTGTAGACATACGTCAATTTCCCCTGGCTGTCCACCTACAATGTGAGCACACTACTTACATACGTTCAAACTCAACTATAGAAAATAGTTTCCAATGGCTTTTTGGCGGATAAATGAGACAGAGGGGAAGACAAGAAGGGAGGGACTGAGCTCCATGGGTCAGAAGAATCAAACCCAAGCCAGAAACTGACTCGGTTATTAGAACCAGCACCTGTTTCCAGGGACCCAAGAGGCCCCAGATACAAGGAAGCACCCTGCAGATTCTTGGGCAAAATTCCTGCCCAGCCACAGGGCGGGCTGGGCTGCAAGACTCTGTCCGTGAATGTTGGCCCAGCCTTCCCCCACTTGCAGGAATGCCCAGGCTGGCGCAGGTCTCGGCCTGAACATGTGAGTTCTTGGATGAGGACAGGGCAGGGTGGAGGCCAGGGTGGGGGAGCCCAGCCCACGAGGGCTCTGGGTGGACACTCAGCAGCAGGAGGGGGCTCCGTGGGAAGACCAGGAAAAGTCAGTCGCTGGCAGAAAAACCCAGGTCTGCCCCAGGCTCCCCTATAGCTGGCACTGAGCAAGCAGCTAATAAATGTCTGCTGAGCTGCGGTGAATTCCCAGGGCATGGCGACGCTCAATGACTCAGCTCCATTCCCAGGGAGCTGCTCTGTGAATTGCCTCACTGATTGATTAATGATCAGGCTTTATGAAACAGTTTACGGGGCACTTCTTACAGGACCAGCTCAGGGTTCAGATCTCGGCCCTATCTCTCAATAGCTGGGTAACTGTGGGCAAATCACTTAACCTCTCTGTTTCCCCATGTCTTCAGCTTAAAAAGCGGGGATGATAACGGCACTTTGCTTCATCAGACTGGGTGAATTCACACATGTAAAGCTCTTAGAATAGTACCTGGCACCTGTAAGTCACACAGACAGTTAGTGGCGCAGGCTGGTCTCAAAGCCATCTCTATCTGACTCCAGAATCACTGCATAGCGCAGTTCACCATGCCAGCCACTGCCCAGCCGTGGCCACTGGGCACGCGACAGGTGGCTAGTCCAAATACAGAGGTGTCGGATTTGGAAGTCTGTTTACAAAACAACAAAAAGAAAAGATGTAAAATATCTCATTAGCAATACTTTACGTCACCTAGAAGAGAAGAGTTGCAATGTTCCCACACAAAGAAAAGATACTGTTTGCATTGGTGCATATCCCAGTTACCTGACGTAACTCTTACACATCGTATGTAGTGATCAAAATGTCACATGGCTCCAAAATACATACAACTATGAGATAGCAATAAAATACCAAAAAAGGCTTTACAGTGCTTATGTGCTGAGACAAGTGCATTTCTGACATATTAAATTCAAATGAAGTATATTGTTAGAATACACTTCACCTCTTTGTTCTCTTTTTGTTCTTAATATGCCTACAGGAAAACATGACATCACACGAGAGGCTAACATGTGAGCTTCGCCTTGGATTTCCGACTGCCACTATGTCTGAGTCTTGTCTTTAACTCTCTCTCCCCCGACTTTTAAGCCCCGTGCTTCTTCCTGCGTGAGGCGCTTTGTCTCCTCCATAAGGAACCCCCTCCTGAAATTGTTCCCATCTCATCAAAACTCACCCCCTGCATAAGAGCAGCCCAATTTCTGGTGGTCAGAGAGTGTCCCCAGAAAAGAGGGTTCATGTCAGCAAGCAGGCCACCTTCTGCCAAAGGAGACAAAATGGGAATTGGGTGCCCGTGGGTACTGGCCACTAGCTAGAAAAGGGTACCCACTCACCAGGCATGGGCATGGGAACCCAGTGGCCAGACACAGGTGTCACTAGCCAGACACAGGTACCCATCACCAGCCAGACACAGTCCAGCAGCCAGACACAGGTACCACCAGCCAGACACAGGTACCCAGCAGCCAGACACAGGTACCCAGCAGCCAGACACAGGTACACAACAGCCAGACACAGGTATCACCAGCCAGACACAGGTACCACCAGCCAGATACAGTACCCAGCAGCCAGACACAGGTACCCACCAGCCAGACACAGGTACCACCAGCCAGACACAGGTATCACCAGCCAGACACAGGTACCACCAGCCAGATACAGTACCCATCAGCCAGACACAGGTATCACCAGCCAGACACAGGTACCCGGCAGTCAGAAACAGGTACCCACCAGCCAGACACAGGTACCCACCAGCCAGATACAGTACCCAGCAGCCAGACACAGGTACCACCAGCCAGACACAGGTACCCGGCAGTCAGAAACAGGTACCCACCAGCCAGACACAAGTACCCAGCAGCCAGACACAGGTACACAACAGCCAGACACAGGTATCACCAGCCAGACACAGGTACCACCAGCCAGA
>CM052657.1:112834580-112848922 GCA_028533165.1 Leontopithecus rosalia | reverse complement strand
AGCCAGACACAGGTATCACCAGCCAGACACAGGTATCACCAGCCAGACACAGGTACCCACAAGCGAGGCACGGGTATCACTAGCCAGATGCAGGTATCCACCAGCCAGACACAAGTACCCACTAGCCAGGCACGGGTATCACTACCTGTCATGGGTACCCGCTGGCCAGGCACGGGTATCACTACCTGTCGTGGGTACCTGCTGGCCAGGCACGGGTATCACTACCCGTCACAGGTACCTGCCGGCCAGGCACGGGTATCACTACCCGTCACGGGTACCCGCCGGCCAGGCACAGGTATCACTACCCGTCACGGGTACCCGCCGGCCGGGCACGGGTATCACTACCGGTCACGGGTACCCGCCGGCCGGGCACGGGTATCACTACCCGTCACGGGTACCCGCCAGCCAGGCACGGGTATCACTACCCGTCACGGGTACCCGCCGGCCAGGCATGGGTATCACTACAGCACGGGTATCACCACCCGTCACGGGTACCCGCCAGCCAGGCACGGGTATCACTACCCGCCGGCCGGGCACGGGTATCACTACCCGTCACGGGTACCCGCTAGCCAGGCACGGGTACTGAGTGCAGGATTGCTATGGTCTGAATGTTTATGATCCCCCCAGATTCCTCCGTTAAACCCTAACCCCAAGGCGATGGTAGTAGGAGACAGGGCCTCTCGGAGGTGACTAGCTTAGGGGGCCAGAGCCCTCATGGGAGGGATGAGTGCCCTCATAAAAGAGACCCCATAGAGACACCTCACTCCTCCCACCCAGTGAAAAAGTGTGGTTTATGAACCAGGAAGCAGGCCCTCACCAGACCCCAAATCTGCCAGCGCCTTGACCTAGGACTTCCAGCCTCCAGAAGAAATGTGTTGCTAACGAACCGCCCTCCTATCTATGGCGCTTTGTTACGGCAGCCCAAATGGGCAAAGCAGGATGTAGAGTTCCCTGCACAAGCGTAGAAGCCCCATATGCGAAGCCAGCAGAGAGCTGCTGCCCAGGTCTGGCCCTAAGCCTCCCCATTCTCACCACCCCAGGCTCCTGGCCCCTTGCTCACCGGGCAGGTGGACCCATCAGCAGAGCCCAACTGATGGCCCCTTTGATGCCAAGGGGCACCCCAGCCCCCACCATGGCATGGAAAACTACATGGACAAGGACTTTAGCCATGGGAACAGTGGGTTTAGCCAACAGAATCTTGAAAGAGCGCAGGACTCAACCCCATTCTACCTCTGACCTGCCCCTTCCCTCTCTCCGCCTCAGTTTCTCCATTTGTGCAGGGCCAAAGGTCTGGACCTGATGCTCTCTGAGGTTCTCACTGCTGATTGGATAAAATATCAAACAAAGAGCCGTGGATGGAGTTTGGTGCTTCCCAGGCTAGAGCTGGGCCCTGGGCCAGGGGACACCCGCCGGACTCCACAGGCAAACAGATGGGGACAGTCAAATGGGCCACTTGGCAGAGGCAGGCCAGACAAGGCTGGACCGGCTAGCACCAGGCAGACGGCCTCATGGTCAGCCTGGGCAGCAGGGAGCGTCTGTAGGACGGGACATGTTGGGGGCGCAGGCCTCCAACCCCGAGGTGCCCCCCCCACGAACTTTCCCCTCCACGGGCTGTGTCTCCAGGAATGAGGGTCTTGGTGGCAGACGGGCACATGTCCCTGAGTGACCCTGCCTAGGCTCAGGCCCAGGGCTGCGAGGCACCAGCAGCTCATGGAAGCTCACAGTAGGGTACAGGTCTGCAAAGACTCCCGCCACCCACAAGCCAGCAGCCTCATCCTCTGCCCGCCCTCTTGAGCTCGGATCCCACTGGCTGGCTCCAGGAAATGGAGGGCTGTGGGGATGACCTGCCCAGGTGGGCGCTGAGAAGGGCTCTGCCCTGGGTTCAGGTCCCAGCCCCTCTGCTTTGCAGCTGCACTGTTTTAAACAAGCTATTTCCTCTTGCTGAGCCTCACTTTCTCCATCTGTGAAATGGGCATGATGACAGTGTCTTGCTCTTAGGGATGATGTCAGGACAGCATCAGGAAACGAAATCGCATGAAGCTTTTGCTGAAAGGCAGCTAAAACCAGCTGATGATGAGGAAAGAACAGGAAAAAAAATTGACCTGGCCTGTCCTTTCAAGAATTGCACCCCACTCTGGGCATCAGGAAAGATACCTGGTTCAAGAGTCCAAGGTTCGTGCTGGAAGAAGACCCTTCCTAGGGCCTGTCAAGAAAGTGACCCACATTTGCCCCACTGGATACTCAGTCCCAAAAGGCAGAGGCTTAGCATGAGGTCGATGGAGGCTTAGCAGGCATCTTTTTTCCTATTGGAAAGTTTTTATTACCTTTAAATCCGATTCTGAGGGTATGAAAGTCACAAATGTGAGTCACGAGCCGCCAGCAGAAAGATGCTGTTGAGACTTGAAGAGGGCGACAGAGCTCTCCAAAGATCGGCTGGGTTTCCTTAAGCCGCTCGGGTGTTCTCATTTCATAACCAGCTGACGTGCACAGAAAGGAGTGAGACTTTTCCCAAGGAAACGTCTCCTGCAGCCAGGGCAAGACTAATAGCCCCACAGACACCCATGATCGCTGCTTCAGGCCTGCTGTCAGCTGCCCCACTGAGAGGGCAAGGTGCCCATCGCCTCCTGGCCACCAAGGTGTTAGTTTTTTGGGTTTCTTCTGACGAGCCAGGGGCTGCTGATTTTCTTGGCTGTTTCTGAGGCCAAGAAATGTGTCGGGCAGCCTTGGGTACTGAGGTAGGCCAACAGAATTGGGGTGCCAGGCCCCAGACATCAGCCCACCTGCCCGAGACTGCTTGCTCCCGGTCACATTAGTGACAGCCCTCCTCCCCAGGCTCTGTGTGAAGGGCCTGATGCATGAGATCTTATTGCAGCCCCACAGAAACCCCTCAAATTGGTATCTTTACACCCATTTTGCATGTGGGAAAACTGAAGCTCAGAGAGGTGAAATGACATGCCCAAGATCCCACTTCTACAAAGTGGTGGAGCTGGGATTGGAATGCAGTGTCTTCCCTGTCCGGCATCTGCCCCCTTCATCATGCTTTTGCCTCCTCAGCTTAAGTCACTAAGAGTTATTTGCCACCGACTACTACGTGGATAGCCCCCCTCAGGAACGGAATGGGGACAAGCATGATCCCAGGCCTGAAGAAACTTACAACCCAACCTAATGAATGAGATAGTGAAAGAATTAATCAACAAATGAGTGAATGTGGGCCCTCTGACAGCAAACTGATGGAGTAAGTTTTCCTTGTTTGGAATCCTAGTTGCTCTAAATTGGCAGAATCCATGTGCTTTTGGATCTGCCTGAGCCTGAAAAAAGGGCTTGCCCAAGTGGCACGTTTTGGGGCTAAGGCCCAGAAACAGGGCCCAGGAGGCATGAGACAGGGCAAGAGGATGAGCCCATCTAAGGGTGTGTCAGAGCTGGCGCTGCTGCAGAGAGCACACCTTGCCAGCATGAGTCAGATGGCTGAGCAGCTCCCAAACGCATTGCAGCAGAGAAACCCAGAGCAGAAAGGACAGGCTGGCCCACTGGTGCATTTGCTCATTCTATCAATGCTTATACTAAATCAGATGTTGGAGTCAAATAGATATGAGATGGATGGATGGATGCATGAATGGATGACTGACTGGATGGATGGATGGATGGATGGATGGATGGATGGATGGATGGAAAGATAAGTGGATGGGTGGGTGGATGGATGGATAGATGCATAGATGAATAGATGGGTGGATGGATGGATGTGTGAATGGCTGGATGTATGCATGGAGAGATGGATAGATGGATGGATGGGTGGATGCAATAATATGTAAGTAGAAAGACAAATGAACAATTTCATAATTTACAGATGGACAGATATGTGGATAGATGGATGATGGACAGGTATATGTACGTAGGTATTGATGGATATATGGAAGGGTAGATGGGTTGATGAAAGGGTGGATGGGTGTGTGGGTGGTGGATGAGCGGATGGTTGAATGTAGGGATGGATGGGCATATGCATATATGTATGTATGAATGCATGGGTGGATAGACGGATGGATGAATGAGTAGGTGGATGGATGGGAGACTGTGTGGGTGAGTAGGCGGATGGATGGATGGTTGATGGATGGATGGATGGATGGATGGATGGGCAGGCTGGTGGTGGAGCTGAGATTCCTCTGTTATTAATAACCCAGGCACCTCTGCACTGGAAATAAGTCAAAAAAACAAAATGAGATCCTGAGTCAGGTTGGAGCTGGAAAACCAGCCAGACACCCTGAAACAAATCTTCATGTCTGATATAATTGATGTGGGAGCTGGGAGGTGGGAGGTGGCCTTCAGCCAGGAGATATAACTTGTCTCCGGAGGGCCCTGCAGGAAAGTCTCCCACCTCTGGAGCATGTGGCCCAGGGTTTTAATCTTGGCTCCCTTCCTGGTAATGCAGGCTGGCTGCATTACCTTGAGCAAGTCACTTGCATTCTCCAGGTCTTGATTTCCTCATACATAAATGAGGATAGTAGGAGTTCCTGCCCATGGTCATGTCTGCTGCAACAGTGTTCCCCTTGGAGGAACTCTCATCTCGTGGTATACCTGGAAGCCCCTTCGCTGGGTGAAGAAACTGGACCTTCGAGTGCAGAAAGTTCTCTAAGATCCCAAGATCATGTCTCATACTAGAAAGTCTGGTCACCAATTCCGCCACTGGTCTACATTGGTAGATTAATGGGTAGGCCAGTGGCATTTGGAGCCCCAGCTGTGATTCTGGATACGACATGGACCACTCCAAGACACACATGGAGTCTTGAAGACTACCCCTTGGCCTGCTCCAAGATTGTACTCATCTGTTTTCCGAGAACATCTTCAGATGTTGACCATCACTGGGTGGAAAGTGGTTACATCACCAAGGGGCATGATCCACAGGCGTTCTTAGGAAATGGGATGCGCTATCCACTTTCCAAATGGAAAGTGACAAAGGCACTTGTGGACTCGGAGCCCTGACGGGGGAACAAGAACCACTCCCATTCAGGCAGGATGGCAGAAATGGAGGGAGGCAGAAATGAATTTAATAGATTGGTTCGTTGCTTGGCTGGTTGGTTATTGAGCTGGTTAGTTCGTTATTGAATTGGTTGGTTGGTTGGTTGGTTGCTTGGTTGGTTGCTTGGTTGAATGGTTATTTAACAGGTTGGTTGGTTGGTTGGTTGCTTGGTTGTTGTTTGGTTAGTTGGTTGGTTGGTTTGGTTGGTTGGTTTGTTGGTTAGTTGGTTGGTTGGTTGATTGGTTGGTTGGTTAGTTTGTTGGTTAGTTGGTTGATTGGTTGATTGGTGGGTTTGTTAGTTGGTATGGTTGGTTGGTTAGTTGGTTGGTTCGTTAGTTGGTTAGTTGGTATGCTTGGTTAGTTGGTTGGTTGGTTGGTTGGTTAGCTGGTTGGTTAATTAGTTAGTTGGTTGATTGGTTCATTGGTTGGTTGGTTGCATGGGTGGTTGGTTAGTTGGTTGATTGGTTGATTAGTTGGTTGATTGGTTGGTTGGTTACTTGGTTAGTTGGCTGGTTGGTTGGTTGGTTTAGTTGGTTGGTTGGGTTGGTTGGTTAGTTAGTTTGGTTGGTTAGTTGGTTGGTTTGGTTGGTTGGTTGATTGGTTTGGTTGGTTTAGTTGGCTGGTTGGTTAGTTGGTTGGTTGGTTGCTTAGTTGATTGGTTGGTTAGTTGGTTGGTTTGGTTGGTTGGCTAGTTGGTTGGTTAGTTGGTTCGTTGGTTGGTTGGTTGGTTTGGTTGGTTGGTTGCTTGCTTGCTTAGCTGGTTGATTGGTTGGCTGGTTAGTTGGTTGGTTCGATTGGTTTGTTTGGTTGGTTAGTTGGTTGATTGGTTGGTTTAGTTGGTTGATTTAATTGGTTGGTTGGGCTGGTTGGTTAGTTGGTTGGTTTGGTTGGTTGGTTGGTTAGTTGGTTCATTTGGTTGGTTGGTTGATTGGTTGGTTTGTTGGTTAATTGGTTGGTTGGTTAATTGGTTGGTTGGTTGGTTGGTTGATTTGGTTGGTAGGTTGGTTGTTTTGGTTGGTTGGTTGGTTTGGTTGGTTTGGTTAGTTGGTTGGTTGGTTGAATGGCTATTTAACTGATTGGTCGGTTGATTCATTGGTTATTTTATTGGTTGATTAATCAGCCAGTCAGTGAAGTCAAAAGTGACCAACGTGCAGCGTGGCCTACCTGGCAACCTGGACATCAGTAAGCCTCTCCCTGAAGTCCCACGTACAATATTGCCCTTTGGGTTTATCCTCCCCCAGGCCAGATTGAAACACATTATTGTCCTATTCAAAACTTAATGATCTCCATTGTCCACAAAACAAAATCTGTGAGTGCCTCTCCTGGATATTCAAAGCTTCCTGCAGTTGATTTCCAGATGTCCCTGACCACCATCTCCCCACCACAGCCCTGCTTCAGGGTCCTGGAGAACGCCCCTTGCAGGCCTTGCTCATGCCAGCCCTCAACCCAGTGTGCTCCCTTCCATTCACCATGTCTTCCACCCTCCTTGGGGAGTGAAATGCATCCATCTAAAGTCAAGGAGTGTGTCAAGATAATGGGAACATGGTGATCACGCCATTTTTATTGAAGAAAAATAGCAGCATGCTAAACTGCATGTGCAGTTTAATCTCAATTTTTTGCTTTCCAGTGTTACACGCACAGAAAACTGGAGGCAGCTATGTCTAAATGGTAAAAGCAATCGTCATCCCTGGAACTTGCCAGACTGGCTGCATCATTGATTCATTCCTTCATAGTCAGGTAGTCAGACATTCATTCAGTGCATTCCAACTGCCTCCTGCATGAACATGCTGGTAGCAGTGAAGTCTACCGGCTCCCACCCAGGTACAAACAGCATGTGGAGCCACAAAACCAGATTCTGTGAGTGTGGATGGCCCAGGTGCTGCTTCCCCCTGTGGCCTGGGCCAAGTCAGGGAGCCAGCCTAAGTGGTCAAGCTCCGAGGCCTTGACTGTGTGCCTGCCTCTCTGGGCATCAATTTCTTAGTCCATGAAGGGGAAAAACGGGCCTCTCTCTTCTAGGGTGGCTGCAAGGAGCAGAGATGGTGCCTGAAGCTCTCTGGGCTCATGGACAAGTGCTCCGGGCAGCAGCAATGGGAAGGACCTGCTCTACTTGAAGGAAACCTGGAAATTGAGAAAGGCTGCTTTTAAAAATGACTTCAGGACTGTCGGCAATGGACCCTGCATTCATTTCTTGGGGCTGCCGGAAGAGATTGCCACAGACCAGGTGGTTCAAAACAACAGAAATTTGCCCTCCCACAGCCCTGGAGGCCAGGGTCCTGAAACCCAGTGATATGGGTTGGCTGTTCCCCACCCAAATCTTGAATTGTAGCTCCCATAATCCCCACATGTCATGGGAGAGACCCGGTGGGAGGTGATTGAATCATGAGGATGGGTGTTTCCCGTGCTGTTCTCATGATAGTGAGTAAGTCTCACGAGATCTGATGTTTTTATACAGGGGATTTCCCCCGCACACACTCTCGCTCTTGCCTGCCGTCATGTAAGATGTGACTCTGCTTCTCCTTTGCCTCCTGCCATGACGATGAGGGCTCCCAGCCCCATGGGACAATGAGTTCATTAAACCTCTTTTTCTTTATATATTATCCATTCTCAGGTATGTCTTTATTAGCAGCGTGAGAATGGACTAATACATCCAGTGTGGGCAGAGCATTCCCCATGCCACCCCCACCCTGCCCCACCCCTGGAGGCTCTTGGGGAGGAACTTCATGCCTCCTCCAGCTTTTGGGGTCTCCAAATTCCTTTTAGCTGCATCAGCCCCATCCCAGCCTCTCTCTTATATGGGCTTCTTCTCCGTGGCTGGGTCTTCTCTTCTATCTTTCCCAAGGACATTTATTGTATTTACTGCCCTCCATATAGAATGACCATGTCTCAAGAGCCTTACTTAATTATATCTGCAAAGACCCCATTTTCAAATAAGGTTATATTCTGAGGTTCCAGGGGGATATGAATTTGGGCAGGGACACCCACTATAGACGCCCAGGCAGGGGTGAGCAAGTGAGCCACCCAGTGGCCTGGAGCCAGTAAGGGACCACACACTCTTCCACCAGGCATGGCAAGGCCCCCTTCTGGCCCGCCCAGGCTGATGCCCCCAGCCCCCAGCTCATAGCTCCTGTTGCTTCTGGGTTGCACCATCCCCTCCCACCAGCAGACATGGAGTGAGACAAACCTGAGTGGTCCTGGGTGGAAACTGCCAGGTGGGGTGAGTACCAGCTACACAGCCACCACCAAGTGGGCATGTGTGGAGAGTCAGTGAAGCAAAGTCAAGCAGGCATTCAAGCGTGGGCAAACCCTGGGGCCAGTCCAGAAAGGGGCACGGCTTCTTCAGGTGGGCCTGTTGGCACAGTGGCCACTGCAGACAGAGTGGAGGGCGCCTATAGAGCCACACACTCAGAGGCGGTGGTGGGTGCACTGTCCATGCCAGGGAGAGGAAGGGAGATGAGAGCGGAGGTGTCACCAGGATGCCAAGCTAAGACTTCGTGTTTTATCCAGGGACACTCGGGAAAAGGCAGGCTCAGAGCCTCTCACACTATCCTTCAGCCACCCCCACTTTAGAGAATGGATGGGGACTGAGGCAGGGAGACCTGTCAAGAGGCAACGTCTGTGTGAGCCACGCCGAGTTGTGGCCAGCATGATCCAGGATCCAGCGGGGATGGCGGACAGGCAGGAATAATCCCCTTGAGGGACTGGAGTCTCATCTGCATCCGGGGCTGGGGGTCCTGGAGCCCCTAGGGCAGGATGGCGGCACATGGATCATCTCCTGGAGACAGGGCCCTGGCTCGGAGACACGAGCCCCCGTCACACGCCGAGCACAGCCACGACAAATATTTCACGGGGGAGACTTCCTCCACAAGGGGGAGAAATGCCAAAGGTCCCTTTGTCTTCAAACATTAATGTCCAATTTTAAATTGGGTTAGGGGACGGAGAAGGGGGAGAGAGGAAGGCGGGGGCTGCAGAGCCGTCACTGGGCGTCATTCATAAGCCACACACTGGGCCCTTCATCACGCCCAAAACTCACCCTTGTGGCTACGCAAAGATTTATTGAAGCCTCAGCGTGGGCTCATTTATTTTCCTCCAAACTGATTTGAAAAGACCGTTGGCATCTGCCCTGGAGAAAAAAAATTGTGCATATTTGGCAAACTTTGTTTGAAAAATCTGCTTGTCCCCAGAGAAGTGACTTCGTGTTTGATCGGGAGCAGAGGCTGTGTATGTGGGGAGGGGCTGGGACTGGCTCCTTCCCTATCATCTGCAGCCAGGGGAGGCATCAAGAGCATGACTGCAGACATCCCTCTTGCACATCGGGACCCACAAAGCCGTTACATACGTGCCCTTTGCTCTGAGACCAAGATCTCCTTGTGATATCTGTGCCCAGACAGCTGAAAAAGTGCAAAAAAAGTGTAAACCAGAGTGTGGAAAAATAGACAATAAGAAATTCAAACATCAGCTCAGGTTAAGAAAGGAGTGACTGCGCCATTCGCCCCCTTCAGAGAAGAGAAATGTCATTCATGAATAAACTCTGATCCCCTTTGTATCCTGAATACACAAAGAGCTCTTATAAATCAATAAGAACAAGAAACACAATAATCGAAAAACGGACAAAAGATATAATTGGGACATTCATAAAAGGAAAGTAGGTCAGTAAATACAGGTAACAATGTTTCACTTACAAATAATAAAACTTAAAGCATCCTTCAATCCACTTAAAGCATAGACAACTAAGATATCATTTTGCACTTACCAAATTGGCAAAGATGCAAAAGAACGGTGGTAAAATTTGGAGAGTGGAGACACAGGTGGTGGGACCTATCACAGTCACTCCTTTCTGGAGAACTCGTTGGCAACTTGTGTCCCCAGCTCAGACTTGAGTATGTCCTTTGACCCAGCAACTCCATGGAATTCAGAAGTTTGGCTCCAAGGGCCGCAGAGCCTTATCTAAACTCCCAGGAGCATCAGAATGACTCCTCGTGATCTCCAGGCACGCGCTCCCCCTCAGCGGGCAGCAGCCACGGCCACATGCAGACTTGCACTCCAGGAAGCTGTGGCGCCTGTCCCAGACGGCGGATGTGTGCTCTGGGCCTGGTGGTGGCAGAGACTCCTGTGAGAAGCAGTGGATGGAAGTCACAGAGAGCTTGCAGTTGGGTCTGAAGGAAAGTCCAGGAGCCTTGGAGAGCAGGGAGACCGGCCAGCTGCAGGGAGGTGAGCAGAGCAGGCCTAGGTCTCCAACACAGACACACTTCTGCGCGGCCTCACCTAAAGCAAGCTCATCCCCGAAAGATCACAGCAGCCCCGCCTGCCATCCCAAAGTCGCCCACCCCTGCAACAATGACCCCGGAACCTCAGTGCTGGAAGGACCCACAGAGAACACCCATGCCAAGCCCCTGGCTGGCAGACGGGGAAACAGGGCAGTGACTCTCTCGAGGTTGCCCCAGCCATGAGTCAGTGGCAGGGGTATGACAGCCTCAGACTCTCAGACATTTCCCAAAAGGGATCCCAGAGGCCACGTGTCACCCAGCTGTTAACACGGGTTCTCAGGCCACCAGCTTCTTCTGCAGTGTGGCCCCGCCTATCAACATAAATGTGTTGCTCATGAGCATTTATGCTCCACAAGTCCCCATTGCTTGAGGACACAGGGAGAGGGAATCAGACAGGCTTCTGCCCCGCTAGTGGGAAATGGAACCACATCGGGACTGGGGGAGCCCGGACGAGGGTCTGCCCTGGTTTGGAAGGTCGGTGGGGACTTCCCTGCAAAGGGGTCAGGGGCTGTGTCTGAAGGAAGAGGTTTCCAGGCAAGAAAAGACCCTCCTGGGATGACACCTCTAAGCCGAGCTCTGCAACCTGGAGCGGCTCCATCCCCTGTGACTGCGCCGGACACACCCTCCCGAGCTCCTGCTGTGCACTCGTGTGTCCAGCTGCCCATGGAAGAGCCTCCCTGTCTCTGCTGGTGTCACTGCACTCTGGCCATGAGCCTGGCCCCGGAGAGCTCTCCACAGCTTTATTCCCATGCGGTTCTCGTCAGATCCATTTTACAGGTGAGAAGACTGAGACAGGAGAGCTGAAGACGTTCGCCAGGGTCATCAGGGGAAGTGAGGATTTGTCTGGTCCCGAAAGGCATCCTCTCTGCCCCAATGCCCCTGTCTCCTGGTCCCTGCCAGCCCTCCTGCTGGAGCTCCAGGTCTGTGACCTACAAGTCTCCAGGGTCATACAGGCCAGGAGTGAGGGTGCACCCGTGTTCTTTCTCGTCCCCGCCACCTCGCCACAGGCTCCCCACCCTCCCAGGCCCACAGAAAAGGGCTCCTTCTGGGAGGCCCGCCTGGATGCCAGCCATTCGGGACAGAGGCTCTTGGGTGCCCCACCCAGGAACCCCCAGGTGTGAAGCAGGCCCCATGTGCCTTGTCAGTCCTGTTTCAAGCCATTGACCTTTCCCATGGAAGAAGCCGAGGAAGACAATGAAAACAGGGACCCAGGGCAGAGGTGGGAGGGGCGCAGCCAGGAGCGGAGTGGGAAAGGGGGTTGGGTGGGGTGGGGAGCATGGAGAGAAGCGGTTGTCCCACACCCACTCGGGGTAGCAGGCACCCTCCAGTGCCAAGCCTGAAACGCAGTAGGCACTTAATAACTGCTGGGTGATTAAGATAACTCCCTGCCACACAAAACAGGCATGTCCACTACATACGTGATGGGGTGACTGAGGAAGGTACTTGCTCTCTGACACCTCTCGTGGCAGAGGGGGACAGGGAGGTTCTGGGCCCAGGTCATGGAGGGGACACCAGATCCAAAGGCCAGCCCCCAGCACCAGCTGCAGACCTGCACACAGAAGGCACTCAATACCCGCTTGTCGCGTGGACGCATAAGCCAGGTGCACCTGCCCTTCTTCCCCATGAGAGGTTGGCGGTTTATTCACCACTGAGCCCTCAACCCTGTGCCTCACGCAGGGCCTGCAGACAGCCGGTGCCCAGGGAGCCCCCTCACCCTGGATTTGATGACTCCAGGCACCAACACCGGGGACTGTACCTCCCTTAGGGACACACGTCCCCCACTGCCCAGAGAGCCCGAGGTAGAGGTGTCTCCCAGCAGTAGACAGTCATTCATCTGACCAGCAGCTCCAGAGGGACAGACAGGCCCCACCCCGGATCCACCTGTCCTCCCACACAGCCGGTGCCCAGGGAGCCCCTGGATAGCTGCTGAGTCCTGATGGAGGGAACGGCTTCCAGCCAGAGCTCCTGACCATGCCTTGGGGGCTGCAGGGACCCCACAGAGTCTCCTCGGGTGGCCTGAGAGGGAGAAGCCCCCTCCCGCAGAGGCAGCTTGCCAGGGGGTCTCCCACACCATCAGCCCAGACACCTGTCTGTGGAGGAGCAGGATGATTGTTGGCAGGCATGGGAGGAGCTCCATCATCAGACAGAAGAACAGATAAACAAAAGGTGGTCTCTTCACACACTGGAATAGTATTCAGCGTTAAAAAGGAAGGAAACTCAGACACACACTACCACACGGGTGAAACTGGAGGACATCTGCTAGGTGCTATAAGCCGGACGTGAAGACACCTCACATGAGGTGCCAGGAGAAGTCAAATCCACAGGCACAGAAAGGAGAACAGAGGTTGCCAGGGGCTGGGAGGTTCTGCTGTTTAACGGGTACCCAGGTTTTGCTGGGGACGCTGGAAATGTCTGGGTACAGGTAGCAACAATGACTACACCTCGTTACGAACGGATGAAATGCCACAGAGTTGTACACTCACAACGGGTTAGAATGATAAATATTACGTCACATTTTACCATGATTTTAAAAATACCCAGCACTTTGGGAGGCCAAGGTGGGTGGATCACCTGAAGTCAGGAGTTCGAGACCAGCCCGGCCAACATGGTGACACTCCATCTCTGTATGAAAAACACAAAAAATTAGCCAGGCGTGGTGGCAGGCACCTGTAGTCCCCACTACTCGGGAGGCTGAGACTGGAGAATCGCTTGAACCCAGAAGGCAGAGTCTGCAGTGAGCCAAGATCACGCCACTGTGCTCCAGCCTGGGCAACAAGAGGAAAACTCCATCTCAAAAATAATAATAATAGTAAGGCAGGTCTGGCCTCAGATGGGCCTTCACTAGGTAGGAGCTGCGGGGCTGTAGGGAAGTCGCTCAGCCTCTCTGTTTCCTGTATACAGCGTGAGCATCACAGCAGCGTCTCCCTCCAGGCCACCTGTGGGAGTCACCTGCACAGGTGTGTGCCAAAAACCACACATGCCATCCATTGGATGACGTGGCGGGGCCTCACTGCAGCCAGAAAGACTGGGAAAGCCTGGATGTGGACTCCCAGGGTCACAGCTCAGTCCTGACATCACCTCTCAACTGGTGCCTCTGTGCCTGGGGCTGTGGTTTTCTATCTGTCAATGGCAGGCTTAGCACCTGTCCCGTCACCTCACAGGGATGGCGGGAGGTGCCAGGCAGGCAGCCTTCATGAGTAGTTCCAAGACCAGGGAGTGCACTTGCCTTAGGGCCACGCGTCCCCTCTCTGGCCCAGAGAGCCCGAGGCAGAGACGTCCCCTGGCAGGCTGTGTCCCTGTTCATATCTGTCTGACCAGCGGACAGACCGGTCCACACTTGATTCACCTGTTTTCCAGCCCCCAGCATGGAGTCAGTGCTTAATATGTGTTTGCTGCATGAACAAACGCCTCTCTTAGCTCAGTCCATTCTGTCCCCAAACTCAGAAACGCAGTGCCGTTCAGATGGACCCACAGGCTTTGGAGGAGCAGGTCCTTCTCTCCGCCAGGAAGGCAGGCTGTGAAAGGGCACAGAAGGAAATGTTTTGTGTGGCTCCCAAAACCCATAACAGGCCAAGAGAAAAATCGGGGAGAAAGAGAACGACAGGGAGACAGAATGAAAAAAGGAAAAGGGGCTGGGCGCGGTGGCTCACGCCTGTAATCCCAACACTTTGGGAGGCCGAGGCAGGTGGATCACGAGGTCAAGAGATCGAGACCATCCTGGTCAACATGGTGAAACCCCGTCTCTACTAAAAATACAAAAAATTAGCTGGGCATGGTGGCGCGTGCCTGTGATCCCAGCTACTCAGGAGGCTGAGGCAGGAGAATTGCCTGAACCCAGGAGGCGGAGGTTGCGGTGAGCCGAGATCACGCCACTGCACTCCAGCCTGGGTAACAAGAGCAAAACTCCGACTCAAAAGAAAAAAGGAAAAGGAGGTGAAAGGAAAGAAAGAAGAAAGAAGGAGAGGCTGGGCGTGGTGGCTCATGCCTATAATCTCCACATTTCGGGAGGCCAAGGTGCATGGATCCCCTGAGGCCAGGAGTTTGAGACCAGCCTGGGCAACATGGCA
>CM052657.1:112814743-112826407 GCA_028533165.1 Leontopithecus rosalia | reverse complement strand
GATGGATGATGGATGGATGGATGATGGATGGATGGATGATGGATGGATGATGGATGGATGATGGATGGATGGATGGATGATGGATGGATGATGGATGGATGGATGGATGATGGATGGATGGATGATGGATGGATGGATGGATGATGGATGGATGATGGATGGATGGATGATGGATGGATGGATGATGGGTGGGTGGATGATGGATGGATGGATGATGGATGGATGGATGATGGATGGATGGATGATGGATGGATGGATGGATGGATGATGGATGGATGGATGGATGGATGGATGATGGATGGATGGATGGATGGATGATGGATGGATGGATGGATGATGAATGGGTGGATGGATGGATGATGGATGGATGGATAGGTGGGTGGATGATGGATAGATGGATGGATGGATGATGGATGGATGGATAAAGAATAGATAAGTGGATGGATGAAAATATGGATGTATGATGAGTGGATGGATGATAAATGAATAGAGAGATGGAGGGAGAAAGACTGATGGAGGAATGGAGAGATGGATGGATTAATGGAAGGACAAGTGATGAATGGATGTATAAAGGATGGAAAGATTAATGGATGGTGATGGATGGATAAATGAATACAGGATAGATGAATGGAAGGATGGAGAAGTGGATGGATAATGGGTGGATGGAAGGATGGAAAGATTGATGGATGAATGGAGGGATGGAGAGATTGATGGATGAAGGGATGAATGGGTTGGGAAGGGATGGAGAGATGGAGTGGCGGAGGGATGAAGGTATGGAGAGCAAGCACACAAAGGTTACAAACTGCTCATTTGTGCCCCCTCCTTTGAGGAACAAGATAGGCTCACCCCGTGTAAATCTCAGCCCTGAGGAAAACTGACCGCAGTCAGCCAGCCATGGTGGCAGCCTTCTTCCCTAACGGCTCCCTCCTGCAAAGGTCTTTTGTAGACAGAGAACCTCCTTGCAATCAGACTCACACCCGGCACCTAGCAGACTGCCAGTTGCCCACTCCTGGCACATCCTCCTTCCCTTACCCCAAGAGCCCCCATCTTAGCCAGGCATTGTCTGCTCTGTGCTTTGCCAGCCACTCTCCAGCCCAGACCAAAGGCTGCTCAGGCTTCACCCTCTCCTGGCAGCTCCTGTCTGTTGCTGGAGATTGGTGTCAACGTGGCAATGGAACACACCCTGACCGGTTAGACACAGGGAAACTGCTAAAACTGGGGACTGCTCCCAGAACAGGGGTTCTCACTAACAGAGGGGAATGCCACAGCGAGGTGCCCCTTCCACCTTGCATGTTGTCCCGTAGGATGTGATGCTAGAAGAAGCTGGCACCATCTTGCAGCTGAGGAGTCACCCAGATCCTTAATGGCATCAGTACTTGGATGAAGCTGCCCTGGAGCCAACCTCATCCAGACTGACTGGTCGGGTCTCTGTGCCATGTGGTCAAGAGCACGTAGCTAGTGATGGGGTCTCGCTGTGTTGCCCAGGCTGCTCTCCAACCACCTCAAGTGGTTCTCCCACCTCAACTTCCCAAAGCCTTGGTGCCATAGGCATGAGCCACAGTGTGCAGTCCACGAGCAGGTATCTAAATGGCCCATCATCTCCCATCTACCCCAGGAAGTCAGCACAGATTGACACACCTGAGTTAACGGGGAAACAAAGACTAGCCGAAGCTTCTGGACCCACCCTGCTTCACCTATCAGAGAGTGAGACTGCTCCAGGGTCCCTGGGGTCAGCCCAGCTTCGTCCTCCCTGAGGCCACCCAGTCTGCAAGGTGCCAACAACATCCCTGTAACTGTGGTTGGATGTTAAAGGCGTAATACCAAGTGAGAGGAGCCAGTCTCAAGAGACTGCCAAGTGCATGGCTCTATTGGTGCAATTCTGGAAAAGGCAGAGCTATGGGGACTGAAAACAGGTCCACCCCTGGGGGGCTGGGGTGGGAGGAGGCACGAGGGAGCTTTGGGAGTGATAGAAATCTTCCACGTCTTAGTACACGCCAAAATGTACACCGTAAAATAATGGATGTGCCCGCAGGTAAATCATCCCTCCATCACCCTGGCTTCCTAACATGCTCCCTTGGGTACACTGGGGCTTCTGGGGCCATGACTTGAGCATCCCAGGAAGAGCTCATCCAGGGGACACTTTTCTTGATTAATGAATCTCTTCCCTAAAATGACATATTAGTGGAAGCTCAGAGTGTGGAAAGAATGAAAACAAGGACACCTTCTCCTCCAACCAAAGGGATCTCCGAGAAATCCTGAGGTGCCCCGGACCATGAATGCTAGTCAAGAGCAGGTTTCACCCAACCCGTGAGGCCGGCAGAGGACCTCTCCCATTGTGAGAGGACCCCACCCCAGTCTGCTGGGTCCATAAACCTGAGTATAAGAGGGTCCTAGGCCACTACCGGACTCCGGAAGGCAGTTGCCCTGTGGAGATCACACACAGGCAGGGGTCCCCGGGGCCCACAGCACAGAGTGGGGAGCACCATCCAGGGAGAGGTTTGGGCTCCATCAGTAGCTACCCAGCAGCCATCTGGAAAGACAGCCACACACACGGGCTTTCTGGACCCAAATGCCGCCACTCCTCTGCCCTTCTGCTGGGGCACCTACCTCCCTTGGCCTGAGCCTGTTAAACAGGGTAACGAGCACAGCCACCCAGACGTTAGCAACTCACTGAACACGAAGGCGGCTCTCCTCGCTGCCATCCCACGACAAGCAGGGGCCGGGGGTGAGCAAGGGGCCACGTGCGCCCCCCCACCCTCCCCCTTTCAGCTCTAGCAGGCTCATCTGGCTTCTGTCCGAGGTCTCCATGTGATCGGCCATGAAAGGAAAGCGCTGGTGCTCACTGAAGTTTGAGAACCCCAGTCTCTGCGGCCCCTCCGCCGGCCGCCTGGGACCCTGACCACCACTTGCCTGGGGCCTGGAAACAGGCCTAACGCTGTCCAGGCGCGCAGAATCAAAGCCCCTCTGTCCAGCACACATTTTCCAAGCACTTGGAGGGTCTGTGAGGTCCTGGGAGGTGGGGAGGACGGGACGTTATAATTGGCCTCCCCTGGGCCAACAGCACTTCTTAAGAAGGGGCCGCACAAAGAGTGTCCAATTTCCCAACCCGGGAAACCATGGGTTTAATTAAGATCCATAAAAATGTAGCCGGCAAAGTGAAAGGGGTATTGCATCTTTCCCAGTCAATACGGGCATGTGTCTTACCTGGAAAAAGTGGTTTCTGCAGAAAGAATTTCCCAAATGGGTTCCATATGCCTGCTTTCCCCCCAGCGGGGCCTTCCATGGGGCCGGGGTAAGGGGCTGGGACACAGGCCCTCCCCCAGCACGGCCTCAGCACTCACCCTCTGCCGGCTGCTGCTGTTTAAACAGAAGACGTCATGGTGAATGATACACGGTGGATTCCAGAGATTGTTTCATCCGGGGGAAATTGCTCTTGGAGCCAGCTCCATTCCAGGTAAGCCACAGAGACCTACTGTGAAGTGAACTGTTCACCCTCCCGAGGGCCCTGGCGCAGGGAGGGCTGCACATGCCCACCGCTTACTGTCAATTACTCCATGGCCCATCAAGGCTGCCAGCACGGGGCCAGACACTCAGGACCCCAGACATGGAAGGGGCCACAGGGGCGTCTGGCTGCATTCCCCATCACACTTTCCAGATGGGACCACCAAGTTCCAGGAAGGAGACACAGCCAGCCTAGGATGACAGATCTAGGAAGCCACAAGAGTGGCGTTGATTCAGGGCCCCAGTGGAGGTCACAAGGTAGCCAGGAGGGGCAGCGAGGAGAGAGGGGGAGTGAGAGGGCATTGTTAATGCCTGCCTTCCCTCATGATGGTGGCTACCCCCCAACTTTTCATCTGCATGTCGCCTCCTCCAAGGAGCCTACTGGGCTGCCCCACCCTTCACATGACGGTCCAGCTCCTCCCTCTGAAACGTTACTGTGTGCGTTGGCCAGTTAACTTACCCAATGGCTATTGCCATCATTCATAGTGATTCTCAAGAGAGCAGGGACATTCTTAGATCTGCCCCAGCCATGGGGATACCAGGACGAACAAGACAACCGTGGTATGATTTTCATGATTTCTTTGTCATCATCACCACCGTCACTATCACCATACCATTATCATCATTTGATCACACCATCATCACCACCATCACCACCATCACCACCATCACATTACCATCATCACCATCACCATCACCATCACCATAACAATATAACCATCATCACCATCACCACCACCACCATCACCATCATTATCATCACCATCACCATCTCCACCACCATCACTATCCCCATCATCATCACCATCACAACTATCACCATCGTCAACACCATCACCACCATAACCATCACCACCATCACCATCACCATCACCAGTATCACCATCATCACCACCATCACCACCATCACCACCATCACATTACCATCATCACCATCACCACCACCATTACAATATAACCATTATCACCATCACCACCACCATCATCATCACCATCACCACCACCACCATCACTATCACCATCATTATCATCACCATCACCATCTCGACCACCATCACTATCCCCATCATCGTCACCATCACAACTATCACCATCATCAACACCATCACCACCATAACCATCATCACCACCACCATCACCATTACAATATTACCATCATCTCCATCACCATTACAATATAACCATCATCACCATCACCACCACCACCATCACCATCATCATCACCATCACCACCACCAGTGTCACAATCTTCACCACTGCTACTACCATCATCACCATCACCATCTCCATTACAATATAACCATCATCACCATCACCACCACCACCACCATCATCACCACCATCACCACCACCACCACCACCACCACCATCACCAGTGTCACGATCATCACCACTGCCACCACCATCACCACGTCACCATCACCATCGTCATCACCACCACCACCATCTGTACCACCACCACCACCACCATCACCATCACCATCACAACCACCATTATCCTCATACTATCATCATCATCACGACCACCACCGCCATCACAGCACCAGTTCAAGGTACTGCCCTTTGAGTACCAGTCAGGCACTATTCCAGGTTCTGTATATGGATGAACCAATGTCATGCCCCAGCCCTGCGAGGTAGGACTGTTACTCTCTCATTAATAGCCCATGTGGCTCTAGGCTTAGAAACTTGCCTAGAGCCCCATAAATCAAAAAGGCCAGAGCTGGAATAGGGCTCTGGAAATAGCCCATGGACTGATGGACCAGCTCTGAACAGCACAGGGTGGCCCTCTGCCTTCACACCTCATTTCATCTCAAGGCACCTGGCAAAGCAACTATGGTCATTCCTGCTCTGCCAAGGAAGAAACCAGGGCTAGAGGAGGTCCAGCTACTCGCCCATGGTTACCAAGTTGCATGGCTTCCACTGACCACATGCCCCCTGATGATGAGATTCCAGCCCCACAGTCTGTGTGAAGAAGAGCAGCTGACCATCCGGGGCCCCGGGGCCTCAGGGCCTGGACCTTCCGACAGCTGCCTCCAGCCACCCCTCCACACCCCAGTTCTTCTCTTGCTGTCAGTCCGTCTTGCACACACAGCTGATCCTGCCTTCCACAGCCTCACTCCAGCCCTGATAACTCTGATTTTGGAGGAGTTAACTCTGAAAGGAGAGCCTTCATCTGCTTGGCAGATAAACCTATGAGGCTTCTAGGATGAATCTCCCTCACCAACTGTTGGAAACAGATGCTGGGTGCCACAAAGAAAACTCAGCACTGAGCGAAGGATCTCTCAGCAGTGCAATTTTACTTTCTGCAGAAAGGGTGCTCCTGTTAGCCGTCTTGCCATCAGAGTATAACGAACAAAGGAAAAGCAGACGTATTTATCCTTCACGCATTTGGGGTTGTCTTTACTGCTGTGTCTGATCTCCGTTGGTTGGAGCCAGACCTCACAATCTAAAACGGAACCTGACTGGCTAAGAACTTAAAACTTTCTTGAATAGGTAAAGGTGATGGAGAACAAAAGGAAAGGGTAAGTCTAAATAAGGAGGGGACCGGAGGTTGCTTGCGAAAGGACTTAGAAAAGTCATAGCACAAATATCTTGGTTAAAGTACAAGGACACAGAATGTGCTACGGCCTGTGAGCATGTCTGACAGCTACACAGGAGAAAAGCAAGACGGATCTGAAGAAAGTCTTTACAACAAACTATTATTTCTAACCCTTAAGATTTATTCTCTAACAAGAAAGGAAACTTTGAAGAGGAAGTTTCCTCCTTCCTATACTGACCATCACCCCTTCCTGCACACGTCCCTCCACCCTGCTGGCTCACACCAACATTCCTGCAGGCTCAGGAGTCAGCCAGTGGGATTGAAATGCTGGGGGGAGTTCTGGCTGAAGTCCCTGAGAAAGCTGTGACTTCAGGATTCGGCAGGGAGGGGCTTTCAGGTAAGCATTTTGTGTGGTCTCTCACAGAAAGAGCCTTCAACAGACATCTGGAGCACTGAACCAAATTGAACTCAGTTCTTTTTTTTTTTTTTTGGAAACAGAGTTTCGCTCTTGTTACCCAGGCTGGAGTGCAATGGCGTGATCTCGGCTCACCGCAACCTCTGCCTCCTGGGATCAGGCAATTCTCCTGCCTCAGCATCCCGAGTAGCTGGGATTACAGGCACGCGCCACCATGCCCAGCTAATTTTTTTGTATTTTTAGTAAAGACGGGGTTTCACCATGTTGACCAGGATGGTCTCCATCTCTTGACCTCCTGATCCACCCACCTCGGCCTCCCAAAGTGCTGGGATTACAGGCGTGAGCTACTGCTCCCGGCCCTGAACTCAATTCTTTCTCCACCTCTGATCTGCCTCTGTTTCCCCATTTATACCAAGTGATTGGGCGCCACCACCGCACAGGCCCCACCAGGCTTTGGCGGGGGGGTGGCGGTCTGCCATTGCCTGGCTTCTGGTGTAATTCTCAAATGGTCCCAAGAACCCCCTCAAACATCTGAAACAGAAATCTGCGGGAAGGTATGTGGCAAGGTTTTCAGAGCAGGTCACTCCAGGCCTTTCTGCAGGATTTCTGGGCAGTCTGCCAGCCTCCCTTTCCAATTAAATGCCCCATTTGGCTGGTGCGTGGGCCCCTGGGCTGGAAGAGAGAGATGCCTGCTACCACCCCTATCTGGATGTAATTTGGGGGGCAGGAGATTTCATGAGCCATGGGAGAGAATACACCTGAGATGCAATCAGGATGGACACATCCCCCACCAGTTCCCCAGGAAGAAAGAGAACCCACATGACTGCCAGCCCGAGGTCTCGCACAAAGGACCCACTCTGTGAATGCCTGGGGATTGGGGCAGGTGGGGGGGAGAAAGGACCATGACTCCTGGCATAGCCCAGGAGACTGTGGACCCTTCAGCTCTGGGACACCTCGCCCAAGACAAAAAGGCGGCTCAGAGCCGTGGCTGGCCTTGGGCTATGCTGTAAACTGCAAGTCAGGATTAGTGAAAATGTGCCAATCAGAACAAATAATGTTACAGAGAACTCCACCTGGCTAGGGCACCAGCATGCGTCTAGGAGGAGCTGTGGGTAGGCAGGGAAGCCCAGGAGGGCCTGCCGAGGAGGCTGTGGACCCCACGTGTGCGCACACACGTGTGCGTGTGTTTGTGGAACTTTGTACATCCATGTGCAAGTTGAGACAAGCCTTTGAAGAAAAAAAAAAAAACAAAAAAAACAATGAAATGCCTATGAGCAAAGCCAGGTGCCCAGAAAGGAAGAAGAAGGGAAGATGAAAGGCAGGAGCCCCCCCCCCACCAGCCTCCAGAAGCTTCCACAGGGCAAGGGGCCTCCTGATGGCTCCCGATTTCAGAGGCCCGGCCACCCGACAGCCGCAATGCTGGCGCTGCATGGCTGAGGGGGGCACACGGAGCAGGGGCCAGTGACCCAGAGGAGGCGATCTTGGCCACAATCTGATGACCAGATGGGTCCTTTCCCGCTCCCTAAAAAAACAGGAAATCTATCTGAAAGGCAAGACAAATCGCCGTCCCTGCCTCCCGCCCATCTGCCGTGATATGTGAACACGCAGGCTGCCAGCAGCTCCGGCCCGTGATTGATTCCGGTATTGATAGGCCAGGGTCTGTTATCAGCTGTGCTATCAAAGGCTGAGCCAGGCTGGGCTGACCCCACCGGCTAATTCAGAATGCCACTCCTTTGAGATGGCTCTAACTCTTTAATTCAACAGGAACACTATTTCATGTCAGGCCGAAAGAGAGAGGTTCCTGTTTTGCAAAGGATTTGTGCCTGATTTCAAGGCAAATTGAAGACAATTTGGAAATGTCACCTGCACTCAAGGCCAAGGGTGCTGCAGCCTCTACTCTCAGCCCAGGGCTTCACCTGCAAGGCTGCACCCCAGGCTCAGACGTTGTTAAGAGGTTGGGAAACAGGATGCCCATCCTTGTCCCAGTTTGCCACTAAAGTGCTGTGTGACACTGTCTATGTCACTTGCCCTCTCTGTTTCTGCTTCTTCAGCCCTACAACCAGCTCTTCCGTGTTACAACATGAAGTCTAAGCTCCTTACCTCAGCCTTCCAAGCTCCTGACAACACTTCAGTCTCTCCTTCTCACTACCTGCCACCACAGTCACCCTGAACATCTCTGTGCTCTCAAAACCTCACGTCCGCCTGGTCTCTCTCGGCGCTATTCCTCAGTGGTATCACTGCCCCTCACCAGGACTCACTGTCGGTCGACCGCCCACCAGGTATTCCTGGTGCATCCTCTGTCTGCTTTTCCTAACACCCTACTGCATGGGCTGTCTGCATCCCCACTGTACAGATGGGAGGACCGAGGCGCAGAGAAGTCAAGGGAGAAAGGTTTAGTGCCACGAGTCAGTCATGCAGGCTCTGCCCAGCCACAGAGCCCTGAGATCCTTCTGAGGGCGTGTCTGAGAGGCCCAGGAGACCCAGCTGCAGCTGTGAAGTCATCCTACCCTGGAAGGAGAGAGTGCACTGCCAGGTGGCCACTTCCAGCCCTGCTGAGCACGGGCAGCACCGACAGACACAGGCAGAACCGTGGAGGAGCACCCCGCACCCCCAGCATCACAAGGAAGCTTCCACCCACAGAGGGACCTACGAGCAATGTCCAAGGTGGAAATGGGAGACTTCTTGGCAAGATTTCCAGGGGACATAAGCGCACATGGCCGGTGCCACCCAGGGGTGGTGCCACCCCTGAGGGCCCAGGAAGCAGTGGTCGTGTAGTGGTGCCATTTTGCTCCTCTGTCTCTGCAGATGGAGAAACTGAGATTCAGAAAGATCTCACCACCTCCCCAACATCACATGGTTGATTGGGGTTGAAACTCAGCCAAGAACCCACCTTTCAGGCAGGGCTGTGTCCACCAGGAAAACCACTGATTGACTGATTGATTGATTGACAGAGTCTCGCTCAGTCTCCCAGGCTGGAGTGCAGTAGTACAAACATAGCTGAGTGCAGCCTTGAACTCTCGGGCTCAAGTGATCCTCCTACCTCAGTCTCTCAAGTAGCTGGGACCACAGGCGTGTGCCATCACACCAGGCTAGCTTTTAATTTTTCTGTAGAAATGAAGTCTTGCTATGTTGTCCAGGCTGGTCTTGAACTCTTGGGCTCAAGCCATCCTCCCATCTCAGCCTCCCAAATTGCTGGAATTACAGGTGTGAGCCACCACACTCAACCTGCTTTTTTCAAACTAAGTTTTCTAGTGAAAACTCCATTCAGTGAAAAGTTTCTATAATACATCAATTTTAATTATTATTTTTATTTAAGTTTGCAAACTACTATGGTAAACAATACTATCCCTCATGATAGAGGCTTTTCTTCAGAGCTTCCTGCAAAGGCCAGGAAGGTGCTTGCATTCTTGGGCAAAGCTGTCCCACATGCCTGCCCTAGACCACGCTGGGAAGACACCAACTTCCAAGATACCTCTGATGTTCAATGTCAGGTTCTAGCAGTGGCAGGATGGAGTCTAGACTCTCTCTACTGTCTTGGGGCTGCCAGTCCCCAGGCAAGGCCAGAGGGACAATTTCCAGCCATGGGAGCAGCCAGGCACCATCGCTGTCCATCGGGAATCTCCATCTTTGACCCCTGCCTTCTTTCTACCTGCCCAGGGTTAAGGGACTTCGGAGTCAGGGAGAAGAATCCTCTAGGAGAGTTTGGGGTCACATAGCCCTGCCTTTGGCTCTTTAGCTCCATGCTGCCCCAAACTCAAGCTTAGGCACCTGCCTCCATTCTGTCCCCCTCCTCCTGGCCTCATTCATCCAGCACTGACAAGGGCAGCCTTGGGCGCAGAGCAGTGAAGCTGTCCAACATTGAGGAGCCTTATCACACACCCATTGTAGCTCAAAGTTCATTCAGGTGTAAGTCACAACTCCCCTATGAGGCAGGAGCATTCATCTCCTTCTAGAGATGGGAACACTTAGGCACAGAGAGGTTAAATCACCCAAGGTTACCCAAATAATCGGTGCTAGAGCCAGGATTCAAACACAGGCAGTCAGCAGGAGGGCTGGTGTGTCCCGACAGCCCTGTGCCGCCTGTCAACGGCGTTCTAAAAGAAGATACCAGCCCTCAAATAAAGCAAGGGTGAAAGAGGCAAATGAAGCAGGAGATGAAATGCAGAGGGTTTAGAGGGGATCCTAGATTTTCCCTCTTGACCCCCCCATCCCAGACCAGCTCATGTCACCAGAAAGGAAAGAGTTGAACTAAGAGGTCCCGTATCCCTGCAGGGGAAATGCTCCCTCCTGGTGGGACCCTACCTCCTGGGGTCTTTGCTGGACACTCTTGATAATGGTGATGACATGAAGTTGATGACAATAATGGTGACAATGAAGATGATGACAGTGATGACGAGGATGGTGGTGGGGATGATGACAGTGATGACAATGGTGATGGTGATGATGATGATGGTGACAGTGATGACAATGGTGACTGTGATGACAATGGTGGTGGTGATGATGATGGTGATGGTGATGACAATGGTGACTGTGATGACAATGGTGATGGTGATGATGATGATGGTGACAGTGATGACAATGGTGACTGTGATGACAATGGTGGTGGTGATGATGATGATGGTGATGGTGATGACAGTGGTGACTGTGATGACAATGATGATGACATGGTGATGATGATGATGGTGGTGATGTGGTGGTGGTGGTGAGGATGACAATGGTGATTGTGATGACAGTGATGACAACATGGTGATGATGAGGAGGATGGTGGTGGGGATGGTGACAGTGATGACAATGGTGACTGTGATGACAATGGTGGTGATGATGATGATGGTGATGGTGATGACAATGGTGACTGTGATGACAATGGTGGTGGTGATGATGCTGATGGTGATGATGATGACAGTGGTGATGGTGATGATGATGATGGTGATGGTGATGACAATGGTGATTGTGATGACAATGGTGATGGTGATGATGATGATGGTGATGACGATGACAATGGTGACTGTGATGACAATGGTGATGGTGATTATGATGATGGTGATGGTGATGATGATGGTGACAGTGATGACAATGGTGATGGTGATGACAATGGTGACTGTGATGACAATGGTGATGGTGATGATGATGATGGTGATGGTGATGACAATGGTGATTGTGATGACAATGGTGATGGTGATGATGATGATGGTGATGGTGATGACAGTGG
>CM052657.1:112788507-112814243 GCA_028533165.1 Leontopithecus rosalia | reverse complement strand
TGAGGTCTATTGGGGGAAATAGGGGAGGGACAGCGGGGGGGGAGCAGGGGAGGGATGGCATGGGGAGAAATGCCAAATATGGGTGAGGGGGCAGAAGGCAGCAAAACACACTGCCACGTGTGTACCTATGCAACTATCTTGCATGTTCTGCACATGTACCCCAAAACCTAAAATGCAATAAAAATTAAAAAAAAAAAACTTTTATTTTAAATTTACAGGTGCATGTGCAGTTCTGTTCCATAGGTAAACTGTGTCATGAGGTTTGTTATACAGATTATTTCATCACCCAGGTATTAAGCCTAGTACCCATTAGTTATTTTTCCTGATCCTTTCCCTCTTCCCCTCCCATCTTTGACCTTCCAAACAGCCCCAGTGTCTGTTCCCCTCTTTGTGTCCATGTGTTCTCATCATTTAGCTCCCACTTGTAAGTGAGATCTCATGCAGCATTTGGTTTTCTCTTCCTGTGTTAGTGTGCTGAGAATAAAAGCCTATACCTCCATCCATGTTCCTGCAAAGGACGTGTTGTCATTCCTTTTCATGGCTGTGTAGTATTCCATGGTGTATGTTTGCCACAGTTTTTTCCTCCAGCCTATCATTGATGGACACTTAGGTTGCTTCCATGTCTTTGCTATTGTGACTAGTGTTACAATGCATGTACATGTGCCTGTGTCTTTATAATAGAATGACTTATATTCCTTTGGGTATATATCTTGTAATGGGATTGCTGGGTCAAATGGTATTTCAGTCTTTGGTCTTTGAGGAATTGCCACACTGTCTTCCACAGCAGTTGAGCTAATTTACACTCACACCAACAGTGCATAAGTATTCCTTTCTCTCCACAGCCTCACTAGCGTCTGCTGGGTTTTGACTTTTTGATAATAACCATTCTGATTGGTGTGAGATGGTATCTCATTGTGGTTTTGATTTGTACTTCTCTAATGATCAGTGATGTTGAGCTTTTATTCATATGATTGTTGGCTGCATGTATGTCTTCTTTTAAAAAGTGTCTGTTCATGTCCTTTGCCCACTTTTGAATAGGGTTTTTCCTATGTGAAAAGAAAAAATCCGGAGGCATCACTCTCTCTGACTTTGAAATATACTACCAGGCTACAGTGACCAAAACAGCATGGTACTGGTACAAAAACAGATACACAGACCAATGGAACAGAATAGAGAACTCAGAGATAAGACTGCACACCTGCAGCTATCTGATCTCTGATAAACCTGACATAAGCAAGCAATGGGGAAAGGATTCCCTATTCAATAAATGGTGCTGGGATAACTGGCTAGCCATATGCAGATTAAAACTGGACCCCTTCCTTACACCATACACAACAATGAACTCAAGAAGGATTAAATACTTAAATGGAAAACCGCAAACTATAAAAACCCATTCAGGACATAGGCATGGGCAAAGATTTCACGGTGAAGATGCCAAAAGCAATTGCAACAAAAGCAGAAATTGTCAAATGGGAATCCATTTAAATGGAAGAGCTTCTGCACAGTAAAAGGAACGATCAGCAGAGTAAACAGGCCACCTAGAGAATGGGAGAAAAGTTTTACAAACTATGTGTTGGACAAAGGTCGACTCCTGAGAATCTCTGTGGAACTTAAATGAGACCACGGCCTTTCTAAGGTGACAGCAGATTCTCCTTGTGGCACACACTTGGTGACAACAGGGCGCCTCCCGGTAACGCAGCCCCACTCTGAGAGCCCTGGGCTGTTTGGAGGTCACGGGGTTCTCATGCCCATTGTCCTTGGGCCGGCCCGTTCCGAGGCTCCCTCCGGCTCACTCTCGCAAAGATCATTTTGCATGCACATGGCAGGCCTCAAATGTGTCTCCCTGCTCTTGTCTCCAGCGTTCGCCTTCCCGTTTTATTTAGAAATCGAGAGAGAATCCCGGCTTGGGAAATGCTGAGATCTCCCCAGCTCAGTGCAATTCTTTCATCTTCTTTTTTAATTTAATACCATTAGGTCATGTCCTTTAAAAAACATTTCTGGGAAAATCCTTATTTTGTGTATTTCTCAAGCATCTTGACATTCCGTCTCAGAGCAATGGCCCAATCACTTCCTTCCAGCTCCCCTTCAAATTCCCTGTTGGCTTTATCTCTTGCAAATGCCTCGGTGCTGCAAAGCAAACTCCCCCTCCCGGCCCCACTGCCCCCCTCTCTGGGGACAAAGAAAGGGCCCCATACTCTCACTGAGGCCTTTGGGCAAACCAGATACATCATCACAGCCTAAGACGTGGAGGCCCAGGACCCTTCAAAGGTGCCTGCTCCAGAGTCGGCACAAACCTCTGCCTATTAACTCTTTCAAAGAGCGCTTGTCGGCTGTGAAAGCCGTCTGGGTTCATTGATTAAAAAAAAAAAAAAGGTATTGTCTTTAGGGCGGCTGAATACATTAATGAGTTGTCACGGAGGCCAGTTGGGATTTGCAAAGGGTTACAGTTACCGTTCACCTACTTGTTGCCTTAAAAGATAAAGTAATATTCACATGAAGACAGAACTTTCAGGCACCTCCGCCAGAACATGCTTCATCGGAGGCGCCAGCAGGATTCTGCTCTTCCTGAAACCCCAAAGAGTTAAGCCGAAGTGGTTAATATGCCTGTGTCTGCCTCCTCCTCCTGTATTCTAATGTATGAACCCGCTCATTCAGATGGGAGTGGGGCTGGGGGACAGCTTGCCTTCCCTGGGCAATTGTGTACGACCCCCGCTGAAATGTTCCTAAAAACATGATTTTGTAAACGCTTATGCTCCACTAGACATCCTGTGCGTCTAAGTCCTTGTTGCCCAGTGTCCCGAGTGGGGTTCACTTTGTCTCTTCACACCCAGGGACTCTCAGCCCGAGGTGAGGAAAAGGAAGGGGGTGATTAAGAATTCTGACAAGGTAGGCTGAATAAATTGTGTTTTCTTTGTGAGCCTTAATCCGGTGTTGTATTGGCTTCTTGGACATGGTTAATTTATTTGGAATTTCATTCTGTTCCTGACAGCGTCCTTGACTAGCTGTTTGATCACCCCGAGCAAAGTTACATACCAGCTTTCAGCCGTTGGGAGGGCAGCGGCGTCCTTTTTCTCAAGTACCTTCTCCTGGGTCGGGCTTTATGCCTGCAGCAGGGCGTCTCAAACGGCCGGGGCCATCCCTTGTTAGGGAGAGAAACCGCCCGGGCAGGGGTCTCCCTCAATGAGGAAGCCCTCCACTTCCCCCCACTCGTCCCACTGTTCGTGATTTTAATCTGCTTTTGTGGCGCAGGAAGAAAGAAAATTAATTTTCGCCCGTCTGTGTGTAGGGAGCATTTCAGTGGAAACCCGGTTTGAAATGCATGTTCTGTTGATTTCCGCGGCCTGCGCCTGGGTTTTGAGATGCGGGGTTCTCAGGGGACGAGGTGTCCGGCTGCAGGCCTTCCCGGGGTGCGAACTCAGACTCCCCATAGGGCCCGGACGGGGTCCTCGTGTCTTGTGCTCCATCTTGGCAGAAGTAAGAGTTGAGGATGTTGATGCTTTCCAGCTCACCCATCTCTGTGATGGTTACCTTGTTTTGTTTTGGTAAAAGCAAGCATATTTGCTTTTGCAAAAAAGAAACAAAGAAAAAAATAATGATTTTCAGCAGGACCGTGGCCTGTCTAGGAATGCCTCACCATCAGCAAGGTTGCAGCTGATGGTCGTGTAATTTTGGGCGATCTGCTCTAAGGAAAACACACGCTTCCTTGCATGTGGCCTCCCCGCCCTGAGGCAGGCGGCCGTCTTCCGGGTGCCTGGAACTGTGCAAATCCTGGGGGCTTCGGGGAGAGTTCGAGTTCTAGAAACCCATGGAAGAGTGCGGAGGATGTGGGTGCAAGGCCCGGAAGCCCCGGGGTGCGCCCGACGGTCCCTGGGGAAGGGCGTTCAGCAGCAGTCCTGCATCTGAGTCAAGTCCAGCTCGTCTCTGTGACATCGGGGCAGGGATTTCCCCCGCAAAACACTCATCCCCAGCCGTGCTTGCAGAAGCTGGGGGGGGATTATTATCCCCTCACTTTTTTTTTTTTGAGACAGGGTCTTTCCCTGTTGCCCAGGCTGGAGTGCAGTGGCTCAGTCATGGCTCACTCAACCTCTGCCTCTGAGGTTCAAGCAAGCCTCCCGTCTCAGCCTCCTAGCTAGCTGGGACCACAGGTGTAGGCCACCACACCCAGCTAGTTTTTGTATTTTTTTTTTAGAGCTGGGGTTTTATCTTGTTGCCCAGGTTGGCCTGGAACTCCTGAACCTTCTCACCTCAGCCTCTTTATTTTCCACTTTTACAAATGAGGAAACTGAGGCCCAGTGATGATTCAATGGAGACCAGCTTGCCTGGGGCTCATGGGAAGCTGCTTATGGGGTTCTTGGGGCTCTGTCCCTGGCTGTTGCCTGTACTGAGGGCTGGTCCGGGGTGGGGACCAGGCTTTGGGGACAAGAACTTGCGCCTCCTCGTTGCTTCCACCCCCAGGCTCTCCCCATGGAGCTTACCTGTGGAGAGGGTTTCCTCCACCAGGCATTTCGTCAGGAAACTGTGAGGGAAGGCGCGTCACTCACTGCTGTATCAACGTTGAACATCTGGGTGTAGGAAGATGCCTTGGCTGTTTGAGGTCCTGACTTCAAACAGTAACTTGTATCCCCTGATCCATCCTCAGAGGGCCAGGGCTGGGAGCCCCCACTGCTCAGCTCCATGCGCTCCCTGCGTTCCCACTGGCGGGGTCTGGGTCTCCACCCATGGGTCCCTCGTCATGCTTATCCCGGATTATATTCATAGGTGGATGATTCACGAGGAATGTGACGGGGAATCACAGGTGGGCGGAGCAGGGAGGGCAAGATAAAGGGGAGCAGGCTGGGAAGGGGGTGACTCCAGGCATAGCTGCAAGTCCCTGGGATTTTCAGGGGGAGCTCTGGGGGCTCACAGGGGCCTCTAGTTTGTCCTGGCCCAAAGTGGGGACCTGGGCTATGTCCTGCCCAGGTAAGCCTTAGGTTAAGGGCTGCCTGTGGGAGGGAACTTCTCGGGCCTTTGGGTCTGTGCATCGGGGTGGCTCCGGTGGCCCAGGACGCCCTGGAGAAGAGTCTCAGTGGAAGCCAAAATGCAGGGTAGTGGCGGGTGAAGCACAGGAGCTGGCGGAGGCTCTGGGCACAGGTCTCAGCCACAGCCACAGGCTGCTGATGGTGGGAGGACTTGGGGAGTTTCCCCGAGATGGGAGGTTTCCCAGTACCCATGCTGCAATGCCCGCTGTGTCTGTGGCATGCTCACGGTCACTCCCGTTTTCCCTGTGGCCCCCGCCGCTTTATCCAGCAAGCAGCCCGCTCTCAGGAGCAGCTGGGTCTGGATGCCCCAGGAGGAGCCTGCTCCCTTCCTCTTGCGAAGGGCACGCTGTCCTCGTCCTTGCTGACTCCCAGAGGCCCAGGGACGTCTGGGGGTGGGGGCCTCCTTGACCCCTGCATGTGGACGCCAGGTGACTGGGGTGTGGTTAACTGTGTGTGTCCAACTGGGAGCTTGGCAAACACAGAGAGTTTTGTCCAAGGCCACCTCATCCCCACTTGTCCAGGTTGGGAGGGGCCCTGCCTCGTGTGGCCTGAGCTGAGTGAGCACCTCCGGCCTGAGCAGACGGCCCTGGCTCCCCCAGAACACGTCACCTGGAGAGGTGGCACTCTCAGGTAAGGGACATGCCCGCTGACAGCAGCCTCTGCCCCCTCCCTGCGTGCATAGCTGCTCCCGTCTGGGGACCCTCACCCCACGAGCAGATGGGCGTGACATTCCCTGGCCTTCTGGAAGGCCTGATCCAGCAAATGCTCTATTAGATGACTCACTTCATGATGGGGTCCAGAGAGCTAACTCCCCACCTACCTTTGAAGTGATCTTCAGACCTGTGTGCGTGGAAAATAAGCCCAGAGCTAAGTGTTCCCTGAGAGAGTGGCCTTTGACAGACGCACTGGGCAGGCCAGCAGGTGAGGGGACACCACAGAGTGAGGAGGGGCCAGCCAGGCACGCTTCCCACATGGCCTCTGCCAGTCCTTATGGGGCTCCAGGGTGGCTGGAGGAAGGCAGCTTAGACGGCGCCCAGCCCATGTGAGTAAGATTGAGCTCTACTTCCCATTTGAACCTTCTGGAAAGGCTTGGCAGAGGGGACACTCATTTTGTAGACAGGGAAGAAACTGAAGACTGGCTTCCAGCAATTGGTGATGGGTCCCAGAGCCCTGCAGCCAGGAGGCCACCACTGCTGCTCTCTAGCTGAGGGTGGACATTTCCTGGTGGGAACTGGCTGGACTCCCAGGACCCAGCCGCCAGAGACCTCTGTTCCTCATGCTTATCCCCCTAGCTCCAACGGGGACCCCTTTGCTTTACGGGATGTGGGCTTGGACTTAGAGGGGGCAATGCTGGCAGTTTCTCTCTCACCCACAGAAACTCGGCTGTGAGAGGCCAGAGGTGGGCTTCACGGGCAGAACCTGTAGAGGTCAAGGTGTCCTTATTGTGTGTGCACACATGTGAGTTTGTACACGCAGGTGCATACGTGTGTGTGTGTGTGTGTGTGTGTGTGTGTGTGTGGCAGGAGGAGAAGGCTGGGCAGACACTGTTATTTTGGAAATGATGCAGAGGGCTTTCTGCAGGCACTCGCTGAGGAGAGCCCGGGGCCAGGGTCTCTGTGGGCAGGCGCTGGGCTTGGCCCCTGAGAAACGCTCTCTTCCCCCAAGTCCTTCAAAGCAGGAGGTATTTGCCTCACTTTCCAACGCAGAATCTGCAGCTCTGAGAGGTTGTGCAGCTTGCCGGAGGCCACTCAGCTAGTGCAAGGCAGGACTGGTGTCAGGCCCAGGGTCACTGGGGGGGATGTGAGGGAACCCCAGGCCTATATGCTCCAGCTTAGGGCTACGGGTCCCATCTCAGGCTTCTTAGTGGGGGGTGGTGGGGGTGAGCCGGAGGGAGGTGCTGTCTGGAGCCCACTGGTCCCCTTCCTGGGGTGAAGCAGGTTTCCCGTGCTGACCCCCTGCCATCAGAGGCCCGGGACGCCAACCCTGTGCTGCTGAGCTGTGTTTGGGGCTGTGGCTGCCTGTCCTCATCTTCTCTCCCTCTCTCCTTGGCTTTTCATGCACAGGCTCCATCCTCCTTCCCTGCGGTGGCCCCAGCCTCCCCGCCAAGCTTCCCGACCCCCGCCCCATCCCGGGCCTGCTGCTGCGGAGACCGTGGGCCGGCGCTGGACGGCGTGGCCTCCAGAAGTGATAGCTAATTGGGGAGAGAAAGGGCCCAATTGTCTGGCGGGGCCGGAAGAGCCGCGTGGGCTGCTGAAAGCGCCGGGAGGAGGTGGCCGCTTCGCCCAGCAGCTGCCGCCGGGGATGTTTGCAGATTACGTCAGTGCTGGCGAGCAGGGGGCGCAGGGACAGTGAGGGGGGCGGGCTCCCGGCGGCCTCCCGCCCCCCAGGCCCCTGGACAATGCCGTCATTGTCGGCACAGAGAGTGGTTAATTCTGGATGAATGGTACACGGGCCTCTTGACCAAGGAGGCCGCTTGCCGCCCCCGTCTGTCCCCTCACATGCCAGGGAGGCCCCGGGCTGGAGTCTGGCAGGCAGGGCTGGCCTGCTTGGTGGCACCGGAGAGAAGCGGCGGTCCCTTGGGGGCGCCAGCTGCAGTGGCCCCCGGCTGGGTGGAGCTTCCTGACCCGGGGCTGCACGGCGGCCACTTGGCAGTGCCGGGTTTGGACCGCAGGGCCCCACCTCATCTTGGTTCGAGGGCAGAGGCCTCTGCTGCTCCGTGGGGCTGACCTTGGGCATGACCTCCTGGCCAGGTGGCAGCTCGGGCCTTGACCCGCTCCTGGCCCTGCTGGTGGTAATCCTGCTGGCACGCCTCATCCTGTGGTCCTGCCTTGGGACCTACATCGACCACAGACTGGTCCAGCGGCAGCCCCGGAGACCCAAGCAGGACTAGGCCTTGGCAAGCGGTGGCCTCCATGTGCCCTGCACTCAGCAGACCCTTCCGGTCTGCTGGTTCTCATGCTGGCTCCACATTACAGGGGAGCAGGGCCGGCTCATGATCCCACGTCCCACCCCCCGGGGCAGGAGCTCAATGAGGCCTGAGATGGACCGTGCCTGTCCAGACTGACCAGGGCTGTCCCGTAGAGGCGGCCAGCCACGTGGGGAGATGGAAGAGCCAGCCTTGCGGGTCCCTTAGCAGGTTCTGGGGTCCCCGGTTGCAGGGGTTAGTCCTGGGGGTGGGTCTTGCTTTAAGATCTCTGCCTCCAATTCCTTATAAATATGCCTGCAGGAGTTGCTGGGTGAGCCAGGGGACTCAGGTAGAGGGGCCACAAAGATGAAGGTGGAGGGCCAAAGCCAGCCCTGTGGTCCAAGGCCACATCCTGCCCCAGCTCACCACCATCATAACCACCCTCCTCCTGCCTCCTGAGGGACAAGACAAGTGCGGGTACCTGTGATGGTTTCCCCAGAGCGGACCCCTGGGAGGGTCTCAAGACACACGCATGCGGGTGGCTGTGATGGTTTCCCCAGAGCGGACCCCTGGGAGGGTCTCAAGACACACGCTTGGGGCTGAGTTCAAGTCTGGCTCTGGTTGATGCTCTGCACACTCTCTAACAGTGCAAAGCTCAGTGAGGACACAATGATCCCTGCCTCCCTCACTCAGCAGGACATCACGTGTGAGATGCTTTAGGGGACAAGCCTAGGGACCGGCCAATGTCCTCTGTTCATCTGTCCCTGCACACGTGTGGATGGGAGGTACCAGGAAGGCCGACGGAGCGGGGAAGTTGATTTGAGGCCAAGCACCCGTGCCCCTGCCCCCACCTCCCCAGCACATTAGCTGTGATGCAAGCAACTTAACCCACAGCTTGCGGAAGCTCCGTGCTTCTCATGCCGGCTCCACATTACAGCCTCTGGTGGGGAGTTCAGCAAACACCCATGTCCAAGCTCCACGCTGTATTTCCTGGGATCGTTCCAGCAGATTCTAGATTGCGGCAAGGGCTGCTGACTTCGCGTGGAACAGTGAGATGGAAAGGACCACGGTCAGCAGCTCCAGGGAGGAACGTCGAACCAGATACCGTTCCTGCGAGGCGGGTCCTGGTGATGCGGCTGCGTCTTGCTCCTTGCTCGGTGTCGGGCATGCTGGGGAAGCTCCCTCTGGGAATGTGGGCCAAGTCTTCTGAGCACGAAGCTCACACAGCGGGTGATTCCTGTGAATTCTGAAAGGACTTGGGAGCATCCAGCAAGAGCAGGAGCTTAGGTGGTGATTCCAGGGCTGGTGTTGCTGACTGGGGTAAATGGCCCCCCCGGGGTGGGCATGGAGCTGGCCACTGGCTGGGAGCCTCTGCCTTGCTGTATCCTGGCTGAATGACCCCAGGGGAGGGCCAGAAACGCCCTTAGCACTGTTTCTGTGGCACCTGATACACTCACCTATGCCAAGGAAATTTTTTTTTGGCTTCTGCAGGACCCGCTGTGCACAGATCCTCTGTTCAAGAGAACTGCAGAGATGGGGGTACTGGCGAGCAGGAGCTGAGACTGGCTTGGGTGGGACCGACCAAGAGTTTGAGGGTGGGGTGGTGTCCAGGGGCCATGTGAGGATGACCTATCGCAGAGGGTCCCTTCTTGTTCACACCCTGAAGTCTGCACAAGGGCTACTGTGCTCCATTTCCATTTGGCCTCTGTCATGTCAGCCAGAGGCCAGCCGAACTCAACGACCACTCCCCTGCGTCACAGACAATTCGTTGCCACCACCGTGGCCTAGGGCTCTGCCTGGATATTCTTGCCTGATCGCAGGACTGCTGGGAGGGATGATCTCATTGATCTAAGGAAGATACCGTTCCAGCTTCAGAAGCACTATCTTGTACATTTTATGGATCTCTTCAAGGAAGAAAAATCGCCTCCATTGTCATGAGCATGTACTGATGGAGCGGGGATGGCCTGTTCTGGTGGCCCAGGGCTGTCTTGCTTTTGAAATGGAAAGTCTCACGTCCTGGGAAACCCCGTAATCCTGGTCACATGGGATGGAGGTAGTTAGGAGGTCATACGATGTGCCCGTGCCTTGCCAGTTGAGTTTTGTGTGTGGCCTGCGTGTCCATAGGGGTGTGTAGGATGGCACCTATGCACATACCTCAGGTCACCTCTTGATCCAGTGAGCCAGAATCTGGGACTTCTTTTTTTTTGAGATGGAATCTCACTCTGTTGTCCAGGCTGGAGTGCAGTGGTATGATCTGGGCTCACTGCAACCTCTGCCTCCCGGGCTCAAGCTGTTCTCCTTCCTCAGCCTCCTGAGTAGTTGGGACTACAGGCATGTGCCACCATGCCCTGATGATTTTTGTATTTTTTGGTAGAGTTGGGGTTTCACCATGTTGGCCAGGCTGGTCTTGAACTCCTGACCTCAAGTGATCTGCCTGCCTCGGCCTCCCAGTATGCTGGGGTTATAGGTGTGAGCCACTGCACCTGGCCTCAGACTCCTGGGACTTCTGTTGGAGCCAGGGGTCAGGACAGACTCCTCTACTGGGGCTGCCTGGCAGGGGACAGAAGCGGCCCCCCGAGAACACAGTGACCCAGAAAGACGGTGGAAGGGAGGATTCTGCCAACCTTCTCTGACTCCCTATCTCAGTTACACTGGTCCATAATTTCTTTTTTATTTTTTATAAACCAGTTTTTTTTTTGGTTATTGTGGTAAAATATACATAGCACAATATTTATGATTATTTTCTTCAAAAATTTTTTATTGCATTTTAGATTTTGGGGTACACGTGAAGAACATGCAAGATTGTTGCATAGGTACACACGTGGCAGTGTGATGTGCTGCCTTCCTCCCCGTCATCTATATCTGGCCCATAATTTACTTTCCTTTTCTTTCTTTCTTTTTTTTTTAAAGACAGGGTTTCACCATGTTGGCCAGGCTGGTCTTGAACTCCTGACCTCAGGTGATCCGCCCGCCTCGGCCTCCCAAAGTGCTGGGATTACAGGCATGAGCCACCACACCCGGCTTCTTTTTCTGAAACCAGTTTCATTGGTTTCTGTTCCTGGAAACACACAATTCTGACGAATTCTTGTATTCTGCATCCACAGGTCAGCATCTCCAGCCTCGTGATTTGAAGTTCCTGGCTCAAAACAGGCACTCAGGCCATGGCGACTGAACGAACAAGAGGGAAGGTGTGCCCTGGCCATATCTCAGGCAGCAGCTGCCTTCAGCTGCGGGTAACAGACAGGTAGACAAACAGTGGCTTAAAAAAGAGAAGCTTTAACAACATTTTGTTTTTCTTTCTTCATGTAGCAAGAAGTCTGGCATTTGGCATTCCCAGGCTGCGGCCTGGCAGCTTCACGATGTTATCAGGGTCTCAGACCCTGCCGTAGTTCTGCTCTGCCATCCTCAGCGTGTAGCTTTGATCTTCATGGCCACAAGAAAACTGCCGCTACTCCAGGCATCTTACGTGAGTTCCAGGCAGGAAGAGAAAGGAATGCAACCCAGATACCCTTAGTTTTCCATCTCATAGGCCAGAATGATGTCACGTGGCCTCCCTGGGGGCACAGAAGGCTGAGAGATGGTGACGTTTGTTAGCTGGCCTCGTTGCCATCCTGAATGCAAAGTTGCTGTTATAAAGAAACAATGGCCATCAGCAGGCAACTGGAGGTCTCTGCCATGGGCCACCTGGCCATTCTTTGTAAAGGTCGTATTTGTCTTGGGCTGTATTTTGGATAGTTTGGCATCTTTTGTGGTGCCCTTACGTGCTGGTTTTGCTGCGGTCTGCCCTTCAGGAATAGCAGTTGTGCCAAGCTGTCCTTGGCTGCTCCAACCTGGAGTCAGAGGTTGGAGATTTCCATGGCTCCCTGTGGCTCCTGGGGGCCTCCTAAGAAAATGTTTTAATAAGGAAGTCCAAGGCTGAGACAGACATGCTCCTTTTTAGAGACACATGGGAACTCGCTTCTGCTCACAGCTGGTAGCCACAGATGCAAACTGCAGCCCATGGAACGGAGACAGTGAAGAGCTGATGGATAAGTGAATGATGATCATGGACAGCAGCTGCATAAAAGGCATACGAGGAGAGTGTTAGGGCTGGAACCCTCCCCCCAGTTCAAATGTTGAACCTCTAATGCCTCATACTTCAGAATGAGACTATGTTTGAAGATATGCTCTTCAGAGAGGTCATTTACTTAAAATAAGGTCATCGGGGTGAGCCCTAATCCAAGGATGGGTGTCCTAATCAGAGGAGGAGATTAGGACCCAGATACACAGAGAGAGAGAGAGAGAGAGCGCCAGGTGAGGACACAAGGAGAAGACGGCCATGTCCAAGCCAAGGTGAGAGGACTCAGGAAGAGACAGTCCTGTGCACCGCTTGGTCTGACTCCTGCCGCCAGAACTGTGAGAACATAAATGTCTGCTGTTTGAGCCACCCTGTCTGCTAGCAGTCAGCAAGCATTCACTGAGGGCTTGCGGTATTCCAGGCACCACGGATACCATGTGGGATAAGACAGAGCACCTGCCCCCAGGTAGCCTGCAGTCAGGGAGGTAAAGCGTAGCGGGCAGAGAGACCTGGAAACGGGTATTAGACCTGCACTAGGCACGTGTGGTTATTTGTAAATAACCACAGTAAAAAAACTGCGAGACGACGTAAGTAAGTAACCGCAGTAAAATTGCGGCCGTCACAGACTGCGAGATGACGTAAGTAAAATACGTACTGACTCCCGAAGACTTGGCACAGGAAAATAGTGTAAAATCTCATTAGTAATGGTTTTATATTGATTATGCATTGAAATGATACTATTTTGGGCGCATTGGGTTAAATACAATATTTAATTTGATTTCACCTGTTTCTTTTTATTTTTTACTGGACATGATATTTGATTTTACATTTAACATTTATTTTAGGCTCAGTGGAACACGTGCAGGTTCGTTGTATAGGTAAAATCACGGCGGAGGGGTTTGGCGTACAGATTATTCATCACCTGGGCACTGAACGCCACACCCAAGAGTTACTTCGATCGCCGCCCTCCTCCCACCTCCACCCTCAAGTGCGCCCCAGTGTTTGTTGTTCCCCTTTCTGTTGCCATGTGTTCTCACTTTCCAGCCCCGCAAGTGAGAACATGCCGTATTTGGTTTTCCGTTCCCACGCTAGTTTCCTGTGGACAGTGGCCCCCAGCGCCACTCATATTCCTGCAAAGGACAGGATCCCATGCTTTATGATGGCTGCATAGTATTCCTTCGTGTATATGTGCCACTTTTTCCTTATCCAGTCTACCACTGATGGGCATTTAGGTTGATTCACATGTTCCTTCTAATAGCTGTTAATGTGGCTACTAGGAAATTTAAAATTACATAGGTAGCTTATATCATTATTATTATTTTTTTTTGAGATGGAGTCTTGCTCTTGTTACCCAGGCTGGAGTGCAATGGCGTGATCTCGGCTCACCGCAACCTCTGCCTCCTGGGTTCAGGCAATTCTCCTGCCTCAGCCTCCTGAGTAGCTGGGATTACAGGCATGGGCCACCATTCCCAGTTAATTTTTTGTATTTTTAGTAGAGACGGGGTTTCATCATGTTGACCAGGATGGTCTCGATCTCTTGACCTTATGATCCACCCGCCTCGGCCTCCCAAAGTGCTGGGATTACAGGCGTGAGCCACGGCGTCCGGCCGGTAGCTTATACTATTTTTATTATGGACAGTGCTATGCTGGGCTTTCATAATGTAGCAAAAGGGTGGTGGGTGAATGCATGGTGCGTTATAGGAACACACAAGGGAGCTTCCTGAGGAGGTTCTTTTTTTTTTTTTTAAATAGAGATGGGGTTTCACCACGTTGTCCAGGATGGTTTTGATCTCTTGACCTTGTGATCTGCCTGCCTCGGCCTCCCAAAGTGCTGGGATTACAGGTGTGAGCCACTGGGCCTGGCCCTGGAGGAGGTTCTTAACCCATTTATGCCTGAGGTTGCCATTTTTTGAATTTTTGCAATCAGACCTTGGTGATGACCTTGAGCAGCAGGATATAAATAACTCCCACATGCTTAATGGAACACTAGGCATAAATGCGCTGAGTAATAATGTTCATATTTCAAACAAGAATCTATGGGATGCAGCTAAAGCAATTCTTGAAGGGAAAGTTATAGCCCTAAATATTCATATTAACATAGGAAGAATGAAAAGGTATGAATTAGGCATTAGGTTCAATAGATTGAACATAATAGAAATGAAACTAAGAAAAACAGAAGGAAGTTATAAGAGAGGAAGTGGATGCATTAAAAAGTGAGAGAATTAAAAAATATATTCAAGTTCCAGATTTTTGAGGAGGCCTAAAAAAGGATGCTTAGTCAATTCTATCAAGAAAAAAGAAGAAAGCATACACGAAAGTAAAAGCCTATGGGGAAGACAACCACAGAGACATAACAAGGCAAATAACCACAGGACACTGGCGCTGGGGTAGAGAAATGATTTTGAGACTTTGAAAACATAGAAAACATCATTTATTTTTAAAAAAGACTCCAAAATATATGTAAAGTCTAAACAAATTGATTACCACAGAAGAAACAGAAATTTGTCCAAGTCAACCTTCCTTTAAAAAAAAAGGCATCAGGCCCAGAATGTTTTATAGGAGGATCTAAACACCAAAAAGGAACAGGTAATTAAACACTAGTTACTCTTTACTTTTTGGCATATTTTTAGAAACGCTAAGAGTAAAGAGTATCAACATAAAGAAGAATTTGCACCAACGAATGGATAAAATAGCCAGTTAACATCAAATGGCAGTAACCCTAAATTTAAGTCAACTAAATCCCCCGATCAAAAGATACAGCCAAAACCTAACGATATGCTACATCCAGATCCATTTTACATCCAAAGATACACAAAGACTTAAAACAAAGGGATGGAGAAAGATTTACCAACCAAATGGAGAGCAAAAATAAATAAATAAATAAAAAGCAGGAGTTGCAATTCTTGCATCTGATAAAATAGATTTCAAAACAACAAAGATATAGTGGTAAAAGTATCAATGCAACAATAAGAGCTAACGATCCTAACACCCAGGTACATAAGACCCATAAAGAGATTTAGACTCAACGAGACAGAAAATTAATAAGGATATCCAGGACTTGAACTCAAATCTGGAACAAGTAAACTCAATAAATATTTATAAAGCTCTCCATTTTAAATACACAAAGTATACATTCTCCACCTTAAATACACAAAATATTGATCGGCCATTATTAATACCCATTTTTAGAATAAAGCAATATTCCCGTTCTCTCTCCCTCTTTTTCTTCCTCTTTCTCTCCTTCCCTCCTAAAAACAAAATAAAAATAAACACTAGTTAAGCTGTTCTAAAACATAAAAGAAGGAACGTGGTTTAACTTCTTTATATGTAACAAGTGTATCATTGATACCAAGCTCCATCAAAGGTGGCATGGAAAGAGAAAAGACACACCAGTATTGCTTGGGAACACTGATGTAAAGATATGAAATCTCTGAATTAAGCAGCACATTAGGGGAATAAATCATCACAACGACTGAGTGGCATGGATTCCAGAAATGCAAGGATGGTTGGATATTAGAAAAACAATGAGAAAAGAGGAAGAAAGCAGAGCTTCAGACATTAAGAGGGAAAACTATTATTTGCAGAGACATGGATGATATTCTTGGAAAATGGAAGAGAGTCAACCAAAAGCAATTACACATGCTAATAGTAGAATTCAGCCAAGTGAGTGGATCTTGATCAATATAGAGGAACCACATACACAGCAATCCGTCAGGAGATGAGAAGCATGACCTCACTTATAAGAGCAACATACAGAGCAGGAACATGGTGGGCCATTGTGGGTGATTAAGTTATGGCTCACAGTGATTCCCTTTAGTCTGTTTTAGGGTGCAATCGCCATGGGTGGTGTAGACGAGATTTATTATGGGCATGAGACCCTGACGCTGTCAGGGCTGACAGAGAAGATCACACAGGCTGGTGTCCAGCCTGGGGGCCCAGGTGCCCTGCAGGGGAAGCTGGTGGCTTTGCCATGTTGCTGAGGCTAGGAGGACTGGAACCTGGATAAGCTGGAGGAAGAGTCTTGCTGGAGGGGGCTGTGGCTGGGAACTGTGGTGGGCTGGGGACTCCACTTGGACTTTCAGAGCACAGAAGCTGACTCTCCTTCCCCATGGCTGCCAAGTCCTATGCTTCTGGACCTGTCACTACAGTAGAGCCAAGAAGATATAGAAAAAAGCCATCACAGTTCTTGGGGGTAATGATGGTGGGTGCCTCCATGTAGTGAGTAATTGGAGTGGAGGGGTTCCCGGGGCCATGGGACTTTCAACACTAAAATGGGGGAGGGTCTTGGCCACATTGGAATGGGCAGTCATCCTGTTTATAGGACTTTCTGTGTAGTAAAGAATTAACCTGACCCAAAGAGAGGTCTAGTCTTCGTCCTTGGTTCCCGGGAGGGGATCTCCAGGCACTCGGGATGGCCTGCTTGAGAAGAGCATCTTTGTTTGCCTGTCACGAGGGGCAATTTCAGCCATGCAGTCTCTGTTTGACCTCTGGAGGGGCAGAAGACTAAGGGTCAGCCACGTGGGCATCAGTCCATCAAGCCCACGTGATTGTGATCGAGCCCCAGTAAAAACTCTGGACACCAAGACTCCGGGGGCATCTCTGCTTGGCAACACTCCATGCATCTCGTCACGCACCATTGCTGGGAGGAATTCACGTGGTCCATAACTCCACTGGGAGAAGGAGACTGGAACTTCCTTGTACTCTGCCCCATGCATCTCTTCCCTTGGCTGATTTTAATCCTTTCACTGTAACAAACCATATCTGTAACCATCACAGCTTTCAGTGAGTTGCTGAAATGGAGGAGGATGAACTTGAGGACTCCCAAACTTCCAGTTGCTCTCAGAAGTGAGGGTGGTCCTGGTGACTGTTTCCTAATTTCTGCATCTTCCTTTCCTGTTTCTCCTTCTCTCTCTCCTCCTCTTCCTTGAAAACTGCAGGATATACCATGAGCAAGGATTCTGCCTCCCTCACGCCATCTCTTCTCCCTCCAACAATGCAGCCCGAGCTGCCTGTCTCATCCAGAGCGATCCCATGTGCTCCCAGGCAAATGCAAACGTCTTCTCCACCAACCCGATTTTCTCCCATAATTCATAGCATGTCGTGCCTACCCTATGGTTATTGCCCCATATGAATTCTCGGTGGATTTTCTAGTTTCCTGTGATGAGCGTGCATTTTCCTTCTTTTAGAAATGAAGAAACAAGTCAGTTACACAGGTTGGAAGGCACAGTGAGCAAGGCTCTGGGAAATGACCGTTTCAGGGAGAGGCTTAGGCAGTGGTTGTGCCCTTGCTTTTTGAGACAGGGTCTTGCTCTGTTGCCCAGGCTGGAGTGCAGTGGCGCGATCACAGTCACACAAGCAGTGTGCTGGCGGGAGGGAGGCCCAGCACACACAACCTCTACCTCCCAGGCTCAAATGATCCTCTTGTCTCAGCCTCCCTAATAGCTGAGATATGCACCACCATGCCTGGCCTTTTTTTTTTTTTTTTTTTTTTTTGGTACAGGTAGGGTCTCACAGTGTTGCCCAGGCTGGTCTTGAACTTCTGGGCTCAAGTGGTCCACCTGCCTTGGCCTCCCAAAGTGCTGGGATTATAGGAGTGAGCCACCACACCCGCGGGTGAAGTGGACTGAGGCAGGGCAAAGGTGAGCTGTGGGCCCTCTGTCCTGGGCACAGATCACATCACTGGGAATTCCTGCCCATTCTCCCACCAGTGGGTCCACAGCCCTGGGAAAGGGTGGCTCTTTTAGGCCCCCAGCCTCCTCCCAGCTTTTCCTCTGTGGAGGCAGGTGTGTGAGAAAGGATGTAGCCAGGCAGGTGCAACACACCTGGGCAGCCCGTGGCTGTGGTTGTGGCCGTGGCCGTGGCTGGTCTGCACCTGGAGGAAAAGATGTTGAGGTGAGAACTTCAGAAACAACCCCTCCAGGGCAGGATGAGACGATGCCCCCTCTTCTGCAGCCACCCCTTCTGCAGATGCCTGGCTTCTCCAGACTTGCTATTTTGGAGGAGCAGGTCGGTGGGAGCGACAGACTGTCTCGCCTCTAAGCCATTTGTGGGGCCCAGGGTGTGGGCAGGGGCAGCTGCAGCCCCCTCGGGCCTCTCACTCCCTGCTTGGCCTCTGTAAGGCCTCCTGGGAGCAGGTCACAGAGCCCCCGTGGTGGAGATGAGTCACTTGTTCTAAAAATAAAAGGGGTGAAGTCATGAAATAGTGTATTTCCTTTTTAAGCCCGATGTGCCTGCAGAGGGATCCCCAGCAGTATGCTGGTGGCAGGGAGGCCCAGGAACCCTGACAAGGTCTGGAGTCTCACAGCGCTCCTGCCCTCACTCACAAGCCCGGGCCTCGGGGACTGGGTGGGGTGTCAGCGGTTCCCAGCTGAGTGGGCAAAAGACGGCATGCAGGCCGGGAGCAGGGCCTCACACCTGCAATCCCCGCACTTCAGGAGGCTGAGCTGGGAGGATCACTTGAGCCCAGGAGTTTCGGACCAGCCTGGGCAACATGGCAAAACCCCATCTCTGCTAAGAATAGAAAAAATTAGCCAGGCATGGTGGCACATGCCTGTGGTCCCAGATACTGGGGAAGCTGGGGTGGGATGATTGCTTGAGCCTGGGAGGACAAGGCTGTAGTGAGCTGAGATGGCACCACTGCACTCCAGCGTGTGCAACAGAGCGAGAGCCTGTCTAAACAAACAAACAGACAGAACAATGGCCTGTAAATATCACCCACATCGGGTGGACGTCTGGCCTTCGGCTGTACGAGCACAGAGCGTCCTGGAACACACACAGGGGAAGGGGCGCTGCTCCCTCTTGGGGTCTGTGGGAGGCTTTCTGGAGAAGCTGCTCCCAGAGGTAGAACATGGGGGACTCTGCTCGGCTGGTAGGAAGGGAACAGCATTCCAGGCAGAAGGAACATTGTAAGCAAGGGCCTGGAGGCTGCAGAGCTCCTGGCAAGCTCAGGACATGATCCTCTGCAGGTCTCCCCAGACCACCTGGGGAGCTGGTGACACATGCAGATTCCGAGGCCCGCAGACCAGCTGGACTCCAAGACCAGGGCCCAGGAATGAGACTAATAATTCCCCTGCATGATTCCCATATTTGAGATCCTCCGGTTCGGATGCTGGTGCATAAAGGAAGGGATGAAGATGGACAAATGGAAAGGGCAGGTCGGGTCCAAACTGTGAGGGATTTGAGGGGTGCCTAGGAGTTTGGATTTTGGCATACAGGCAGGAGGGGGCTATCAAGGGCGTTTAGATAAGGGAGTGCTGCTCCTGAGAATGGCTCCTGGGAGTGATGTGGGTGACTGATTGATGGGGTCAGGGGAGGCTGGGCAGATGCCTGGGCAGAGGTTAGGGGGCTGGGACCATAGCACTTGCGTGAGAGGAAGCCGGGGTCTGAGAGAGTTACAGGGCAGGATGTAGCCCCCCACCCCTGGCTCAGGGGAGAGCCCAGGGATAGTCACCAGGGATCCAGGGATGTGTGTGTGTGGAGTGTGAGCAAAAGGTAGGGAATCACGTTTGGTACCAGAAGTGGGGTGGGCGGTGGGGAGGGAGAGAGCGGTGCTGGGTCCCGGAGCAGCAGGGCAGAGGGGTTCTGTAGATGCCAAGTGCTCAGGGCGCAGAATGTGGCCTGGATGCTTGATGGCGGTTTGGGGAAGTCCCTGGAGAAAACAGAGTCCAACGGTGGGCTTCAGGTACCCACTGAGGGTCTTGGGTGTGGTGGTGGAGGGGCCGGGAGGGAGGGAGAGGGTATCAAGGGGGAAGGGATTCTGCACAGACCTACCTGGAAGAGAGGTTGTTCCAGGTGTATGTTCGGAGCCAGCCATGGCCTGGGCTTGAATCCCACATCTTCCACCTCTACCTGGGTGGCCTGGGCACATGTGCTGAGCCCGGGGTCCAGCTTCTGTCTGTAAGAAAAGGACAGAATGACCATGTTCTACAAAGCCCTCTGCACATGTCCTGTGCACACAGAGCCCTCCAGCACTGGCAGCTTGCATTAAAGTTTTTTTGTCCATCCTCCAGCCCCCCGAGACAGAGTCTTGCTCTGTTGCGCAGGCTGGAGTGCAGTGCTGTGATCTCAGCTCACTGCAACTTCCGCCTCCTGAGTTCAAGCAATTCTCCTGCCTCAGCCTCCTGAGTAGTGGGGACTACAGGCGTGCACCACCATGCTCGGCTGATTTTTGTATTTTTACTAGGATGGGGTTTCACCATCTTGGCCGGGTTGGTCTTGAACTCTTGACCTCAGGTGATCCACCCACCTCAGCCTCCCAAAGTGCCGGGATTACAGGCATGAGCCACCCTGCCTGGCCTGCATTAAGGTTTTTAAAACAAAGTCCCCAAACTTCCCCAGGAGGCACAGAGCAGCATGTCAGATGGGACATTCCTGTCTCGAGAATTGGATGAAGCTGCAAAGTTGAGACCCAGAGGTGACAAGAGCTCCTGTGTTCCTCTCCGGTCCTGCCAGGTCTGCGCCTACCAACCCATTAGCCACCTGCAGGCTAAAAGAGACTAGAAAAAGGGGACCCTCCCTGAGGGGCTTTGGTGAAACATCCAAGGCGACCGTCCCTTTCCTGGCCAAGCCACGGAGGGGACTCCCAAGAAATCTACACGAATCCCCCTCATCCACAGTTCCATTTTCTGTAGTTTCAGTTATTTGGAGTCACTTGCAGTCTGAAAATATTAAACGAAACATTTCAGAAATAAATAATTCCTCAGTTTTAAGTGGTGTGCCCTTCTGAGTCGTGATGAAATCCCATTCTGTCTGGCTCGGTCCCCCTTTGTCCAGCTCCTCCACACCCTGATGCCACCCATTCTTGAGCCACTTGGGAGCTCTCTCAGTTATGGGATCCACTGTCTCCATGTTGCAGGGCGTGTGTTTAAGATCCTGCCACCCTTCTTTTACCTAATGATGGCCCCAAAGCGTAAGAGAGTGATGCTGAGGTCGGACGTGGTGGCTCACACCTGTAATCCCACTACTTTGGGAGGCCACGGGAGGTGGATCACTTGAGGCCAGGAGTTGGAGACCAGCCTGGCCAACTTAGCAAGACCCCGTCTCTACTAAAAATACAAGAATTAGCTGGGCGAGGTGGTGGGCACCTGTAGTCCCAACTACTTGGGAGGCTGAGGCAGGAAAATCGCTTGAACCCAGGAAGTGGAGGTTGCAGTGAGCTGAGATCACACCACTGCACTCCAGCCTGGGCGACAGAGGGAGACTCTGTCTCAAGGAAAGAAAAAAAGCAGTGATGTTGACATATTGGTAAAATTGTTCTGTTTTCTTATTGGTTATTGTTCATCTCATTTGGTGTCTAACTTTTAGAGAAAACGTCATCATGGTATGCATGTATTGGAGAAATGGGTACAGATATGTATGTGCATAAAAAGAGTGTATGACACTGTTCACTCCTTCAGGCTTCCCTGGGGGTCTTGGAATGTCTTCCTGTGGATAAAGGGGGACCACTGCACTCATGGAGACTGGGGTGCCAGTTGCTGAGTTGTGGAGTTTTGTGAGCTGGCATGTGGTGGGTGAGAGAGGGATTGGCCAGGCTCTGCTGGCATTGTGTGGGACATGGGCCTTGCCTCGGGGCAGTGACTGGTGTCTGCATCTCTCCTTTCGACCTCTGGAGGTACGAAGCTGGCTGGAGCCTCCCCCAGGCCAGAAAGAGGAGAAAGGGCGTGAGTGAGCCCCGTGCTACCCTGTTAGGTGTGGCTAAGTATGGCCAAGATTCCACTTTTCCCGTAGGCAGGAGTTATTGCTCCCATTGCTAAGGATGGCGAAGGGGATTCCATAGAGTGCGGATGGTGCAGGCAGCAGATGGAGGAGGATGAAGCTATTAACTGTTCTGAGCCTCTTTTGTTACACAGCTTCATCTAGTCCCTGACCTGTGCACCCTTCCAGGAAACCTCCTACCTCTAACCTCCTTGCTCATAAGACACAGGCTGCCTCACCTCCAAGACGCTGGAAACACTGAGGACACACGGACAGCCTTCGTGATGTCTAAAGGGCAGCTCTTTTCCCCAAATGCCTCCTTCCTTCCCTGGAATCCTGAGGCTAGGACCCACAATGATGGTTTGGCCCACTGCCCCATCCTCCACCTTCTTGGAAGCATTTGCTGCCTGTCAGGAGCACAAAGCCCTCTGACCTTCGGCTGTTCCTGTCGTGTCCTCAGAAGGACAGAAATTAGCAAGGGAATTAGGCGGTGAAGATGGCCACCCTCTCCCCCTACTCCCTCATTTCAGAGTAAACAGCAGGGCAGAATGGGGGTGTGGGCTTCGCTGCCACTGGGCATCTATTTGGGGCATCTTTACGGGCGGCAGGGGGTTTCACAATCCACCGTTTGTAGCCGTCAGCTCACCGGAGTTTGAGGTAAGCTGAGGTGGGCTGGAGATGGCGTGGACTGGGGACATTGGATGCCATGTCCCAGGGGCCCTGAGGCCTCAGGCCTAAGTGAGCTGTCCGCAGCAGCCCGAGCCGTCCCAGCGGTGATCTTAACATCTGTGGCAGTCTTCCTGAGTCTTCACCCACATCCCCAGCACCCCTCACCCCCAGCCCCTGCTGTGATGGTTAATACCGAGTGTCAACTTGACTGAGTTGAAGGATACAAAGTGTTGATCCTGGGTATGTCCGTGAGGGTGTTGCCAAAGGAGATTAACATGTGAGTCAGAGGGCTGGGAAGGCAGCCCTTAATCTGGGTGGGCACCATCTAATCAGCTGCCAGCGAGGCTAGAATGTAAGCTAGATACATTACCCACGATGTCCTCCAGGGCTGCTGCAGCCTGGCAGCCAGTGGGAGCGTGGAAAGAAGGAAAGGTTTAAGGTTCTCACGGCCGTCGGAGAAAATACCTTGGCTGCTCAGGGACAGTCAATCTTCCCCTAGCACTCATTTGTAAAAGAAATTTTCCTTAAGGGGCTTTACCTACAAGTCATCAGGAGTAATGGTGATTGGAATAGTCAGTGTCCTCAAGAGAAACTGAACCCATAGGATGTGCTGATACACAGATAGAGATTTATGATAAGTAATTGGCTTATCATAAATAAGGAGGCTGGCAAGTCCAAAATCCACAGGGTGAACCAACAGGCTGGAGAGCGAGGACACCCGATGCTGTGGTTCTAGTCTGAAGGCCACCTGTGGTAGAAGCAGGTAGAGCTGACCTTGCAGATGGAGCCTGAAGGCCGTTCGCAGCAGAATTCACCCTTGCATTTGGGTTCTAGCCAGGCCTTCCACTGATTGGGTGAGGCTCACCCACATTAGGGAGGGTTCATAGCATTTCTGAACATCCTCCAACTTGAATGTTCCTCTCATCCAAAACACCCTCACAGAAACACGCAGAATCATGCTTGACGGAATATCTGGGTACCCTGTGGCCCATCCAAGTTGTATTGGTCTATTTTCATTACCCAAGACTGTGTAATGTATAAAGAAAAAGAGGTTTTATGGACTCACAGTCCCATGTGTCTGGAGAGGCCTCACAATCATGGCAGAAGCAAAAGGAAGAGCAAAGTCACATCTTGCATGGTGGCAGGCAAGAGGGAGCTTGTGCAGGGAAACTCCCCTTTGTAAAACTGTCAGATCTTGTGAGACTTATTCTCTATCATTGGACAAACACGAGAAAAGCCTGTCCCCATGATTCAATTACCTCCCACTAGGTTCCCTCCCATGACATGTGTGGACTATTACAATTCAAGGTGAGATTTAGGTTGGGGACACAGAGCCAAACCATGTCACAAGTTGACACATAAAATTAACCACCCCAGGGATGGGGAGTGTTGCCCCTATCTCTGCAACAGACGCAGTCCTGGACTGTCCAAGTGGGTCCCCCAGATGCACTTGTGTGGGTGCCTCATGGTTCTGATTGGAGGAGAGATGAGCACACTACCCATCTCTGGGGCTGGCCTGCATCTCGGCGGGGGGTCTGAGATTCTTCAACTAGGGTGTTGACCATACAGTCTTGTGGCGGCATCTTTTTTTTTTTTTTTAACAAGATGTCAGGTTTGGAAAAGAAGAAAATGAACACATCAGATGCTTGAGTGATTTTAAGGGCAGAGCCTTAGGCAAATGCCTGTTGGGAATCTGTGGCTCCCCCCGTCAGCCAATCAGCTCCTTCTCAGCTATAAGCCACGGGAGCAAAGGAGGATGGGATTGAGGGAAAAGAAGACCCAAGGTCAGGAAGGAGGGAGGGGACAGTTGAGGAGAAATGAAACCTTGCTTCACCTTAGAGCATTTGTGTCATGGTGGTATTGTGTCCCACAGCAACCTGCTGGGGCTGCCAGGGAGTGGGGAGAGAGGGGAGAAAGGAGCTGAGATTCTGCTTCCTCCCAGTCTGCAATCTTTCCCTGGGGCCTCCCATTGGCTGAACCTACCCAGAAACCAGAGGGAAAAGGACTCTGGGAAATGTAGTTCCCATTGGCATGTGCATGGGTGGGGCAGGGTTAGCAAACCACCTACACACCCAGAGGATGGCTCACTCATTTCCTTCAAGTGTTCTGCTCAGATGTCACCTGCTGGAAAATGCCTTCCTTGACACCAAACCACCCCTTCAACCCTGCCAACCCGGCCTGGCTCAGGACTCTCTATTCTGCTAGCCTGCCTTTATTTTTCATCATAGAACTTTGTACCGGCTGATGTTACTTTGTATTTATTTATTGGATTGTCTGGTTCTATTTTTCAATTGGATTGTCTAGTTCTGTTTTCTTATTTATTATGTTGTCTGGTTCTATTTTTTATTAATTGGATTGTCTAGTTCTATTTTTAATCAATTGGATTGTCTGGTTCTATTTTTTTATCTGTTGCATTGTCTAGAATGCAAGCGCACAAGGGCAGGCCATCTGTCTGCCTTGCTCTGTCTTGCTCATGCAAGAACAGTGCCCAGAACACAGTAGGTGCTCAACCACCTCTTCTGGGTAGACAGACTCTTCTCCTAGGTCTTCTTTTCTTTGGGTAAATATCCTTAGTTCCTTCAGTCAATCCTCGGGACTTGCTTTCTGGCTGGTCCCTGCACCGGCTGGCTTCTCCTGGCCTTGACCCCTGGGTAAGGTAGGACGGATGGTGAGAGGAGTCCCAAGGTGCCAGAGCATGCTGCCTTGAATCTGGTGGCCAAGTGGCCATCAGCAGACACAGTCTTAAGTCAGCTCCTCTGTGGCTGGTCGAGCTCCCAGTTCTGTTCCATGCACTGCTCATTGAGTATTGGTCTCCAGGCTGCTTATCAGAAAGAAGCATGTGGGCATTGCCCTTGGGGGTTAACAGGTCATTGTGAGAACCAGACGCAGATGCAGTCTCCACTTCTGAGGACAGTCCCAGAGCCAAGGCTTCTTCAGCAATCCATATGGGCTGGGGGCCTTGCTAAGAACATCCCACGTATCCTTTCATCTGCTCTTCACAAACATCCTTCAGGAAGGGGCTGTCATCGTCCCTGGGCTTCGGAGAGGCAAGGCAACTTGCTCCCAGCCCTGAGCTGGTCAGTGGGCAACTGGGGTGCTGACCTGGGCGGTCTGTCTGGGGGGCCCTCATCCCTTTACTCCTAGGCAAGCAATCTTCTGGGCACTGCCAGGCTGAATGGGCAGATGTCCTCTAGAGAGGGTCAAAGATCTGTGGGAACACAGGATGGGTGAGGAGTTCTGCACTGGTGACACTGAACTCAGCCTTGAGGCTGTAGAATGTGTTGTTGTGGTGGGTGTGGGGGGCTTCCATCAAGGGGCAGGCTGAGGACCTTGTGGAGGGTGAGGCTGGGGAGGGTGGGTCTGGGGAGCCGGGCTGAGGTCCTTGTGGAGGGTG
>CM052657.1:112765320-112788007 GCA_028533165.1 Leontopithecus rosalia | reverse complement strand
CTGGCTAGAGGCTAGCTGGTGCCCATCATGTGGCTGGGGGCTAGCCCAGGCATGACCCCCACCGGAGGCTAGCTCAGGCCCATCCTGTGGCTGGAGGCTAGGCCAGGGACATCCACCAGCTGGGGGCTAACTCAGACACATCCCCTGGAAGCTCACCAGGAAGCATAGTGGCCACCTCTCCTTCTAAGGCACTGTGTCTCTCTGTCTTACTTCTTCCACCTTCTCTTTCTCTCCGCTCATCGGCTCCCTCTGCTCTGCCTGAGCCTAAGGCACTGTCAGCTTTACCCATAAATAAGTCCAGCACCCACACTCTGCCATCCTGGCCTCCCAGCCCCAGGCTCCCGAGATAGAGAATTGGAAGGGCCCAGCAGCCCCTGCATTGTCTCCACAGGCAGTGTCCAAGCTTGACACACCCACTGAGGGCTAAGGTACCCACATGGCTGCAGGGGCTCCAAGAAGGCAGACAGGAAGCAGGGCACATGTGGCCAGCCCCCACCTCTAAGCTATATACACACACAGGTGCAACACCTTCCCAAGTCCTGCTGAATGTCACGTTACATTTCCTTAGCAGCAAGCACTGCTGGGCTATTAACAAAGATGAAAACACCAACCAGCCCGTATAGTCGTAGAGAGCATGACAGCCCTCAGGGTGCCTCCACATCCACATCCATTTCTGGCACATGTAAAGCCTGCGAGGCTCAGAGGGGTGAGACATATCTGTCGCCTCTGGGAGCCCTGACTTGAAAGTTCACACCCAGGCTCCCATCACCAAGCAGAGCCCCAGATGAAGATGCTGAGCCAGATGAGGTGGCTCCATCACTCCTCCCCCATGCCCCAGCCTCCTTGCCCTGCAGACTCCCTGTCACCACCCTGCTGAACTCAGGAGTGGCCATGAGACTCACTTTGGCCATTGAGATGAGGGAGGAAATGTTCCTGTTGCTTCTTGGCACTGTGGCTCATGCCTGTAATCTCAGCACTTTGGGAGGCCGAGGCAGCAGATCACCAGGTCAGGAATTCGAGATCTGCTTGGCCAATATGGTGAAAAGCCATCTTTACTAATAATAATAAAAAAAAATTAGCCAGGTGTGGTGGCACACACCTGTAGTCCCAGCTACTCGGGAGGCTGAGGCAGAAGAATTACTTGAACCCAAGAGGCAGAGGTTGCAGTGAGCTGAGATCATGCCACTGCACTCCAGCCTGGGCAACAGAGCAAGACTTCGTCTCAAAAAAAAAAAAAAAGTGGGGAGTTGGGAAGAGATAACATGGGGAGAAATGCCAGATATACGTGACAGGGAGGAAGGCAGCAAATCACCCTGCCATGTGTGTGCCTGTGCAACAATCTTGCATGTTCTTCACATGTACCCCAAAACCTAAAATGCAATAAAAAATAAATAACAACAACAAAGCCAGGGTGTGGTTTGCCACATTTTCCCTCTTCTAGGAGCAGGGCACTATTCCAGAAGGAGGCTGCTGCACTAGCCTGGGTCCTGGAGTGAAGAGAGCATGGAGCAGTCTCAGCTGACCCAGGTGGGATGCATAACGGGGGTTATGGCAGAGAAATCCCCCCGTGCTGCTGAGATCCACTGCACCAAGGGGTTGGGCACCACCTAACTGACTTAGCCCGGCCTGACTGATCCCCCATGTGTGACTGGACATCAACACATCCAGAGGACCTAACACTGAGAATTGGTGGACCTTTCAGAAGGGACATGACCACTCAAAGTAGGGACATGACTCTCTATTTGATGGCCCATGTGGGACCAAAGGCCACTGGGGTTCCCTTCAAGGCATAGCACACTTAGAATGCCGTAAGCCCTCGGTTCTAATGCATGTATGTTTCATACTTTGATAATTCTGAAATCAAGTATAGCTTCTAGTAGATATTATAACTAATTATCAGGTCCTTCAGAAAGGAGGAGACAGAAATGAACTTGCCATTCCCTGCTTTTGTATGAACTCAGCTGAGCGTGAGCAATAACCTATTCACATCTACTGGGCTTTGCCTTGCATCCCCACACTTGGTTGACATATAACCTAAGTTTGGATCCCTAATTTTCACTTTAAATAACTTCAGAAATAATGCAGTACAATGCAGCATTGAAAAGAAGCTGTTGTGCACGTGAGATTGCCTGTCCCACATTGGGCAATGCAACTCAAGGCAACAGAAACCAGGGCATTGCTCAGAATATGCCATAAAGCTCCACCATGCTATTAATTAAAAAAGAAAAAAAATTTAAAAAGAAGAAGAAAAGCTCCCTCATGCTGCTGGAGAGGTTAGCATGAATCAGCTACATGAACATCCATCTATCAGAAGGTTTTTGCTGCCAACAGAAACAACAGAAAGCACAATCAGACCCAGAAAGACCTGTCAAAATTACCAGAATATAACATAAAATAAGCATGATTACAGGATTAAGAGAAAATGTTTAAAACATAAAAAGCGAGGGATTATAAAATGACCAAGCAGATTTGGAGAGACCTAAATGTAATTCCAGAGATGAAAAATATATTAATTGATATTTAACAGATGGTCAGACTGCTGAAAGTTATGTTGGTGAACTGAAAGACAGATCTGAGCTATGGTCCAGAATACAGCACAGAGAGACAATGGGAAACAAAAAGGAGCTGCCAAGAGGCATGAGGGTGGAGTAAAAGGTACACCGTATGGTCCTCGAAGCTCCAGTAGGAGAGAATAGAATAGGGCAAAGGCTAGATCTGAAGGGGAAATGGCTGAGACTACTTCAGAACAAATGTAAAGACTGGAAAAGAAGACAAAATCCTGTCATTATTCGCAGATAACGCAATTATCTACATTGAAATTCCAAAATAATCTACAAACAAGTTATTCAAAATAAGAGCAGATTCTATCAAGGTTTCTAGTTAGAAAGTCAGTGTGGGAAACTCGGGAAGAAGGTACTGCCCATCACTGTCTCTTAGGGACCTGAGGCTTTATCTCTACAAACACTTCCCCAGTTACAGAGACCACGGGAAGGACATGGGGCAGGTGCCCAGACAGCTCTTAAAGCTTCTCTCAGGAAGTGACATGCCCTACTCTGCTTGCACGCCATTGGCCAAAGGAAGTCACATGTTCAAAGATAAAAAATGTGATTGGATAGTCATTCCCATGATTAGGTTGCACCAAGTCACATGTTCAAGCCTAACAAATGTCATTGGATATAGTCATTCCCATGATTAGGTTGCACCAAGTCACATGTTCAAGCCTAACTAATGTGACTGGATAGTCATTCCCACGATTAGGTTAGACCGTATAAGACTCCATCATAGCCAAGTGGAGCGAGATTCTCCTGCTGGTTTTGAAAAACTGAGCTACCATATTTTGAGAGGAGGGGCCACAGGCTAGAATCTGAGGGCAGCGTCTCGAAGTTGAGGGTGGCTCTGGATGATAGCTAGCAATAAAACAAGGACTTCAGTTCTACACCAAAAGCAACTAAATTCTGTCAACAACCCCATGAGCTTGGAAGCAGATTCCTCTTCAGAGCCTCCAGTTGGGGACCTTAATCCCAGCCGCCATCTGGATTTCAGCCTCGTGAGAACCCAGGCAGAAAAGCTAGCGAACCTGGACTTCTTGTCCTAGATAACTGTGAGCTAATAAGTGGGTATTTCCCTAAGCCACTAAGTTTGTGTAATTTGTTATACAGCATAGATAACTAATATGGAATTTGGTAAAGACTGGAAATGCTACCATGTGCCTGAGCTATTTAAAGCTCCAAATACCGTGGAAAGAACACTAATGACCACCACAGGCCCCTACCTCACACCTCACCCAAAAATTAGTTTCAGGTGGTTTAACAATTCAACATGAAAGGCCGGGGGCAGGGACATCTTAACAACACATTAAAAAGTACGAACCAAAAAGGAAAGAATGGACTAACTTCATCGATGTATTTTTAACACATGAAAATTAAGATGTTTGCACTAATTAACTGCCAGTAAAGACAATTCCCAAGGATGTATTTCACATCAAAGAGAAATGACCACCGAAGGGATGTTTAAGATGCAAAAAACACTGTGAGTAAAGAGCATGGGGAATATTCGGGGAAATCCAAGCAAACGCCAACCTGGATCCACCTTCTGTTCTTACGGTCTACGGAAGTCACAAAGAAAGCAGCAACCACTACTACTGGAACTTCAGCTCGTCGAGTGTGGTCAGAATGTATCATTTCTGTTGTGATGTGTGCAAGTGTTATTCTGAATGGCACCTGATGCAGTTTGGTGGTCCAGGTCATTACCAGCAGATCGAGTCATGTTTCAGCCACAAAAGCAAGTATCATCACAGCGGTGCTACAGAGGGGCGAGTATGAGCTTTAGGTAATGCGGCCACTACACTCTATTGTAACCATGAGATCAGCTCAAACGGATAAACCGTTGTGTAAGTCGTTACTGGTGATGCAAAGCCAGAACCGCCCGGGTGTGCACAAGAGAAAACGCTTTAACCGCCTGTTAACGCTGCCAACCTGGTAGACCAGGTGTGTGGGCATTGGCTGGGGCCAGGTACAGACGCCATAAAAGCTCGAGCTAGCCCGGATCAGAGAGACAGACTGGAGCACTGCCTCCTGTCCCCTTGCCGTTGACTCGCCATAAGGCTCTTCCTTTTTCTCCAAAAGCCTGTGCCGCGGTTATCAGACAGCGAGCCCACGGCTCAGTAACGATTTGCCGGCCTCATATTTAGCCAAATGTGTATGGCCCAACTGATTTTAAAATGATGCTTTACGCCGGGTGCAGCGGCTCACGCCTGCAAGCCTGGCATTTTGGGGAGGCCAAGGTGGGTGGGTTGCTTGAGCCCAGGAGTTCCACAGCAACCTGGGCAACATGGCAAAACGCCATCTCTACAAAAAATACAAAATGTAGCCACGCATGGTGGTGTGCACCCACAGTCCCAGCTACTGGGGGAGCTAAGGTGGGAGGATGCTTGAGCCTGGGAGGCAGAGGTTGCAGTGAATAAAAGTCACACCACTGCACTCCAGCCTGAATGACAAAGCAAGACCTTGTCTCAAAAAAGTAATAGTAATAACAACGCTTTCAATTCCCTTTTATTGCATATATGACAACAGCTTTCTTGTTAACTAATATGATGTTTTGACTTTTGGCCTCAGTATGTCTTAGTACAGACATTCTGGGATGGATTTTTCATCTGAGAGACAAATTATTCAGTTGATCCAAAATGTCTAGGGCTACCACCACGAGAACAGAAATTGAATATGTGAGTTCCAAAGCAATAGAGGAAGGGAAAGGAAAATGAGAAGAAAAATAAACAATCTGGACTGGGCCCGGTGGCTCACGCCTGTAATCCCAGCGTTTTGGAAGGCCAAGGCAGGTGGATCACGAGGTCAGGAGTTCAAGACCAGCCTAGCCAACATGGTGAAACCGCGTCTCTACTAAAAATACAAAAAATTAGTCAGGCGTGGTTGTGGGTGCCTGTAATCCCAGCTACTTGGGAGGCTGAGGCAGGAGAATTGCTTGAACCCAGGAGGCGGAGGTTGCAGTGAGCTGAGACCACACCACTGCACTCCAGCCTGGGCAACAGAGCGGGACTCTATCTCAAAAGGAAAACAACCTGGGCAAGGCCACAGAAAGGGAGAAAAGGTAGAGTACCCACGGGGCAAACTCAGAGTGCAGACAAATCCCCCACTGGTACGCTGAACGTAACGGCAACTGCCCAGGCCTGGTCAGTGCTCTGAACCTGACCTCGAGAAGAGATCTTCCACCTGCTGCCTGCTCCTGGTCCTTCAGGCTGCAGAGTTCGTGCTGCCTTCTCAGAGAGGCCCTGGGTTTCAGGGCAGCTGGAAGGTCAGGAAACTTCCCTGGGCCCATTTCTAACACCGCTGCCTCCACAGTTCTCTTAGGAAGGGAGAAGAGAGAGCAGCCAGTGGGCCCACAACTGTGCTCAGCATTTCGAGATGGTTCCACAGTCATTCCCATGAGGCAGGTATTTAACAAACTACAGCAGAAAGAAGTTAAGGAACCTGAACCAAGCCCCCCAGAGCTGGGATCCGAGCCACATCAGGATCTCCAGGTTCTTTCTCTGAACCTGGCTTCTGCCATTTTAGGTAGGGATCTGGCTATCGCAGGTAAGGAAGGCTGCCAGGAGGCGTTTTTAGTCTCCCTCCTCCTTCTTCTCCACCCCTGCCTGCCCGAGCCCCCACCTCATTTCCGACTTTCACCCGGGTAATCTGAAATTACACATTGTGTAGGCTAAGCCTGGATGATGTGTCTAATGTTTCCAACTAACTTGGTGCAATAATGTCCTTTTCTGTGGCTGGGAGCTCGGGACAATGCAGGCTCCCCAGCCAAGCCACATTGCATAAGGTAGCAAGGACGCTTCTCCATCCATCAGGAAATGAACCCCTTCAGCCACAATGAAAAGTCTATGAGGCCTGGGCACTCTTGGCTCCTAAAATCTCTTGTGGAACGCTGAGATTTGTTTCAGGAGCAGGAGGGGAGCTAGGAGGGTAGGAAAAGGAAACCAGGGATTAAGATAACCCTCTGCAGGGCAGCCCATTGCTCTGATCTTTCCTGCTGAGCACACATCTGGGTTCTGGCATGGCCGTGGGGCAGCTCTTCCTGAAACTGTCAGCCTCACACCTCCGGAAGCTCCTGCAGCACCTGGATGGTGGGGTCAGAAGGAGAGGTCAGGGGGTTTCAAGGCCTGCAGAAATCTGGGTGCCACTACACCCCCAAAGGCAGTGGGAGCAGCTGGAAGTCTTTGGAGCAGATGGGGAGTGGGCAGGGCCAAGTGGTGGCCCCAGCTTCCCACCACCTCTTCAGAGGATGTGCTGGATGAGGACACACGGAAGCTTAGACGTGGGGGTCCCAGCAGAGGGGGTGGCAGGACCAGTAGAAGCTTCCCCTTGTTTCGGGCACCTCCCACTCCATGGAGATCTGGCCCATTTTGATACCACCCACACTGCGCTGAGAGCCACTGCCCAGGCATCAGTCCCCTCACCTTGCAAATGGGCACACAGAGATGCCGTGCCATAAAGCCACGGGAGGGCAAAGGTCGCATATCCTGTGTGCTGTGCTCAACAATTTGTCAAAATCTTTCTCTTGTGAAAGCTCAGGCAGAAAAAGCGTCACGTCACTTAGGTCATGTGCTCAGAGATATTTCCCAGCGTCCCCAGTAGGCAAGCCTCAGGCACCCGAGGATAGCCCACCAACTAGGTGCTTCCCTAGGAATATGTCACAATGTAACATGTGGGGAGAAACCAGGCAGAAGAGCCACATCACTTGGGTGCTGGGTCCTGAGATATGTCACAAGGCTGTCTTAAAACAGCACCCAGGCTCCTGATGGCTGGGTCTTCCCCTGACAATCCTCTTTGCACATCCTTGCCACATTAACCTTCCCAAAATACCACGTGCATGAACCACCACCATCCCTTCCCCCTCCATGCCGCCCTCACCCCACACTCTAAACTCTAGAGACTGACTCTGAGCGCGTCCACTTATTGGCTCCTGCACCAGGCAGATGAGAATACTGAGACTCAGAGAGATTCTGTAACACCGCAAAGGCCCCACAGCTGGCCAGTGGAACCACTTCCCTCAGCAGTGAAGCCAGAAGGGAAACACAGGTCGGTGTGAGCCTCTCAGTCACTCACTCTCCCTCGGACCCACAGGACCAAGCCCCTGACTCTTCACCTGGAGGTCAAGGTCCCCATCACACTGACTAGTCCTCCAACCCTCGTCCTTTACGCCAGCCTCACTCAGGCCAGGCCAGTCTCCCTGCTCCTCAGACTCATCCCCACTGCTCACACAGGAATGCATCTCCTTCTTCATTGTAGCCAGTTTCTAAGATGGCTTCCATATTCCTCCCCCTTGGTATCCACATCCTTGTGTAGTGCCCCCACCTACACTTAATAAGATTGACCTCTGCAATGAATAGAAATGATGGGGTGTGGTTTTCCAGGCTAGATGGTAAAAGATGTTGTAGCTTCTTGAATCATGTGCTCTGGGGAAAATCAGCCGCCATGTTGTGAGGACACTCAAGCATTACTGTGGAGAAGTCTCGGTTGCCAGGAGCTGAGGCCTCCCACCAGTTTGCCAAACACATGAGAATATGCATTTGGAAGCAGATTCTTGGCCTTGATCAAGCCTTTAAATGATGCAGCCTGGCCAACGCCTTGACCACAGCCTCATGAGAGACCCAGAGTCAGGACTACCCAGCTAAGCCACTTCCAGATTCGTGACCCACAGAAACTGAGATCACAGATGTTTCTTACTGTGTTAAGTCATTAAGTGCTGGGGAAATTTATTGTGCAACAGTAAAGAATTGATACACACCCTCTTGGTTTTTCAGAGTCCTTCCCTCCGTCAGAAGCCAGGGTCAAGCCCACCTCCATTCCCACTCCTGGGAAGACTGCTCTGATGATTGGCCACAATTTTACCCTCCCTGAGCCCCATACAGTGATCTCGACATACACTTCAATATGGCATCCACTCCTGTAGCCTCGAAGAGCATCCACAACACAGGAGCCCCTAAGGACAAGAGCCTGCTGGCTCCCTCATGCCCCTGAACCCGGGCCATTGGTACAGGAGCACAGATGATACTAATGATAGCCTTAGAGAGCAGAGCAGACTCATGATGCCTCAGCAAGAGGGTGACTGGAGCAACTCCTGCCTCTGGAAAGAATGAGAATTCGCTTTTACCAGGCCCTTGCTAGGTAGAGGCAGGGTCAACTACATACTTGACAGGTATCCCACTGACTCCCTGGGGAAAGAAGGTATCCCTGTCATCCCCATCCCACAGACAAAGGCAGCTTCAGCTCATTGCCCAAGTTCACTCCGCTCACCCATGTCTGAGCCAGGACTGGAACCAGCTGTTGGCTCTAGAGTCCACCCAGTCCTGCCTGTCCTGTCTCGGGAACTGCCACCCCTGCTTGCTCCTCAATGCCCCAGTGCTCCAAAAGCCTTCACTCCATGCACCCACAGGCGTGCACCAAAGCTGGGGGCTCACACAACCCGCACAAACTCAGCACACTCACCCAGCCCCACCCCAGGCCTCTGATGTCACCAGACCTCGAAAGCCAGGAAGAGACACAAATGCATTGAACTACAGTCACAGGGGAACACACGGTGACAAGAGCCACACCCTCCACCAGGAACCCACACCACTCAGAAGGCCATGCGAGGAGGAAGCAGGGCAGAGTTGGGAACCTGAGGCCAACCCAGAACCTGTTCCTGTGTCAGCTCATTCACTCACTCACCATTCATGGACAAAGTCCCTGAGCACCTACTGCACCAGGCAGAGTGCTAAGCCCTGAAAACACATCGGGGAATGCAACAAGCTCTCCTGGGCTTCCAGCCCAGCTACACACTTGACAAGTATCCCACTGACTCCCTGGGGAAAGAGGGTATCTTTGTCATCCCTATCCCATGGAGAGACTGTGAGTTAGCCAAGCCCCAGCTCTCCCTGGACGTGCCAGGTGCCCATGAGTGAGTCTTCAGCCTCTCTGGAGCCTCAATTTCCCCTCTCAAAAAAGGGAGGCGATGGGGAGCAGTGGCTCTCGCCCAGGGGACCTATAGAGGGACATTTGGCAATGGCTGGAGACATATTTAGTTGTCATGCCAGGCATGGGTGGGGAGTGCTACTGGCATCTGGTGGGTAGAGGCCAGGGATGCTGCTGAGCATCCTACAAGGTACAGGACGGTCCCCACAAAGAATGACTGTGTCCAACATGTGGATAGCACTGCCACAGTGGAGAAACTCTGACTTGGAGGGATTGGCGAAGCTGCAGGTAGAGAGACTGCAGCACCAAGCCTGGACAGCCCCTGACAAAGGTATGTTTCCTTCTCCAGCCATTCCTAAGGCCCTTACTGAGACCAGGGGACCCTGAGCCCTGCAGGGTCCCAGGCCATTGCTTTATACACACCCTCTCTGCCTGTCCACCCAGGTCCCAGGGCAGGGCCATGTCAGCGGAACCCAAGGCCAGCTCATGGGTGGGAGGAAAGCATCCCAGGCCTGTTCCTTACCTCTGCTGGCCCTGGGTATCTCAAACCGCCATCAGGACTCAGGGTCTCCACTCCCACAAGGTCCCAGCAAGGCCACATGCAGCCTGCACTCACCCATCAGGCCCCGCTCCTGCCATGCCTCCCCACCACCACTGCCATCCAGGCCTCCCCAGCTAAGGGGCAGGATCTTCCTTCCAGAGCTGAGCAGTCTGAGGCCAGTGTCCTCCTGCTCTGGGTCTTGGTTCCCCACATAATGGGAATCAAAATATTACCACAGCTCTGACCCAGGTCACAGCATGCACTTGGGGTGGGGTACCTGAGTGTCCCTGCTCAAACACAGAACCTTCCTTCTGATCTCTAATGCTGCTCTTTATGGGATTGTATTAGTTTGTTCTCGTGCTGCTAATAAAGACACACCCAGGACAAGGTAATTTATGAAGGAAAGGAAAGAGGTTTAATTGAAACAGTTTCACATGGCTGGGGAGGCCTCACAATCATGGCAGAAAGTGAAGGGAAGCAAGACACATCCTCCATGGCAGCAGGCAAGAGAGAGCATGTGCAGGGGAACTCTCCTTTATCAAACCGTCAGATCTCATGAGACTTATTCACTACCGCAAGAACAGACACATCCTCCATGGCAGCAGGCAAGAGAGAGCATGTGCAGGGGAACTCTCCTTTATCAAACCGTCAGATCTCATGAGACTTATTCACTACCACAATAACAGTACAGGGGCAACTGCCCCCCATGATTCAATTTTCTCCACCTGGCCCCTCCATCCTGACACGTGGGGATCATTACAATTCAAGGTGAGATTTGGGTGGGGACACAGCCAAACCATATCAGGGATCCCAACCCTGGAGAAAACAAAAGGGTCAAGCACTGCTTTTTCTGCAGAGTGTTCACCGTGGCCATCAGACACAGCAGAGTCAGGAGGACTGTCCTTTGACCTGAGGCCAAGAGACTGCTGTGACCCCTCATCACCCTTCCCCTGTGCCCAGGTCAGAAGTCTGCACCCAGGGCTCCTGTTGGAGGCTCCTCATCCCCACTAAGAGCCTGCCACAGACTAGACATGTTGGGCTACACGGGCCCTGCATCAGGGCAGTCATCTTTACCACAGCAAAACGCCCTCGATGACAGAGCCTTGGCAGGCTCCAGCCTTGACCCTGGCTTTCACATCCATGGGGTTTTGTTAGAATTTAGGATTTCCACCAGATGGATGATTCCAAGTTCATTCACTTGTGCCACAAACACTTATTGAGCATCTACTGTGTACCAGGTGCTGTGGACAGGGATGTGTGTGACTCACAACCTCACTGGGGCACACGGAGTCTGTCCACCATTGTCAGGATCATCAAGAGGAGTTGATGCTGTTCTGGAGACTCCGCATTAGAGTCCCCTGGATCACTGAGGGAAGAGACACAAAACAAGAAATTCACAACCCAGGAGAAACACACTGTCCAGGAGGGGGCTGGCAGCACCCTCACCCTGAAATAACCACCTGCCAATGACGCTGGTTGAATCACACCCAGCTTCCCATGTGGGTGCAGATCTAGACGGCCTGATGTGGTGAGACCTGACCTGGGAAAGTTGCACAGAATCGAGGGATCGATTCCCAGCCCTGCCACTCATACTGTTCCACCTAGACAAATAACTCCTTCTCTTGTAAATCCAGTTTCCCCACCCTGAGAAATAGGGCCAGAAACCTGCTGGCGGGGGTGAGGATAGTGGATAGAATCTGATTACAATGTTTGTGTGTGGGCTGGGTGGCTCAGCCCACACTGATGGAGAAGGTGCCTCCAGGCTGAACAGAGAGAAGGAGGAGAACCCCTGGGGCGCAGGCAGGCGGCAGCTGCCCAGGGCTGGAAAGGACGGCAGAAGTGGCTGATTGCAGCAATCCAGCAATTGCATCTTCTAAGCAGTGGGCAGGACTCAGCCTTGGGGTCCCCTGGACAAAGACACTGATGTGACTTGGCTCTGTGTCCCCATCCAAATCTCATGTTGAATCGTAATCCCCAGTGCTGGAGGAAGGCCTGGTGGGAGGTGACAGGGTCATGGGGGTGGATTTCCTCCTTGCTTTTCTGGTGATAGTGAGTTCTCATGAGATCCACTTGTTTAAAAATGTGTGGCTCCTGCCCATTTTCTCTTCCTCCTTCTCCAGCCATGGAAGACATGCCTACTTCCCCCTCACTTTCTGCGGTGATTGTAAGTTTCCTGAGGCCTCCCCAGCCACACTTCCTGTACAGCCTATGGAACTGTGAGCCAATTAAACCTCTTTTCTTTATAAATTACCCAGTCTCAGGTATTTCTTTATAGCAATGTGGGAATGAACTAATACAGTCGCCCTGCAGTTCTGAGGGCAAACAGTTGGGCAAAAGCTGATGCCAGCACCAAAAGCCCCAGGACAGCCCAACAGCTTCACATCTGTTCTTCACAGGTGGCAAAACAGCACTTGTCCCATGTGGACAAGGGCAGCTGTGGCAGGAACAGCCTGGCCAGCTGCTGGTGGCCACAGGATGTGGTCACTGCAGGGCACTATAGACAAAAGTGAATTCACACCAAAGTGACTCACAATGGATCACAGACCTAAATGTAAAACCTAAAACTACAAACCTGGAGGAAAATAGAGCAGAAAAGAGAGGGACAGAATCAGAATCTGGAGGGAGCCAGGTCTCATTTCTGCAACTTTGAGTTAGGCATGAGTTCTTAGACTCAAGAAGCACAAAGTATAAAAGAAAAAAAAATCATAAATTAGACCTCATCAAATAAAAACATATCCTCAAAAGACACTGCTAATAGAATGAAAAGACAAGCCACAGGCTAGGAGACAATACTTCCAAATTACACACATTATAAATATCTCTCATCCAGAATACAGAAGAACTCTTATAAGTCGGTTATAAGATAAGCACTGCCTATTATTTAAATACACAAAATTTGAACTGATGCTTCACCAAAGAAGAAAACAGACGGCAAGTAAGCAACTGGATGGCAAACTGAAAAGATGTTCAACAACATTAGAGAGTCGGGAAAGGCAAATTAAAACCACCGTACACTTACTAAAGTGGCTAAAATTTAAAACTGACAATACCAAGTGTGGACAAAGATGTGGAGCAACTAGAACTCTCAGACCTTGCTTTTGGGAACTTAACATGATGCACCCACGTCGGGAAAGAGTTTGGCAGTTTCTTATAAAGTTAAATATACAATTAACATACAATCCAGCGATAATCCCACTCTGGCATGTACCCAAGAGAAATGAAAACATATGTGCACACAAAGACCCAGATACAAATGTTTGCAGCAGCTTTTGCAAACATCTTTACTTTTTTCTACTTTTCTTCGTAGTAGCCACAACTGGAAACAACCCGAATGTCCACTGACCGGTGAGTGGGAAAGCGAGCTGTGGCATAATCATACGACCCAGCCTTCATGCAGTGTTCATGCAACAGTCAGTAAAAAGGAACCGCCTACAGATACACGCAACCACATGGGTGAATCTCAAATGCGTATGACAAGTGATCAAGCCACATTAGACAGCTGCACACTATACACTTCCATTTCTATGACATGCTAGAAAACCACAGGAATGAAAAGCAGGTCATTGGTTTCTAGGGCTGGGGCAGGGGCAGGTGTTGCTGGCCAAGGGGCAGCATTGAAGGACTTCTGGGAGACAGGGCGGTCGTATACCTGGCAGTGGTCGATGCACAATTATGCCTTTGTCAGAAGTCATTAAACTGTAAAAGGGGCCACTTTTGCTGTGTGCTAATTATGGCTCAATAACACCCCACCAAACAAAAGTCACTCACTGTCCTCATCACTGAAAGTAACACTGAAGGAAGAGGAGGAACATGCCCTACGTGGCAGACAGTGCTGAATGACCGAGGAGTTGCATTCCCTGTGGTCAGGTACCCAGAGGGCCCTGGGCTCTCTCCATTTTACAGGTGAGTAAACGGAGGTCTGGAGGTGCCAGGTCACCCAGTGCCACCCAGGAAGGCTGGGATGGAGTTGGGACTTCCACCCAGACGTGACGACGGCGTCACCCCTCAAACCACTAAGGCTGTCCTGGGAGACCCTGGGGATCAGCAAGTTCCTCCTTCTCCTGTTTTCCAGAGGAAAGGATGAGGCCTCAGGGGGCCCGACCCAGCCAGGCTCACGAAGAGAGGGACAGAATCAGAATCCGGAGGGAACCAGGTCTCATTTATCAATAAACACCTTCCTATGACAATCTTGGGAAAGACCCCAAGACGTGGCTGGGCACGGTGATTCACACCTGTAATCCCAGAACTTTGGGAGGCCCAGGCGGGTGGATCACAAGGTCAGGAGATCAATACCATTGGGCTAACACAATGAAACTCCGTCTCTACTGAAAATACAAAAAAACAAAACAAAGAAAACTTACCGAGCGTGGTGGCCTGTAGTCCCAGCGACTCAGGAGGTTGAGGAAGGAGAATGGCTTCAACCAGTGAGGCAGAGGTTGCAGTGAACCAAGATTGCACCACCGCACTCCAGCCTGGGCAACAGAGCAACACCGTCTCAAAAAAAAGAAAATAGAAAAAAAAAAGATCCCAAGGCATGACAGGAACGAGGCCATACACAACACAGGTGCACCAGGGTGAGCCCCGCGCCCGCCCTCAGGAAGCTCCCAGGCCCATCTGGCACCAGGTCATCTCCCAGCCCCTGGACACTCCTGGGCCAGATACGCCCAGGAGTGCACAGTTCCCTCCTGAGAGTGAGCCTGGGACCCTGGTGATGATGGAAGCTGGGGGTTCCCCATGGCGGGGGTGAGGGGACTGGGGTTACAGCAGGGAGGGAGGGGGACCCATGACATGCCTCAGGCCTGTCCAGGAGGGATTCCAGCCCCAGGGAGAGGGTGAAGAGAGGAGTACCATTTCCACGCTGGAGGAGCAGTGAGAGTCCACATTGGGTTCCCTGACCTGCAGGGCAAAGCAACGGCTGGTGGGTGAGTCACGCACCAGACCTTTCTGGGTTGGCAGCAGGACCTGTGCACCCCACCTCGGTTCTGACCAACAGTTCTGGAGTCAGAAAATGCAAGTGCTCAGCTCTTTAGCCTAGGAATTCCGGGCCGGCCGGTACAGCCCTCAGGAACACACGTGCAAGGTGCCCCACCTAGAGGCAGGAATGCAGATGAGGCATTTGCACCACCAGGCAGGTCTGAACACCTGGGGAGGAGACCGCCCCCTCCGTCTCTCAGTGCTTCCCACCCTGGCTTCCCATCCTGGCTGGGCCACCTACCAGCTTCTCTGTGCCTCAGTTTCCTCATCCGGGAATTGTGGGTTGCAATCCTATCTGCACCCCAGTCTCTAATGGACATGGTGTATGCAAAGTACATCTCCACAGGCCTGGCACACGGCTAGGAGCCATGTGGCAGCCAGCCCACAGTTGCCCTTGGGAACATGGGACAGCCCACTGCCTGGAAATTTGGTGGCTCTGGGATTGGCCAGACATCTTCCGTGGAAAGCCAGGCAGCCCATGCTGAGACACGGTGGCCCATTGAGATATTGTGGTCTGGGAACCTTTCCGGGCCACCCTTGGGCAGCTGAGACAGTGCCAAGGACCTCGGCTAGCTCACGCCAGGAGGCTCCCCTGCCAGGCTGCCTGCTCCCTCCTCGGGCAAGGCCTGACCTAGACACCCAGATGGAAGGGGCTCTGGGACAGCAGAGGTGGGGAACGGCCTTCTGGGCCTCTGTTTAGGATCAGCACGACACTGAGAGGACATCCAGGACAAGAGCCAGCAGGGACCACAAGCCAACAGGCCTCTGACATCCACAGACCTCCAAAGTCAGGAACAGATACAAATGCATCGAAACACGGTCACAGCGGAACACAATGCAGGAGAGAACCCACGCTGATGGAAGGAGGGCTCAGCTCTTTTGAAACATGGATGGAAAACTCCAGAAGACAGAGACCCTTATTTATGAGGTGCCCCAATCCCTGAGCAGGCAGGACATCCAGGCAGCCGTCAAGGCCCCCCCACCAAACTTCCGCAAGCTGCATTTCCTGGGATTGGAAAGTACTTCCTCCCCGACTCCCCAGGAGCGTCCTCTACAGTAGGGAGCCTGAGTTAACAGATGGGACCACTGAGGCTTATGGAAGTCACATTCCCTCTCAAGGTCACAGCGCCAGAAATGGCAGAGCCAGGACTAGAACGTAAGATTCTGATTCTAGCGCTCCGACTGTTTCACTGGCCCTCCTCCCTGCACCGTGCAGATTCCATCAACCCAGGAAACCCTCACACCCACCGCCATCACCGCCATCGAGGCCCCCACCCAGGAAGTCAGTTTCTGGAAGGATGGCAAGGTTCATCACCTTGAATGGACACTTAGATTCTTTCTTCCATTAAAAAAAAGAATGTATTATCATTATTATTGAGACAGGGTCTCACTCTGTCACCCCACTGGAGTGCAGCGGCACAATCTCAGCTCACTGCAGCCTCAACCTCCCAGGCCTCAAGCGATCCTTCCACCTCAGCCTCCCTAGTAGCCAGGACCACAGGCACACACCACCACACCCAGCTAATTTTCGTATTTTTTGTAGAGACAGAGTCTCACTATGCTGCCCAGGCTGGTCTCAAACTCCTGGCCACAAGTGATGTACCTGCCTCGGCTTCCCAAAGTGCTGGGGTTACAGGCACGAGCCACTGAGCCCGGCAAACAATTCTATTGATCTATTCTAACTGTGTTGGAGTAGGGACTGATCAGTATTATACATTGTACTATTTTCTGGGCCCACCATAACCAGTTACCACAGGTGGCTCAGAACTGTGAAAATTCTTCTCTCACAGCTCTGGAGGCAGAAATCCAAACGCAAGTTGTCGGCTGGGCTGGGTCTGCTGAAGACTCCCAGGGAAGGTCCTTCTTTACCCCTGACAGCTTCTGCTGGTGCCTGGCATTCCTTGGCTTGTGGGCACATCACCCCAACCTCTGCTTCCATCAGTGCATGGTCTTCCCAGCCTGTGTCTCTGGGTCTCTTCTTCTTATGAGAATACCAGTCATGGGTCAGGGCCCAGCCTGCTCCAGGATAACCTCTTCACTTGAGTACGTCTCCAAAGACCCTAACTCCAAAGAAGGTCGTATCTAAGGCTCTGAGTGGACATGAACTTTATGGGAATATTATTTATTTTTTTAATTAACAGATAACATACATATTTATGGGATATATGTGATATTTCAATACATGTAAATGATCCCATTTCAACATGTAATGATCACAGCAGAGTGCCTGGGAGGTCCCTCACCTCAAGCATGTATCTCTTCTTTATGTTGGCAAAATTCTGATTCTTCTCTTCTAGCTATTTTGAAATATGTAATAAATTAGGCACTACAGTCCCCCTGCTGTCCCATAGAATAGTAGAGCTCATTCCTTCCGTCCACCTGTAATTATGTACACATTAAGCAGCCTCTCCCCATCGCCCTCCCCGTCGCCCTTCCCCTTCCCTGTAACCACTGCTTCGGTGAGATGTACTTTGTTTGAATCTCCCATGTATAAGAGAGAGCATGAGGTATCTGTCATATAGGGCCTGGCTTATTTCACTTACCATAGTGTCCCCCAGCCTCATCCACTTTCCTCAGATGACAGAACTGCATTTTTTATGGCTGTATAATATTCCACTGTGTATACGCACCTCATTTTCTTTATCCATTCACCCATTGATGGGCATGCAGGTTGCCTCCGTCCCTTAGCTACTGTGAGTAGCACTGCAGTGAGGATGTGGGTACAGATGTCTCTCTGCCATGCTGATTTCCTAGTCTTTGTATATACACTCCCTAGTGGAATTGCTGGGTCCTATGGTAGTTCCGCTTTTAACTTTTTGAGGAATTTCTATACTGCTGTCCATAAGGCTGCACCGGTACATTCCCGCCGAGAGTTTGTAAAGGTTACTTTTCCCTGTATCCCTTGTTCTTTGGTTGTTTTTGTCGTTTTGGTAATTTTATGTCTATTTTAAGTGGGATAATATCTCATTGTGGTTTTGCTGTTTAGTTTGGGTTTTTTTTTTTTGAGTGAAGTCTCACTCTGTCACCCAGGCTGGAGTGCAGTGCCACGATCTCCACTCACTGCAACCTCGCCTCCTGGGTTCAAGCAATCCTCCCACCTCAGCCTCCTGAGTAGCTGGAGTTATAGGCATGCACCACCACGCCCATCTATTTTTCATATTTTTAGTAGAGACAGGGTTTCACCAGGTTGGCCAGGCTGGTCTTGAACTCCTGACCTCAAGTGATCTGCCCACCTCAGCCTCCCAAAGTGCTGGGATGACAGGCGTGAACCTCCGCACCCGGCCCTCATTGTGGTTTTCATTTACATTTCTCTGACGATCGTGATGTTGAACATTTTTTCATAGGCCTGTTGGCCCTTTGCATGTCTTCTTTTGAGAAATGTCTATTCAGAATACTTGCCATTTTTTAATCTTATCTCAATATTTTTCTGTTGAGTTGTTTGAGTTCTTTATATGCTTTTGTTGCCAGTGCTTTTGAAATTTTAGCCATAAAATCTTTGCACAGACCAAAATCCTGAAGTGGTTCCCCTATGTTTTCTCCTAATAGTTTCATAATAAGTCTTTAATCCATTTTGAGTTTTTTGTGCGTATGGTGTAAGGTATGGGTCCAACTTCATTCTTTTGCAAATGAATATCCAGTTTTTCCAGCACCGTTTATTAGAAACTGTCTTTTCCCCAATAGATGTTCTTTGTGCCTTTGTTGAAAATCAAGGGTGGATTTTTAATGCTGTAAATGTGTGGATTTGCATCTAGACTCTATTCTGGTCCATGTGTCTATGTGTCTGTTTTTAGCCAGTACCATGCTGTTTTGGTTACTATAGCTTTGTTGTATATTTTGAAGTCAGGTAGTGGGATGCCTCCAGCTTTGTTCTTTTAGAACCAGACTGCTTTGGCTATTGGAGTCTTTTGTGGTTCCATATTAACTTTCAGGGTTGTTTTTTCTATTTCTGTTAAGAATGTCATTGCTATTTTGATAGAGATTGGGCTGAATCTGTAGATCAGTTTAAGTCATATGTGGGGACATTATTGACCATTATTTCTTGAACCTAAAAGTTCATTTCTGGCCAGGTATAGTGGCTCACACCTATAATCCCAGCACTGTGGGAGGCCAAGCTGGGTGGATCACCTCAGGTCAGGAGTTCAAGACCAACCTGACCAATATGGTGAAGTCTCTACTAAAAGTACAAAAAAATTAGCCAGGCATGGTGGCGGGCACCTGTAATCCCAGCTAGTTGGGAGGCTGAGAGAGAAGAATTGCTTGAACCTGGAGGCAGAGGTTGCAGTGAGCTGAGATCGTGACATTGCACTCCAGTCTGGGCAACAAGAGCGAACTCTGCCTCAAAAAAAAAAAAAGTTTATTTCTTTCTTCTGACTTTAAAAGATATTATCACTGTGGGTCCCTGAAAGTATCATGGACCCAGGCGCTGTGCATCCTGGAGGCGCCGCCTCATCTCCGTCCACCCCAGCACATGGCACATTCTCCTGGCACACAGCAGATACGCACCAGAGTGCCTTCCCACAGGAGTCCCAGCAACTAGAGAGGGGTCCGCCAGCCTGTGCTTTCTGCTCCCACAACCCCACCGTTATCACCTGTGCCTCCTCCCAGGTGCTGGGTGGGTAATGTTCTTTGCTGTAATCTGTGCCTTCCCACTGGCCGCCCTGCGCAAACAACCCCACTCTGGCCGCCACCCGCCCGGCTCCAGACTCCTGATATGAATGCAGAGGTTAGATTTTCCTTGACACCGCTTTAATTTTTCAAATAGCAATCCAGTTACCAAGCACGTTGGCACCCGGGCCCGGTTCCACCAGGACTTGGCAGGGCCCACGCAAGCTGCTGGCAGTGATGGATGCGTGCCCCTCGGCACACCCCCACCCACCCGGCCGCAGCCGCGCCAGCCCCGGGACCTCACGCAGCCAGCCCCCGGCAGCTGCGAGGCCCGAGTGCCAATACGCAGCGCGGGCTTTTCCGAGCGCCGGGATCCGGCTGGGCGGGCTTCCCAGCACAACCTCTGGGAAACGTATGCAAAGCCTCCTGTCCGGCCGGCCGGCCATCGGGACTGAGCTGCTAGGAGGGCCTGGGGCTGAGCAATTTCATGTTTTTTCCCACCCACCTGGCCTCACCCTCCCTCAGCCTCGTCGCCAAAACAAAATCGCTTTAAAAATAAAATGTAACAGGCAAGGCAGAGGCTCTCAGAGCCGGATGGAACTTGGCCATCAGAGGGTCCCGTTCACTCATGGGACAGCTGGGGACACCGCAGCTGGAACCAGGAGGCTGAACAGCCAAGACTAGAGACAGAGTTTGGGCTGTCAGTGGGGACAGTCGCTCCACAGTTTTTAGAAGCGTGGGCACCAGGCAGCGGGTCCGAATCCCAGCTCTGCTACTCGTGAGCTCTGGAACTCCAGGCAAATCACTTCACCTCTCTGTGCCTCAGTCTCCCCATCCACAGAGTGGAACCCATGCAACTGCCTCTCAGGCTGTTGTCAGGACGATGGTGTCATCAGCGTGCAGCAAGAGGCGGGCGCTGAGCGAGGCTGGACGGCCACCGCATGGGGTACAGAAGCCCGGAATGGCAGGGTCCCTGAGGAAGGTCAGAGGCAGACCCCTGCAGCGGAGGAGACACAAACGCCAGGCCGGGCCGCGCTCCCCAGTGAGGCCAGCACCCACATCCATGAACCCAGCCACCGAGAAGTGCCATCTGTCTGCCAGGCACCGTCTGGTGCTAGGTCTCTGGGAAGGACTCCAGCTCCTGACTTGTGGGCACTGGCACTGGTACAAGGTACAGAGGCTGGAGACCAAGGGGACGTCAGAGTCCTCTGGACAGGCCCAGAGAGGGAATGTTTGCGGCCCAAGGCGCCCAGCCCAAGAACTCAGACCCAACCAGGCATGTGCCCTCCTCAACCTCACAGCGGATAGGGCTCCGAGGCAAAGTCCCTACTGTGCCTGCCTTCCTTTTGAAAAACCTGAATCGCCATCTGATCAGCCCTCAAAAGTCCCCTAAATGCCTCTAAATGGGAGGTGGGGTTCAACCTCTCACAGACAAGTGTGCCTGAGACCTTCAGGTGAACCAAGGGCCACTCAGCAGAGGCATGGGCCGGAGGGACAGGGCCCTGGACAAGTTCAGCTGCCCACACAGCAGCCCCTGACCACACAGCCGCTAATCACTCTGTACATGGCTGGTGGGACTGGTAAGCTGTGGGTTTTTTAAACATATTTAATTTTAATTATTTTAAATTTAAAAACTGAAGCCAGGCTGGACTCGGATGCTCATGCCTATAATCCCAGTACTTTGGGAGGCTGAGGAAGGAGGATCACCTGAGGTCAGGAGTTCGAGACCAGCCTGACCAACATGGCAAAAACTCGTCTCTACTAAAATTACAAAATTAGCTGGGTATGGTGGCACAGCCTGTAATCCTAGCTACTCCAGAGGCTGAGGCAGGAGAATCACTTGAACCTGGGAGGCAGAAGTTGCAGTGAGCCAAGATTGCACCATTGCACTCCAGCCTGGGCAACAAGAGCAAAACTCTGTCTCAAACAAACAATACTGAAGCCGTAATTGGACTGTTTGCAACTCAAAGGCTAAGTGTTTGAGAGGCGGACACCCCGTTCCCCGTGAGGTGCCGATTTCACATTGCATATTGTAACCGAACACCTCACGTACCTCACAAATACACACACCCACTATGGACCTGCAGAAAAATAATTTAATTTTTAAGAACTGAAGCCATGCGGAGTGGCTTCTTGTTTGACACAACTTTACTGTCTAGGTAGGACATTCAACATGCAGTGTCTGAAGGAAGAGGTGCCCTCGATGTAAGAAAACATACTGGATTTTTTTTTTTTTTTGAGACGGAGTTTTGCTCTTGTTACCCAGGCTGGAGTGCAATGGCGCGATCTCGGCTCACCGCAACCTCTGCCTCCTGGGTTCAGGCAATTCTCCTGCCTCAGCCTCCCGAGTAGCTGGGATTACAGGCACGCGCCACCATGCCCAGCTAATTTTTGCATTTTTAGTAGAGACGGGGTTTCACCATGTTGACCAGGATGGTCTCCATCTCTTGACCTCGTGATCCACCCGCCTCGGCCTTCCAAAGTGCTGGGATTACAGGCGTAAGCCACCGTGCCCGGCCCACAACTTTCTTAATAACATGTCCCCACTCTGTTGTAAGAACATAGTATGTAACACCCATAACATACGAAATATATCGCTGATGTTATCAGTGAAGCTTCTGGTCGACAGTTGACTATTCGTAGTTCAGTTTTGGGGCAATTGCAAGTTACATGCAGGTTTTCACTGTGTGTGGGAGGGGCTCACACCCTAACACGGCATCATTTAAGGGGAAACTGCATGTCGATTGGGCCCCAGTGTTTTCGGGCCTTTGCTGATTGGCTGCTTTTGGACATGCCTATAAGGATCATAATAAACACAGCAGAACCCTCACCGAGCACCCTGAATGTTCCCAGCACCCCAACAAGATAGGATCCACTGATCCCTCCCCAGGCTGTGAGAGATGGAGTAACTTGCCCAGGTCACACAGCAAGGCCTTGCGGGGGCCTTATATCTACCTAAGTGGAGGCCCTCCCCTCCTCCCTGCAGCCCCTCAGCCTGGATTTTCCCTGGGGGTCAGGGGCCTTTCTCAGTTCCTAAAACCAACAGTGAATCCAACCCCAGGAGTGCCTCCTCAGCCACTGTCTACCGGAAGCAGCGGGGGAAGAG
>CM052657.1:112736032-112758032 GCA_028533165.1 Leontopithecus rosalia | reverse complement strand
CCAGCCTGACCAACATGGCGAAACCCCATCTCTACAAAAATATAAAAATTAGCCAGGCATAATGACAGGTGCCTGTAATCCCAGCTACTCAGGAGGCTGAGGCGGGAGAATCTCTTGAACCTGGGAGGCAGAGGCTGCAGTGAGCCTCGATCCTGCTGCTGCACTCCAGCCTGAGTGACAGAGCAAAACTCCGTCTCAAAAAATAATAAAATACTAAAAAGAACAATAAAAGGAGCAAGTGGCCCACCGACCCCCCGTCCAGGACGCGGTCATACGTCTGCAGTATTGCTTCTCTGCAAACACACCGGCAACGGGATGTAAAATGGGTATTTCCACCTGAAAACCAGAAACGCGACATCCCAAGGCAGGAGCCTCTGGATGTAAGAATTTACAAAGGAAATTAATAAACCCAGCTCCCGACTCGCAGGCCCCTTCACCCACTGGAAGGGAGAGAACACCCAGAGGGACCGAGAAAGTGGGGTTAGTGCAAAGGGTGTGGCCACTCCACCAGCCGACACCCAGCCTGGAGAGACGGCTCAGGGCCACCTGGAGGGCCCCCCACATGGAGATGGTGCCTGATGCCACAGCAACCCAGTCGTGGTGACGGGGGGGGGCCTGGGAGGGCAGGCTGGGGGTGGCATCACCTCCAGCCTCTAGCCAGTGGACCCACAAACACCTGAGGCTGCCAGGATCCAGGTGGGGGCCATGGGGAGGGTAGAGGGCACTGCATGAGCTGTTTGAAGACTGGCTTGAGGACCCACGGGAGGACAGGGACCCAGTGCCAGAGGTGCTGGGCCAACTGGAAGGGCCCAGCAGAGAAGCTGACAAGAACCCAGGCCGCCGGCATCAGAGCCCACCTCCACCGACCCAGGAAAGAAAGGCCCTTCGCCTCTGACCACTCCCACCAGTGCCGGGTCGGCAAATCTGGAAGGGAAAGGTGCCGGGAGAAAGGAAGGAAGCGGCTGCGTCCCAGGACTCCTGTCCCAACAGAGTTCCCATGAGTTCCATGGCTGACCCACACACCCCCTCTTCCTGACATGCCTGGTGCCCCTCACCTGGCAATGGGAGGACCCGGCTACACGGGGGATGGGTCCTGCAGGTGGGCAGCAGCCACAGCAAGGGTCCCTCACCTGGAGCATCGCTACTGGAAGTTCTGCCTGCTGCAACCCGCGCCCCTTCTCCCTCCCTCACTCTTCCTCCACTTTGCACTTAACAAGGTCATCACCGTGGGACACGGGAGAGGAGAGGGACCATATGCTCACCGCTGTGCTGAACACTGACAGCCAAAGGCATGAGTGCAGAGGCTGGTGGTCCACCCAGACCACAGTCACTGTGGCTGAGCCCAGGCCTGGAAACCCAGGAGCTGCCCCATGGGAAGTCCGTGGCCAGAGCTTGGGGCTGCAGACAGAGGGGCCCTGGGCTCACACTCCACCTTGCCACCTTGCCACCTGTCTGCACGGGTCCCTGCATCTCCTCGTGCCTCAGTTTCCTCATCTGCAAGATGGGGACAAGGACCCCACACACAAGGAGCTCCAAGGGTTGGACCTGGTGGTTGAGGCTCACAGACCGCGCTGGCATCGCTCACAGACTCAGCTTCCTCGCCACCATTCTTCCAAAAAGCCCACCCGCCTCCTTTCCCAGAAGACAGGACGGGTGCCAGGAAAAGCTGACTTCAAGTCCAAGACCACAGTCAGCAGCAGGCAGAACCCAGACCAAGCCTCAAACTCTAGGCTGAGTGTCACCTGCGGCCGTCCAGGGTGACACACGGAGCCGCTGAGACTCGCCACCCTGCCGCAGTGGGTGAAGGGCCGTCCAGGAGCTGCATCCAATGCAGCAGCGTTCATTCAGCGAGCATTTACCCGGGGCTGGGACAGGCCAGGCACTCAGAGTTCACATTTCCACCCGGAGGTACCGGAGGTCGAAAGCAGAGGCAGCGGGGGCCGGGAGGCACAGCAGCGGCACCATCCACCAGCCGTGCAGCCTCGGCAGGTTATCCACCTTCTTTGAGCCTCAGTTTCCCCATATGTCAGTAGGGCCACAGAGGGTGACTCTAGGATTAAACACATCCGTCTGCTGGCCGGCAGGTAAAGAGCTCCAGAAAGCACATGGAGGCCGGCAGGCTCCCAGCAACGGGACTTCTGTCAATACCACTTATCTGTTACCACTGTTACTGCTCTCGAGATTCCTTTCAAGGGAAATAAAATGCAGACAACGGGCCTTTGTTCCCCGCCTCCAAGACTAGAAGGTGCCTTCACACCCTCACCCCTGGGCTTCCCACCATGAGCCTTCAAAAAGGCAGATGACCAAATCCAGGCTTCTGTGGGTTCTGGCTCCCATCCCAGGGTTCCCAATATAGTGCTGGGGTCGCCAACGCTGGGTGGCAGCCACCCCCAGGCCTATCCCACCCAGGCACATCTCTGCCAGGAGGGGCAGAGCTCGTCAACAAGAAGACCCGTGCCTCTTCAGGTAGAAATCTTTTCCCTTTTCCCAGAGGCCCTCAGGAAGCTCCAAGCTGGCCTGAATAACAGTGGGTTTTCAGGCTTTAAATTCCAGCCTGCTCCTCCTCCACCTCCTGGTCCCAGCCTTTCCTCTGCTGTCATCCCCCTGGTACGTCCAGGTGAGAACGTACCATGTGCCTGGCTTATAAAAGCCCCAGATAAACACTCAGAGTGCCTGCTACAGCACCAGATGTAAGATACCTTCTGTTCTTTCTGGCATTCAATGGCAAATACCTACAAATTTCTCCACACCACAGGGCCCCGCAGGGTGAGTGGAGGGGCTCAAAAGCCCAGGAGCATAGGGCTGGGGGATAGGAGGCATCAAGCTCAAATCACCAGACCCCACAGAGGCCAGCACCTCATCTCTGCTCTCTTCATGCCCATGCCCCCGGGCGTGGCAGGGCACAGCCAGGCTCTCCACATCGAGCCGCGCACCCTGCACATAGACCCAAGCCAAAGCAGACAGGCCAATGTCTCTCCTGGCCCCTGCTGGCCAACCCACGTGTCCGCCAGGGTGCCCGGGTCACTGCAGCACTGAGCAGCCAGCGCTTTCCCCTGATTCCTCCATCCAGAGAGGCTGGGTTCATTCCAACCACCCAGAGAAGAGGCCTTTCTGTAACTGCTCCCCACAAAGCACTGCTGGTTTAACACCGGCCCCTAGCAGCTATGGGTGCTCTTTACAAATTGCTGGAAGAAAACAAGGAAAGGAGGGAAGCTGGCACTCCTAGGCCCGCCACCCTCCACGTGTGGCCCCTGCCAGCAGCAGCACAGGGAACTATCACACGTGCATCCTCAGGTCTGACCATCTTCATCAGAAACTCTGGGCAGAGCCTGGGAATCTGCATTGTAAACATTCCCCGGGGAGCCCCAGCACATGCGCAAGTCTGAGGCACTGACAGACACCTGCCGGCGCTGCAGAGGTCTCAGCTTCAGAAATAAGAACCACGGGAGAACGTTCACCGTGGATTCGGGTTATGGGGCCCCGCCCACCTCACAAGTCAGTGTGCCTGTTAGCTGTGCTTAAAAAGACCACAACCTGCAGGGCCAGGGAGGGAGGCAGGCAGGTAGGCTCACCTGGTGACAGGTGCTGCAGGGGCCCGTGCCCAGGTGTGGATTAGCTGACTGCTGTTGGAACCAGGGAGGCACCCAGGCCCTCCCAGACCCCCCACAGCTGTGGGTCCCACCGCCCTGTGAGGTTCCGATTGAATTACTCAGAAGAATAGTCCGCCCCACACACACCCTGAAACGTGATTAGAGGGCTGGGGAGAGGCGTGTGGGAGGCCGTGTGCGCTGCCCTGGCCGTCTGCTGGCCACTTTGTGTGAGGAGCATCGCCTGGGCTCCACGCCTCCTCTTTGATTCTCAGGAGCGGTGCGGTGCGCCCAGTCCCATTTGGTGGTTTTCATGCAAGGGACTGTTCTAACCTTTTCTTAAGAACCACCAATTATCTCAGGCAGGAAACCCAATCCAAGCCGCTCTGGCGGGAGGAAGATTCCCCCTGCTGTGCCGAGCGGGGCAGAGACCACATGAAAGGCCCCAGCCCTGCTCACTAAGACCCCGCTCCCAGGCCCCAGCCACAGATTGGGCATGGGTTTTGGGACCCATCCAGCCACCTGCACTGGGGACAGCACGTGGGAGGGAACCTGAGAGAGGACCCTGACAGCCACCGAGCGCTCCCGCTGACGACACCAGGCCTGCGGGGCCGACAGAACCGCTGCTCAGGTCAGCCCTGTGCTTGAGCCCTGGGTGCAGAGGGCCTGCCAGCCCCGGCCTGCCCTGCCCCGCCTCCGCCCCACTGCTGCCCCGGGCACTGCACCTCCAGCCACGGCCCAGCAGTGTCCCTGTGGCTGACCCTGTCCTGCCTCATTCCTGCCTTGCCACTTCCTGGCTGAATCCTGGGCCTTCCCCATCGGTCCACACAACACCCTCCCACGTGAAAACCACCACAATATCCTGGGGACACCACCTCCCCTTTCCGCAGCGAGATTCCCTGTCCATGTTCATTGTCTCCAACACCCCTCCGCTCACTCTCCTACTATTTGGCGCATGCAAAAGAACACATGTAACATGCGTATATTCCAGAGGGTGATACTGTGGCCATGAGGCCTGCCAGCCGCCCCAGGACAGGAACGTGCCCTGGAACCTGCTCACGGCAGCCACAGCTTGGGCTGCGGTTCCTTCCCATCCCATCCCCATCTCCCCCAGAGGTAGCCGCTCCCCGGACCGCCGGCTTCTCGCCATCTTGTACTGAAGTCATCTCATCAGCGATGTGTGCGCCTGCACGGTACGCCGCTTCACCTCGCTTTTGAATTTTACGTGAATAACACCGTGCCGTGTGGAGACTTCTGGAACTTGTTCACTCAACGTTATGTTCCTAAGATTCCTCCATGTAGCTGTTTGCAGCTGGAGTTCACTCATGTTCACGGCAGTGTAATATTCCACTCTCACCAAGCTTCAGTGTGCCTGTCATTCTGTTGAGGACGTTTCAGCTGGCAGGCGCACTGCTAGTACCGGTACCGCTCCTGGCATTGCCCTGCCCACCGTGTTCCAGTGCGCACAGGCAGGGGCTTCTCTCGAGAGTGTATCTAGCAGAGAATTACTAAGATGTCATATTCAATTGCAACAAATAACACCCCACTGTTTTCCCCAGAGGCTGTTTCACCTTAGCTTCCTCCAAGAATAAGCGCGTAAGTACCAACAATTAAGACGGGCCAACTCCTTCCACCCGGGCCAGGGAGTGAGTGAAAGGGGTCATGTTTCTGTTTCACTTGGCACGTTCCTAATATCCGGCAGGACAGGGCAGCGTTCGCCCTCACTGTGGAACCTGGTGTTTGCTTTTCTGCGAAAAGCCCCACTTCCTGCTGGCTTGCCTTTTCCTTCCCAATTTGCAGGTACTCTTTATGTGGTCTGCATACAACTTTAGCTTATCAGGTACCAAAATCTCCTAGGGTGGCTCTCCTGTTGCATGGCATTTTTTAAAGAAAGGAGTTCTGATTGAAATACATTCAGTTCACGATCTTCTAAATGTGCTAACGCTTGCTTCTCACACTGAAGCCCTCACCCAGTGGGCATGCACTTTTGAGTTAGGCGTGAGACGGGAAACCCATTTCATTCTTTTCCCACCTGGGCCGGAATTCCTGGCAGCATTTATCAATAACCATCCCTTGCCTGCGGGTGTGCGTCCATCCGTCCCAGTTCTGCGCCTGTGCAGGGCTTCTGGGCTCTCTTCCCTTAGCTGATTCGCGGACCCTGCACCATTCAGAAAGGGCCTCACAACTACAGAAAGAGAGAAGCTGGCACGCACCCTGTGCTGCTGGGCTGAAACCGGAGGTATCAGCGTCATTCCCAGCCATAAACAGATGGGAGAGGTGGAAGCGCGTGCACATATCCCCTAGCTCCGTCCACCAAGAGTCCTGTAAGCAGCAATCCCAACAGCCAGGAGCACCCCTGGCACCCACATCCGGGTTCCTGACGCTGTGCTCCATTCAAAGGAACAGGGCTCCTGGGAGACATGGCTCACTCCCGTAAAGGGAACGGGACAGGCAGGTATAAAATGAGGCTTGAACATCTTTTTGCACCAGAAAGTAAGGAAACAGCTAAAAAACTGTAGGTAAATACCAAACACACACACACACACACACACACACACGGCAGAAGGAAGGCTCCCACAGCCAAACAAGGATGACCTGAGCCTCGGACTAAACATCACAACAGAACACAGCCCTGGATACAAGAGACCAGGACCCGCGCAGGTGGATGCAAGGAAGGAGGGAAAAGGCAAGTTCGACGGGAACGGGGCATTGACATCACTTCACAGCACCTCCCAACTCACTCTTACGACGGGGTCGTGACTGGGCAGTGGAGAAGCTGACCGGGGCCACTTCACCAAGCGACAAGAGAGAACGCCACAGGGGCCCAGTGCGGTCTCAGCCCCTGCCAGGAGGCAGTGTCCATCCTGTGATACTTCTAGACAAGACGCACACCCAGAACCAGCCACGAGGAAACATCATGGGAACACAAGCTGGGAGCCATTCTGCAAAGCCACGGGCTTATCTCCCGAAGTGTCAAGGTTGTACACGCCCAGGGAGACGGAGCCACTGTCCCGTCCAGGCGGATTAAGTCACCATGACCACAAAGCCACGTGCGACTCGCACCTGACGTGAATGCGGGCTGGACGCCTTCCCAAAGCACAGAGGGCGCAGGGTCAGAACTGCAGCCACTCTAGTGGTTCAGAGGCTTCTCTCTACTCTGCCTGCAACTTTTCCCCAACGCTGTGGTTGGTTCCACGTTGTTGTTATTGCTCGACGTGAGTAAAAAGAAACGCGTGACCTTCCCCTTGGACTTGCTCCTACCCAATCTCATAACCACCATGCTGTGGTTAGGGTCAGCCGCCCGCACCATCCCACGGGGGCTAGGGCGTCGGCTCAGCACCTCTGAAGGAAAAGCAGATGAAAGAGATTGTGCCTCCCAGGCAAGAACGCAGTGTAGGAGCAACCCTGTCAGGGCCATCCCTTCTGGTCCTGCTGAGCTTGGGCACAGACCAGGTACCAGGCTGGGGGAGAGGGGGAACGTGACAGGAACGTGACAGGGAGTGGGGTCCCAGAGTTGTTTCTGGGACTTGCTGGGTCCACCTTGCCTTCAAAACAGTCAACCGCACCGCATCCCACCACTAGATGGCACCCAAACTTCAGCAGAAAAGGGGTGGGGCAGGGGGCCAGCCAGTGCTGACCGTAGCCAAGGGAGGCAATTCCCATCCTCGTCCCCAGAGAAGCAGCTGCCCAGGGGAGCTGGGTGTGGACCCGCAACCATTGAAAGGTCTTACAACTAATTCCCTCGATGAAGCAGCCCCACTGGGTCCTCCCCACCCAAAAGCAGCTTTCCAGGAAGGTGGCCTGCAGAAGAGGGCAGCTCTGAGTCCTCACTGCCCCCAAGGGGCCCCACCCAAGTGATGCCAGGTCAGTGCCCAGGACTTCAGATAAGCCTCAGGATCGATCAGAAGCTGCGATGTGCTGAGGTACAAACAGCACCGGGACTTACAAAACCCCAAGCACGGGTGTTTCACGACATTTTAGAAGTTCCTTTGCTTAAACTTTCCCAGAACCCCTTTTCCAGACAAGCTGGGGAAGGCTGGGGAGATCGCGCCCTGCCGGAGCCAGCCCCTCAGCCCTCACTTCCTCGCCAGTGCCCACGCAGACATCACTAATCAATCCCACCATCCTCCTCCATGGAGATTCCAAATCTCAGCAGAGACCTCCGGGAACTCTAATACCAGCTGGGTGAGTTGGCGCCTGAAGTGAGAAACCACTGGTCAATCTGGACTTAGCGTGCATCAGGTGACAATGTGGCTTTCCACACACTGCTCACTTTCCCACCCCCCACCCCCAGGCCCCCTGCCACACACCCTAAGAACACAGAAAGTAAGGCCACCACTGGTTCGCATGCCTTTGAGCAAGACAGAAAAGGTGCCCCTCACTGCAGGCAGACAGCCCATGCCAGGATAGGCCTCACAGCCACATGCCCTTGTGCAGTGCACAACCCAACCAACCTGACACAACAACCCTACTCCAGAGAAGCAGGAACTGTGCTGAAGTAAGAATGACAATCCCATTCTTTGCAAGACTTATTGATGAAAATTACTGGCAATCAGGCCCCTAAAGAAACACACACCCAGTCACACTCACACAAGGCCATAAAATAACAAAACACAGTCAAGGTTCTCTCCATGGCAAACCACCAGGGCACCCCCACCTGGCTACCCTGGAACTCTGCCGGTTAACTTGTGCAGACCCTGGCAGGCCTGTGGTCCCCAAGGGCCGCTGGCAGCGAAGGCAGCACAGGAGCTGCAGGGCACGGGGGAGGCCGCTGCTTCTTGCTTGTTGTCTGAAAGGTCCCTGTGGAGTCTGCGAGGGAATTTTCAGCTCTAAAAGCAGGCGGAGGTGCGGCACCCTCCTGAAGTTCCAGTGCCCGTCTGAAGATGGTTGTCAGACCGCGCGCAAAGGATGTGGTTCCTCCTCCCCAGCTTAGTGGGCCGTCAAAGGAAAGGTCTATTCTTGCTTGGCCGGCCACACACGGCCACCTCTTCATGACGGGCACCTAGGTAGGCCAGCCTCTCTCTCCTGCCACCTGGGCTGGGACGGCAGCCCAGACGTCACCTGCACAGCTGCAGGTGCGGGTGGTGGCTCAGCCTCTCTGTCAGCTCATCCTCCTTGGGCTCCTCCAGAACATCCCTGTGGAATTGAGGAGACGCACAACAGGGGCCTCTAAAGCGGGGAGACCCTGGCACGCTCAGAAGAACAAGGGAGCAGAGCTTAGCAACACAAGCAGAGTGAGTGTTACAGGGACGCGGGGACTCCAATCAGCCTCAGGATGGATGAGGCCACTAGAAATGTCTACCTGGCATTCTTAAAAGCCCAGGTTGGCAGGACCGGGGGCTTGGCCGCAGCAGTCCAGCAGCCCCTGGTGGGAGGCACAGAGGCCCCAGAGCGGGGCTGCCTCCGGGAGGTCACTTTTCTGGACTAGCAGAGGAACCATCTCAAAGCTGCCAGAAGACATGGGTGCAGTTTCCTCGGGTCCCCTGTTTACAGAATCCAGTGGACCCTGAAGATGCTTCCTTAAATACGCCCGATCTAAGAGCAGCAGAGCAGGACAAAGGCCATGACCCCAGTGCCAGGAAGAGGAAGTCCCCTGAGCCAGCTCTGAGCTCCTCCCCTGTGGCACAGACCAAAGCCAGATAACTGGATGGAGCGGGAAGAGGGGGCAGAAGGGGTGGAGGGGAAGGACGGCAAGGTGAGGGAGGAGGGCCATCGGGGCCGGCCCCCACCTTGGTCCCTCCACCCCCAGCTCTTGGCTTCACACCCCAGGGGCCATACAGAAGTGCCTTCCCCACCCACACACCTGAACATGAGCTCCACAGTCATCTGGTAGGTGGCCTCTGGGGTCCCAGCAAGGGGCTGCAGGTGGCTGTGGGGGTCCCACTTATGAAGGAAGTTCTGGCAAGCAGGAGAGAGTGGTCAGTGAGTGTGGGCCCCAAGTCAAAGCAGCCTGGCCCCATCCCCGGCCCTCCAGGGTCAGCCTGGCACCTACCAAGGGGACTGAGCCATCTAGCCTGGACACCCTGGTGCAGGCTCCACGAAGCTGCTGGCTCTTACTGGAGCCGGTGCCCAAGTCCCTCCTTCAGCCTGGCCTGGGGGCCTAAGCATCCCCACAGCCCAGACGTCAGGAGCATCCCCCAAGGCACCATCAGCCAGGGCAGGCAGCACTGAGCCCCCCGGGAAGGCCCGACCTCACTGAGGACCCGCCTAACCCTGCATGACTCTCCCACCCAACTCCCAGGCAGGCCCGGCCGGTGGCTTCAGGCCCATCGAGAGCGCATGAGAAGCAAACCACCACGGAGAACAGCCTGGACGGGGATTTCCAATACCTCCAGAATCAGAGCCAGAAACAGGTTGACCCAGATGACAGACGACACCAGCCACCACAACACAAAATAGATCTTGGACCACCTGCGGAGGACAGAGGCCCACCCGAGAACCACGGTGAGCAGAGCAAGACCACCCGACAGAAACACCGCCACCACGTGGTGGGGACAGCTCTCAGGCATCCAGCCACGCACGCCAGGGTGCAGACAGCGCTACTGTTTCCATCTCAGAAACGACCCAGCCAAGGCCGGAAACATGCAGCAAGCTGCCACGGGGGCTGGGCCAGCAGGAAGCAGCGCTGGGAGTAAAAGCTGGGACGAGCCGCTGGGGCCATCTGAGCTCTTCAAGCTCAGATACCTCAACTATCTCCTTTGCTCAGCCTTCCCGCAGCTCCCGCAGCCCCACGGAATTCCTCAGAAGCCCCAGACACACCGACGACCTCCAGGAGGTGTAAACCCAGAGTCACCAGCCGCCACGCTGAGGGTCACGATGTGGCCGCGCAGGGGACCGGGGCAAAGCCAGCCAGGACGCCACGCTGGCGGATCCCATCCCAGCCCTGCTCAGGACATCCTGTGCAGCGTGCCAGGAGGTGAGAACCCGCAGGCTGCACAGAGAAACGCGCCGCCATCGGGGAGACGGGACTCACGGGCCCGAGAAGCGCCGAAAAGCATCCAGGAGGACCTGCCAGTTGTTCACCACCATCAGGTTCCACAGAGTGACCAGGGCAGCCTGCGGGGCCGAAACCAACGGTCCAGGAGGGCCCGGAGGTGGGGAGGGGAAGAGCAGGGGAGCAGGGGTGGGCAGGGCACAGCGCTCACCGCAAAGTCATCGAAGTTGTTGGCCCAGTACTCCAGCTGCTCGAAGCTCCCACAGGGCACAGAGCCATTGGCAGGGGCCAGGCTGGGGGAACACAGCACACCTGGGTCAGGGTGGGGCTCCAGGTTCTGAGGCCTGGCACCTTCCGCCCCCTCCTCTGCTGGCATGCTCAGACTGGCCGGAGGTCCAGACTGGGATGCAGGGGTGGGGGGCGGGGGGAGTGCTGCTCTGAGCAGGCCACAGAAATGCATTCAGCAGGCACTCTAGGCAAAGGCTCCTGGGAGAGGAGCGGAGCAGAGGTGGAAATCGGGGATCAGGGAAAAGAGGGTGGAGGGAGGAGATGAAGGACCCAGGAGAACGCCCTCCTCTCCTGAGACACGGAGCCCACCAAGGCCACCACCAAGGCCTCCCCCAACCCCAGCACCCGAGACACTCCCCGTGGCACCTCAGACCCCACCTCACCTGCTGTTTCCAGGAGGAGCCACAATCACACCTCGAAACAAGTTGATCCCAATGATGGCAAATACGTAGTAGACCACCTGGGGGGACAGGGGCCCAGGACTGGTCAGCCCCACTCAGCCTCAGAAAGAACCACAAGGCCAGGCTGATGTCTGTGAGGCCAGGTACCTCTGCCCAGGGCTGGGGTTCCAGCCTGGCTGCCACTTCAAAACACGTGCAGCTGGCCTTCCCCTGGCTGGCAGCTCCACAGAGGCAGTGGGGCTCAGACAGGGATGGTCATGGAGTTCCTACGGGAACCGGGGCCCTGCCCCCCAGGTACCCTGGCAGCCACAGTTAGGAAACAAGTTGCCCGCCCACCCCAGGCCTGTCCCTAACATGTGCCAGCAGAGAGTGGAGGGATACATGCCCTGGACTAACCTGGTCCCCTTTCTGGGCCTCAGTTTCCTCTGCTGTGTAAGTTAGAGGGCTGTGCAGACAGTGCCTGAGGCAAGATTCTCTTCCCAGCGTCTATTTCCAGAGCCGCGAGGGACACCTGGGGTCCAGCCCAGAGCACCCCGCGGTCCCCAGGGACGCCTTCCCACCCGGTGTCCCTACCTCAAGGTGGTTGGAATGAAAGGACAAGATTGCCTCAAGTGCGGCCGGGCTTCCTGTCCCTCCACAAGGAGCAGCTCTGCGGCCGGGCTTCCTGTCCCTCCACAAGGAGCGGCTCTGCGGCCGGGCTTCCTGCCCCTCCACAAGGAGCGGCTCTGCGGCCGGGCTTCCTGCCCCTCCACAAGGAGCAGCTCTGCGGCCGGGCTTCCTGCCCCTCCACAAGGAGCGGCTCTGCGGCCGGGCTTCCTGTCCCCCAACAAGGAGCGGCTCTGCGGCCGGGCTTCCTGCCCCTCCACAAGGAGCGGCTCTGCGGCCGGGCTTCCTGTCCCTCCACAAGGAGCGGCTCTGCGGCCGGGCTTCCTGTCCCTCCACAAGGAGAGGCTCTGGGAACAGCTCTGGGCCTGCCTGGTCACGGGCCCCTCTCCTGCCTGAGCCCAGCCACCAGGCAGAGCAGACTGGTTCCCCAGCTGGAGGGCCCGGGTGTCCACAGCTCTCGCTTAGCAAACATGGCTGCAACTCCCTGAAATCCCTCTAAGAAAGGAGCCTCGACTGCATCCTCACCTAGGGATTGTATGGGCTGCAGGGTCCCTGGAGGCAAACTTCTGTGCCTCTTGCATTTCTGTTACTCTCATTTCTCAAAGAGGCCACAAACCAGAAAGCAGGAGGGACTCAAGTTCCCCAAACAGTCTCTGGCGTGGGAGGGAAGTGCACTGAGGCAGGGCCAACAGCCACACCACCCCGAGCTCCCTGCTCTGCAAAGAAGGGGAGGCCTCTGGTTTCTTGCCCTAACCCTGTACTTCCCTGGCCTCAGGAACCTGGTGCCATCGGAACCCAGGAAGCTTCCTGCAGACAGAGCAGTGAGCGGCCCAGGCTGCCTCCGCCAGCCTCCCAGCCTCCCACTCCCGTGCACGCCCACCGCCAGTGCAGCCAGAACTCACCACCAAGATCCCGCCAAACGCACGCATGTTCTGCACCAGGCCCAGGACGGTGCTGGCCACCACGGCCATCGGCTGAGGACAGGAAGAGAGCACAGCCCTTACACCTCCTGGCCCCACTGAGGGGACACCATCCCGGCCCACCGCCCTGACCGATAGAAAGGCAAGACAGGCAGGCCAATGACCACCAACCCACACACACACCTGTACCCACAGCCACCCGCACATGGCTCTACACACCACACAGCCTGACAGGCCCCCACGTCCACCCTTACACACCCCCACACCCCGGCACCGGCATCTCCCCCCACACATCCACACACACTGGCACTCACTCATGCACTCCCCATCCCAGCACCTCCACCCCAGCCTATTCAAGCACTGACTTCATGCCCTGTGGGAAGCCCTTCTCTGCCTGCCCACCACTGCAGCTGGGTCAGCTGCTCTGCAGCCTGGAGGTGCCAAAGAAATATAGAGCTGGAGGTGCAGAACCACCCACAGGGAATGAGTCTGAGAAGGGACCTCTGAGACCAGCAGAGGAGCCCCAGCTCCAAAGGGCCACTCCACCCAGTCACAGCGCAGCCGGGAGAAAGGCTTTCAAATCAGCCCCATCAACCCCTCCAAAGTAAGCAATACAGCTGAACGCCACAGTGGAGACCAGTAAGCATGGACGTGTGCACACGTGTGTCATCATGAGCATGTATATACTCACGAGAGGTCCTAGGGAACTGTGACTTCAATCAAAATGACATTATTCCAGGGCCTGCTGTGCGCCACTTCCCTTAAAGTCACAGTTCCCAAGAACCTGCCCATGACACTGACACCTTACTGCATATGTGTGCACACACGATCATGCGTCTCATACAGGCATGAGCTCACATGTATATTTGTATGTGATGATCTGTGTGCACAGTTATGCTGGATATAGGAGTATTCATGTGTGTGTGTGCATCATGGCGTGTGTATTGCATGCAAATGTGGCTGTATACGTGTGACTGATCACATGTGCCTGTGAGTGCTCGTGTACATATGTGCATGGTCACATATGTGGCTATGTGTGAGATCACATGTGCTGGCTGTATTGTGTATACGTGTGATTGTGTGTGCCTGTATGGTTGTGTGTAATTATGTGTGAACACGTGTACCTGTGTGTATGAAGGCACCAGCACAGCAGACCCCTAGGAAGAATCAGGACTCCTGAGCTGCCTTCAAGTGGGTCATACTGCCAGGTGGGACAGGTACACAGCTCAGAGGAAGGATGAACAGGGACAGAGGAGGGACCTGGACACCCAGAAGAGGGGTCTTAGAACATGGAGGCAGGAGCAGTGAGGTCCAGAACCCCCCACCCCACCTGCCTGCCCCTTCAAGGTGACCACTGCTCCTAATGGGTGCATTAAGAGAAACCAGGGCTCAGAGACGGCCTCGAGCCACCTGAGCCCACACGAGGGAATCCTGGAAACGAGCTTCCGGCCAGGGGTACTCTGCCCCTCATTACTAGCACCGTGGGAGTCCTGGCGAAGGCCTTTCTGGGAACCTCAGAGACCTGGGGGAGCGCTGTGATGCCCAAGGTTCCATGAGCATGCAGCTGCTCCTGACACCGGCCAAAGCATCGCACCCGCCACGCCCTCACCTGCTTTGCCGTCCCCACCCGGAGATGCAGAGCTGGCTCTCCCGCTTCTGATGACCCTACCCCAGCATCACAAGAACATGGCAGAGGTGAGGGTGCAGCCCAGGGGCCCAGGGTGACAGACACAGTCCTCATGCCCTCCCTGCCCCAGGCTCACCCATCCTGGAGCAACACAGAAGCGTGAACCTGGAGGGCAAGCGAGTGCGGGGATGGGGTCGCCACACGCACCTTCATGTTGGGGATGATGCGCAGGAAGCGGAACACGATGAGCATGTTCAGCATGCGGGTCATGTCCCAGAGCGACAGCAGGCCCAGCATCTCCGGCCTCCTGGGGACAGACAAGGGAGGGAGGTGGATTGGGAGGGGCCCAGGAGCCCCACAGGGAGGGGACAAGGAGATGCGTGGTGGGTTCCTGGAAGGACGGAGGCACAGGGAGGGCAACAGGGCACGACGGGAGCCCACCCCACAGCCAACGGCAAGCAGGAAAGCCTCTGCAGGGCGGCGAGAGGGCAGAGCCAGGGCCACTCACTGCTCAGCTTCCACCTGCAGCCCCCGGGCGACCTCCATCACCCCAACACTTTCCCATCCAGCCCTCAAAGGTAGGCCGGCAGCCCTCCTTCTACACAGACCCTCCGTCCACACGGAGGCCACTGAGGTTCCAGACGCTGAGACTTGCTCCAGCTCAGGCCCCAGCAGAACTGCGTGAGCCCATGTCTCCTGCCCCCTCCCCTGTGTCGGCTGCATCCCCCACCTCCTGCCCCATCACCCATCTCCTGTCCCATGACCCTGACCCCTGACCCCGTCCCTGAACCACACCCCACTGGGTCTTTCTGTGCCTTCATTTCTGTTGAAACTAAAACCCATCCCCATCCAGACTGTCAGCCCCAAGGTAAAGACTGAGACCAAAGTGCAGCCAGCATGCTCAGTGCGCATCAAAGACGAGGCGACACCAGCCCCATGACGCAGCACGGTGGTGCTACCTGCCTTCCTAAGTCCTGGGGGGCTTCCGGGGGAGGTGACAGAACAGCAAGGCTCTTGCTGGTCACCGTCCCCACCCCCAACAAGCAATTTCCAGCTGCTCACCAGGCAGTGGGATAGATGACAGAGCACAGAGACCCAAGGAGCCCAGCCTGACCATGGGGCCGAGACTGGCATGTGTGCCTGTTGGGCCCTGTGCCCACCCTTCCTGTCTCATCACGGGCACCCAGGAGCCACGCTCCTGGGGCAGAGCAGCCTGGCTGATGGCCCAGCTGTGCCATGAGGCTCTCAGGGTCCCTATCCACTTAGTCTCTTGGTAGACAGAACCCCGGGCAGTGGGGAATCAGTACACAGCATCAGAGTTCACTGAGCCCCGGGCTCCTGGCTCCACTATTTTAAGGGGGCTAAAGTGATGTCCAGAGTGGGAGGTGATGACTCAAGGTCACACAGCAAGCTGGGAGCTCTCCGAAGGACCTTCCCACCAACAGAAGGGCCCAGCCCAACCCCAGTGATCACAGGTCCCCCGAGACCTGAGCCAGGGGCATCTCTGCTTCCAGCCCCCAGCACGTGCACTGGGAGGGGGAGCCCACTGCTACCCTGGAAGGCGCCTCCAAGGGGGAACGGCAGCTTCTCACCACAGCCTACAAGGCGCCCACTTCTGGAGAGAGGCCCCCAGAGCAACAGCAGGGCCCCGCGCCCTGCAGGATCGGCCCACCCGTTCCACCATCACAGGGTCTGCCCTAGAGTCAGAGCAGACCCAGCGGGCAGGCCCCATCCCCAGACACCGTGGAGACCCTCCCAGGGATACTGGGTGGGGGTGCTGTTTGCCCAGTCACATACCAGCCGGGGTGCGGCAATCGGTACACAGCCAGAGTTGAGATCTCCAAAACCTTTAATCACAAAAGAAAAGAAGGCTTCACTATAGCAACGCTAATCTGGGAGGCCCTGAAAGGAATTACAAAGCTCATCTCTAGCACATTCTCCCCAAAAGGGGCTTTTGGGGAGAAATCAGAACTTGGTCCTTGACCCCATGAGTTGGTTCCAGATGTCGGGACTTCCTTCAGCTGGAAGGACACCCTGGCCTCAGGAATCAAGGGACTGCACAGATTGGGGTGGTGGGGATGGCAGAGAAGATGCTGAGTCAAGGACAGACCACAGGGCCCTTCTCAAATTTCTCTTTGCCCATGTGCCCAAGGGCCTGCCAGCTATAGCAAACGTCACTCTGATGTGGCTGCTTGTGACAACCCCTCACTCCCACAGGGTCTAGGGAAGAAGTGTAAGAATTTTCTGAGAACACCCTAGGTGCCTGAGAGCCCCGGCCCCTCACTCCACCCACGCTGACACTCGAATGCAGTGGAAACCCAGCCTCCTAGAGCCTCCACCAGCTGCCTGCTGAGCAACTCAGCCAGCAGGGAAGGCAGCCCTCATCACTGAGAGCAGGAGCCCACCTTCCCACAGCCTCTGGTCCTCAGGGGAGGCCTGAGATGGGCCCACACAGAGCCCAGGTGGCATTCACCCACCCGACCAGGAGAGGCCGGCCTCAGATGTGCCCACTTTACCAGGAGGACTACGGTAAGGAGCCCGTCAAACACGTTGCTGGGGTAGGACAGGTACCCTCGCAGGCCCAGGGCAAAGACCTTGAGCAGCAGCTCCAGCAGGTAGTACACAATGAAGACGCAGTTAAGAATCTGAAAGGGCAGGAGAGGCACCCAGCATGGGGCCCTGAGGCTGCCAGCCCTGCCCAGCCTCTCCCTGGCCCTGACAGGGAGCAGCTCAGACCTTACCCCCAGGACGAAGTCATCGCGCTCAGCAGGCAGCACGTCTGCATCCAGCACCAGGAACACCTGCGAAGCCAGAGGAGAGGGCTCGCTGCAGGCCCAGCACAGCACCGGGCGAGGCAAGAGGGGCAGGCTCATGCACAAGGTGGGCAGAAACAAGTTCCTCCACGCCAGCTCTGGGGCAAATCCGCACTCACGCAAATGGACACCAGGTTTGCCAGGGCGATGAGGTTCCCCAGGTAGTCGAAGTAGTAGTGGCCGAAGAGAAACTGGGCGCTCTGCAGAAATGGGGACTGGTACGCGGGCCTCCGCGGGTGCTGGGCGGAGAACACTCTCGCTCAGAAGCACAGTCCAGCAGCCATGGCTGTCACAGCCCAAAAATGCCCATGCCCTCTCATTCTGGGATTTGACTTTTTCTGCCTCATCCCCATGCTATCTATCCAGCCACAGGAAATAACCCCAGACACAGAAATCTCTCTAGACACAAAGGTGTTCATCTCAGGGGTCTTTGCAACGCCAAGAGAGAAACAGAAGTAACTGAAGCACCCACTGAGAGCGTAAGTAAGCACGCTGTGATATGAGAGTCACCTTAAATGTACGCAAAGTGTCGCCCTGACTGAAAAAAGAGCTGTGTGAAAAACACATGTAAGTGATGTGCCCATAGCTACAGAAACGTAGCACAGAACCAACTCCTGGACTGTAGCTGGCAGCAGCAGAAGGCAGTGCGGGTAGTGGGGACAGGCAGGCAGCCACTGCCACCGTCAGGACCCTCGTGAAACCCAGCACTGTCCGTGCTCCGAAGCCTCCTTGAAACACATCCACGTGTGCACGAGCTTAGCAACGGGAACTGCCAAAACGTTCCTCGGCAGGGGCACCCGCGCCACTGTCCCACGCAGGAGCCACTGGCCACCGGTGGCTGGTTCATGAAAATTTCAACGCAATAAAATTCAACATTGGTTCTCAGCGGCAACATCCACGTGTCAAGTGCTCCACGGCTATAAGTGACAAGTGGCTACGGGTCCTCCCCACAAAAGTCCCTATGAAAATGGAGAGCGAGGAGACACAGCTGGGTGAACAGGCAGGCTGTGGAGCGAAAAGGCCGACGCTTCATGTAAACGTCAGACAAGAACAGAGCAAGTGTTTCCTCAGGTACCAGTACACGCCTGAAATTATACAGGGAAAAGTCTGGAAGGAAAACCCCAAAATATCCAGTTGAATAGAGAGGCTATTTTGGAGTGAGACCCAAACGGGCGGTGCCCACGATCGACGCCCTCCCCCTTGATACGCACTTGGCCAAAACAGGCAGAGTCCCTTTCAGCGTCTCGTCCACAGCAAGCAGGGCTGAGGCTGTCTCGGGGGTGGGGGGGGAGACGCTGGAGGGACGCAGCAGGACCGTAAGGCTCCCCTGCAGTTCCTGGATGCCACGTAGGGGATTGGGTTGTGGTGTGAAGCACATGTGGAGATGCTCTGTTCCAGACACACAGTCCCCAGGCCACCACAGCCGTGGCCTGACCTCCCTAAAATTTCCCAGCTTCCCACAGTCCTCAATGCAGAAACCAGTGCCCAAGGCCACCTGCCCGCCCTGCTACCCTCGGCAGGCCCATGTCACTGCCTGCTCAGAACCTGGGCCTGCTGCACCCGGGAGGGTGGCCTCTTGCTTGCCCAGTCACCACAGACCAACTGCAGCCCAGGGACACCAGTGAACATCTCTGCGTTCCTGTGTCTAAACCACAGCTTCTCTTGAGAGGTCTGAACCCCAGCTTTAGGAGGGCCCCCTTCCAGGTTCATTCTTCCTCACATACTCCCCTGAGCCCGAGGACACCACAGTTTCCTTATGTCTTCCAGTTACTCTTTCATCATAGCTGACACTTCCGCATGCTACAGCTTCTATGTAAACCAGACTGACACCCTGGCCCGAGAGACTTAGCATTATCTATTAGTTTAAATGCTGCGAGGAGAGGCATTCACATGTTCCCTGTGTAACTGAGGAACAACGGACACGATGGAAGTGGCCGTATCTGCGTAGAAAGACAGTGAGGGGGTTTTTTCCACTTTTCCCTGCTGTCTATAATGAATGACTACTCATTTTTAACCCCAAAGCCTCTCAGAGGAAGAGGAGACCTCTTTCAGCAGCAGCCAGGGCACCTTCTCTGAAGCTCACCAGCACGCACCCACCCACCCCCGGCCACAGCCAGGCTGATGCCCAGGCAGTGACCCCACACGGGAGGGCTCTCGGAAAGGCTGGCGCTCCCATGGCGTCAGCCTGCCCAGAAAGCAGCTCTTTGTGCTTCCAAACCACAGGCTGCCCCAAATCTCAGCAACCCCAGAAGCATCTATCTGCCTCCCAAACGTGAAGCTCAGCCAGCCCATCACATCAGCGGGCTCTGCATCCAGAGACTGAACCAACTGCAGATGAAAAACACTCACGGGAAGAGGCATCCGTGCTGAGCACGCACAGGCGTTCCTTACTGCTGTTCCCCAAACTTCCACAGCATTCCTAGGCACTAGGTACTATCATCAGTCTAGAAATGATTTGAAGTATACGGGAGGATGTGTGTAGGTTACATGCAAACACTAAAGGACTTAACCATCCATGGAGTTTGTGTCCACCTGGAGTCCTAGAACCAACCCCCTGCAGATACCGAGGGACGGCCTCCCCTCTGCAGTCAGCATTTTGGGGACAGAAGGTATCAGAAAACCAGATCGAGGATATCACAGCTCCCAAAACCTGTGGAACCCAAAGTCCCATCTCAAAGCCCAGTGCTTGTGCCCTGGGAAGAAAGAGCAACGTCGGGACCTCCAGGGAGACGGCCAGGCTAGGAATCGGGCCAGGCCTGCGTGTCGGGCCTTCCCTGCTCCTGGGCACACATGAGCCCGCTCTACTGGGTCACAAGCAAAGCAATCCACCCACCCTTCCTCTGCAGCCTCACAGGAGAGGAACTCCTCTCCAGCTCTCACTAAATCCTGACGCTGGAGAGGGGTGGGAAAACCAGCTCTGGACAGCCAGGACTCAAGTGCACCCTCTGGAATGGCAGGAACTGCCCAGAGACAGCCCAGAGGGCCCAGAGGACGCGCCAGGAACAAACCCTGAGGAACAAAAATCACCTTTCCAGAACCTTCAGGATGACTGGCTTCTCCCAGCCTGCATCCACCCGCCTCTGGAAGGGGCTGGATCACAGCAAACCCAGCCAACCACAGCCGCTAAGAGTTGCTTCCTGAGCCCCAAACACCTCTGGCCTGAGGACAGGAGCCATTATCTAGAATGGTGCTTTTTTTTTTTTTTCAAGTCAGAGTCTCGCACTGTCATCCGGGTTGGAGTGCAGTGGCATGATCTTGGCTTACTGCAACCTCTGCCTTCTGGGCTCAAGCGATTCTCCAGCCTCAGCCTCCTAGGTAGCTAGCATTACAGGCACCTGCCATGATACTCAGCTAATTTTTTATATTTCTATTAGAGATGGGGTTTTACTATGTTGGTCAGGCTGGTCTTGAACTCCTGACCTCGTAATCCGCCTGCCTCAGCCTCCCAAAGTGCTGGGATTACAGGCGTGAGCCACAGTGCCCAACCGGAATGGTGCTTCTTAATTTCCTGTCATCTGAGAACCATCTCCACAGTCTCTGCAAAATCTGCACCTGGTAAGGTTAACTTCCTATCTTCAAGGCAGCCTTAAGTTAACACTGCACTGCCCAGCCTTGTCCCAAGCAGAGCTTTGATGGCCTGAATGTTCAAAGCGCCACCTGCTGATCCTTGCCACACTCATCTTCCCTGCCCCAAGGGGTTGGGGGCACCCCACGGAGAAATGCAGCCCCAAAGGGAATGCCCAAAAGGGTGATGGGAATGAGCACATGCCACTCAGGCTCAGGCTGGGGCAGGGCCTGACTCCAGAGGTCTGGGAAGACCTGAGGAAAACGTTATTTGGAAGACCACCTCTGACAGGGGCCTGCAGCCACAGAGGCTGGCGAGCCCTAAGGCAGGTGACAGTTACTATGGGCTGAATTTTGTCTCCCTCAAAATTCCTATCTTAAACCTCTAACCCCCAGTAGCTCAGAATGTGAATTTATTTGGAGACGGGCCTTTTAAAAGGTAATTTCGTTAAAACAAGGCCATGAGAATGGGCCCTAATCCAATCTGAACAGGGTCCTCATAAGAAGAGGAGCTGAGGACACACAGAGGGATGACCACGTGAGGACACAGGGAGAAGGCAGTGTCTGCGAGCCACAGAGAGGCCTCAGGAAGAACCCGTCTGCGACACTTTGACCTCGGACAGATGGCCAGGACCGTGAGGGGACAATTGTCTGTTGCTTCAGCCCCACCCCTGCCCCAGTCTGTGGTGCCATCCAGCACCCCGAGGAAACAAGAAAAGTGACAAAACTAGAAGGCATCCATGGTCCCATCCAAGTTTCAGGGCCTGGCTCAGTCCTCTGAGGCTGTGGCTGGAACAGCAGCCCCATGCAGCCCCCACGCTGCCTGTGAGCACCTGGGCTGCTTCCCAGTGTCTCTGCCCACCTGGCCCAAGCCTTCTAGACACAGAACTTGGACAAATGCTGAGGCCCACCTGGTAACTTTGTCACCCAGTGTCAAGGCTGAAAGACAAAGGCTTTGGAGAGGACCAGTGTGCAGACCTCCTGAAGAAGGACTGACAGGAAAGGGAGTCTGTCATGGAAACAGAGAAAACCGTTCGGAAGATTCCTCTGTGTCAGGCTGGGCTCAGAATAGTTCCTGGGGTCAGGTAAATTTCATAGAAATCTCCCCAGTAGCCAGGAGCCAAAGAGATCTCCATTCCCAGTTCCCATCCTAGGAGCCGGGATCCCTGGGCAGGTGAATTCCAGCACTGATCATTAGAAGAGTTCCCTCCTGGGTGACCAAGGGCAGTGGAAGTGGAAAGCCCCCACTCCCCTCCCTGG
>CM052657.1:112707452-112725460 GCA_028533165.1 Leontopithecus rosalia | reverse complement strand
CTCTTCCACAGGCTGGCAGGAAGACTCGGGCTGGCTCCACCTCCATCAAGTGGAGCTATTCACAGCCACCTACCCAGCTCCCCAGAGGGTACTGTGAGGTCCAACACGGGAGCGCAGGAGCCCCCTGCCAGGGTCCCCAAGCATGCTCACTACACGGGGCTGCCACCCCTCCTCTGCCCAGCCCTACCCTGGCTCCTGCACGGCCTTCATGAGCCAGAACACCACACCCAGTGCCCCGCCCAGCCCCCATCAACCCAAACCTCAGATTCCACACTGACAGAGAAAATTGGCATCTAGAACCCAAAGGTACCACTATGAGGCTTCTTGAGAGCTACAAGGTCCCATCCCCTCACTGGCCCAGCCCATGGGCCAGGCAAGCCCACCCAAATCACTCCCAGGGTCAGAGCCATGGAACACCCAAGTCCCCCAGCCTCTGCTGATGCCTTCGTGTTGAAGGGTGGCCGCCCACCTTTACTGACAACACAAGTGGGTGGAGCCTCCTGGCAGGCCTGGGCCAAGGTGGCAGTGGCTCCTAACTAGGAGTGGCCTTCAGGAAAAGTCAGGTGGCACAAAAGCCAAGGCCCTGCACCCTGGCCTGCTCACAAGCCCCTCACTACCAAGGAGCACCCAGTGGGTGCAGCTCTTCAACCACTGAGCCACGGTGGGAAGCCTGGGTTACCCACCAGCATGGCAGGCTCCTGCCACCTCTGCCCACTGACCACGGTGGGGCCTGGGCTACCCACCCACATCACAGGCACTTGCCACCCCTGTGGCCTTGCTTCAGAGCTTCCCCTCAGCAAGTGAAGGTAGAACCACAGCAACTGAGAAGCCCGGGGAGGCTGACACTTTCCAGGGAGAGGGAAAGCAGCTGCTTTTTCAGTTGAGACTCTGCTTTTACACCTGCCCCTCGAGGCTCACAGCTGCACCAAGACCAGGCAGTGACCTGGGAGTCAGCAGCAGAGGCTAGGGAAGTGCTGGGCTCTGGGCAGAGCTCCAGGCCAAGAGGCTGACTCTGTGGAGGTCCCTGGGGAGGCAGCTGCTCCTGTCCTTGGGGCTCGTGCCTGGGGACATGAGGTAGAGGCTGCTCGGCCCAGGATGGATTAGAGATTCGTCCCAGATGGACGCAGGAACCCAGACCCCACCCTGGCTCTGCGGGGCCCTGCTGCCTCACCGGGAGCAAGAGCCTTCCCTCCCTGCAGCTCTGGCGCCCACACACACAGCCATGAGACCCAGGGAAGCTCTGAAAGTGGCTACTGTTTCTGTCCCCTGAGTGTGTCCTGGGGTCGCTGTGAACAAAAGCCACACTGTTGTTCCCGGCTGTATCTGCAGAGCCCAGAACTCAAGCACGCAGGACTCAAAGCTGATTTATCCATAAATAAATGAACGGCCCCGAGGGGAGCCAGTGCAGCAGGTGACCTGAGAGGCCCCACCTCACCAGATTCCCTGGGGAAAGACAGAATCTCTACCAGGAGAGATCTAGTGATACAAGCTCCTTAGACCAGAAGAGACGAGCTGCTGAGCTCCGGGCTCACTACAGACCCAGGACCATGGAAGGTGCTCAGGACCACCCCAGCCAGCCATCCCAGGCCTCAGCGGTGGGCACCCTGAACCGCCCAGCACCTGCAGCTCCCTTTCACCTGGATTTCCCGTTGCTGGTGTGTAAAGTTCTAGGTCTGGCCATCCTCCGTTCCACCTTGCAGCAGCCCAAGTACACCCAGAAGCACCCATAGCTTCCCCTGGGTCCCCCTGTTCCAGGCCCACACTCCAGCCTACCCCATAGGTTCCGAAACTCCGGCCCACCCCTCTCCTGCCTTTCAACCTCCATGCCACTCATTCTGAACTTGGCTCTGCCAATGCCACACTTTCCAAAACCCCCAACGCTTCGCCCAGGCTGCTGCTTCTACCAGGAACACCATCCCCCAATTTGTGAGTCCAGGGACTCCCCTGGGGCAGCTCACCCGCCCCTGAGCCCAACACCTTGGGAAGCAATCACCTGTCCACACACCATCACCCGGGCTGGAGGGTTCTGCAGGACACAGAGGCACACCAGGCCTGTACACGGCTCCCTGTCCCAAGCCTCAGTGCCGCAACACCTGGCTCTGAGCTCCTGCTCCCCTCCTGCTCCAGGGTCCAGGCTGCACAAGCCATGCCCTGAGCAGCACGCTGTGTGACCCTGGGCAAGCCCCTTAACCTCTCAGTGCTCCAGGTCCTCGCGGACCCCACCCCACAGGAGCTAAGTACAAATTGAATGTCTTACTGCAGCTAGAGTGCCTCGCTGAGTGAGCCGGTCATCAGCACTCACTATTGCTCTTAAAGATTCTAAACCACAGCAATCCCTTGTCCTCTTTCTTCATAACCAGTAAAAGCGTGATTTTCTGACTCAGAAACAAGAGAAAACAACTGTCCTTAACCTTTGACCCCGGCCCCATCAGGTGGGGCTGAGTCAAAAGGACCCAACAGCAGGGTCCACTGACATCCTCGGGGCACCTGCAGCAGCAGTTCCCCCTACCCGTTGGCAAGAGATCAACCACAGGACCAGCAAACCAGAGCACAGGCCCCGGCAGAAACAGCCTTTCGGAGTCTCCTCGGGGAGTCTGACCAAAGGGATTCGGAACGCAGAGCGTCCTATCCATGTTTCAGAAGCCCTGGGCGAGGCCAGAGCATGGGGACAAAGAGCACTTCCAGAGAGCCCCTCTCACCAGCCACACTGCCCAGCAAAGCAGATCTCACCTGCCAGGGCAGGACCTGCAAGGCTCATGGTGCTCCTACCCAAGATGGCCACAGGCCCCACACCAGCCCGCAGAGCCCCGTGCAGAGGACAAACTCCGGATTCCCTCTGAATCCTCACAACACCCCCAGGCAGTCCCTAGCATTATCTCCCTTTTACTGAGATTCAGAAACGTTAAGCATGGCCAGGCGCAGGGTCTCACACCTGTAATCCCACCACTGTGGGAGGCCAAGGCGGGCAGATCACCTGAGGTGAGGAGTCAAGACCAGCCTGGCCAACGAGGTGAAACCCCATCTCTACTAATAATACAAAAATGAGCCAGGCGTGGCGGTGGGTGGGCGCCTGTAGTCCCAGCTACTCAGGAGGCTGAGGCAGGAGAATCACTTCAATCCAGGAGGTCGAGGAAGCCGAGATCTCGCCATTGCACTCCAGCCTGAGCCTGGGCAACAAAGCAAGACTCCGTCTCAAAAAAAAAAAAAAAAAAAAAAAAAAAAACAGAAAGGTTAAGCAACTGCCAAGATCACACGGTCAGGGAGTGACAGCCCCAGAAAGGCACCCAGACCCCTGGACAGACAGTCTGTGTTCCCCGAACACTGCCATATCCTGCACGTCTCATCAAGGGGCCTGCCAGAGCGGCTCCCCGGAGATCTCATTCCAGACTGGCCCCAGGAAGCACCTGAAGAACTTCCTGGAGGCAGCTTCTGAGGTGAGGAGACAGGTGGCCACCTTGGCCTCTGGTTTTCATCTCCTGTCAGGGTCCCCTCCTTGGCCCCCACGATTCCAACCCAGTTCCTTCCGGACAGAGGAAAGAAGAAAAGAGAGGCCCGAGAGGGAAGTGGCCAGGTGGGAACTCACAGCAATTCTAGCAGCAGCCGCACCAGAGCAGAGGGCTGCGACCTTGGGCAGGTCTCAGGGCCTCTCTGTGCCTCAGTTTCCTCATCTGCAAAGTGAAGCTAAGGTCCTTCCACCTCTAACCAGAACCTCATTCCCCAGGTGTCAGCGAGGGGCGGACGCACCCCACCCTGGGGGGGACTCAGCAATCTTCAGGCCAGGACAGGAAACAGGAAGAGCAGGAGGGAGTGGGGAGGGGACTCTGGGCTGGCAGAGGGCAAGGGGAGGAAGCCGCCCTGGTCTATGGGACCTGCCCCAGCCCCACGAGGTGGGACCAGGAAAGGCGCCCTACAGAGAAAGGACTCCTCGCTCTCAGCTGGTTCGAATCCCACCTCGGCCACTTACTGGCTGTGTGACTTGGGTAGGGAATGCCTCTCTCTGAACCTCAGCTTTCCCCAAGAAGAAACGGGAAAAATCAAAGGGCTGCCATCTCTGAGTCCATCAGGCGACCCTCATTACGGAGACCCTCGGGAAGCACGGGGTCTGGGCCGGCCCGGGCACACGGAAGGTGCCTGCCGCTGGGGGCCGGTTCCCTCGGAGCTGCCCAGGGCTGGGCGAGCGCCTCTCCGCCGGTCTGGTCGGGGTCAGGACGCGACGTGGCAGCGACCCCAGCTCTGCCCCGACCCCTCAGCCCACCCGCTCTCAGAACACCGGCTCCCCTGGCGCCCGGCGCGGCCCGGGACCCCTCGGACTCGAACCCGGTGGGGGCGCGCCCGGCAGGACACGGGGTGCGTGGACAGCGGGAAACCCACGCGCGACCCCGGCCTCGGGCCAGGCCCTCCCCACGCCCGGGTGGCTCACCAGGGCCGACTTGGATGCTGCGGCAAGTGGTCAGCCCCGCAGGACAGTCGCCGCCACCGCCGCGGCCCCGGCCCAGCAGGGGCTCCGACTCCGCCTGGGGTTCCGCCATCCGGGTGCCCGCGCGCCCGACCCGACCCGACCCTCAGAAGCGCAAGCCCCGCGGGCGCCCAGCTCCACTGCGCAGGCGCGAAGACCGGCCCCTAGCGTTCTGGCAGGGGAGCGGACAGCACTGTGACGCAGGGGATCCCTGCACTTCCAGCCAATGAGAACGAGGCTTCCTGCGCGGGGCGGAGCTTCAAGGGCCCCGCCCCCCTGGGGGTGGAGCTCAGCTTCCTTCCACCCAGGGCGGGGCAGCGCTCTGGGGCTTAAGGGTTGAGGGCTGGGGAAGAAAAACGTTCTCAAAGGATGGGCTTCCGGCCAGAAGCTTCAGCATCACCTGGAAATATTTTAGAAATGCAAATTCTTGGGTCCTTCTGAACCTACTGAATCAGCAACACTGCGGGCAGGACCCAGTGAGTGTTGAGTACCTGGGGTGACTGCAAAGGACTCCCCCCAGAATGGAACTGGAGTTTACCCTCTGATAGTGAAGTTGGGAAGACTAAATGTAATTAAGAGAAAAGTTTAAAAACACATAACACACTTAAAAAATATTTACGGGGCCAGGCGCGGTGGCTCACGCTTATAATCCCAGCACTTTGAGAGGCCGAAGCGGGTGGATCACGAGGTCAAGAGATCGAGACCATCCTGGTCAACATGGTGAAACCCCATCTCTACTAAAAATACAAAAAATTAGCTGGGCATGGTGGCGCGTGCCTGCAATCCCAGCTACTCAGGAGGCTGAGGCAGGAGAATTGCTTGAACCCAGGAGGCGGAGGTTGCGGTGAGCCGAGATCGCGCCATTGCACTCCAGCCTGGGTAACAAGAGCGAAACTCCGTCTCAAAAATAATAATAATAATAATAATAAATATTTAGGACATATATAAAAAATGTTTCCAACATTAATGCATACAGACCTGTATTCATTTTCTATTGCTACAGTGACAAATTATCACAAACTTAAACTATGAAACAACTGCCATTCATTATCTTTCAGTGTCCTATGGGACAGGAAACCAGCAACTCGACTGGGTGCCTGTCTCAAGGCCTCACAAGGCTAAAGTCACAGTGTCAGCTGCTGTGGGCTCTTATCTGCAGACTCTGGGGAAAGCCCACTTCCAGGCTCATCCAGGATGTTGGCAGAATTCTTTCCATGGGCCTAGGACTGAGGTCCACGTTTTCTTGCTGAATGTTGGCTGGTATCATGCTCAGCTCCTAGAGTCCACTGCATTCGTTCCATGATAGCTGGAACTCCTCCATCATCAGAGCAGCAAGCAAGAGCACAGTGAAGACGCCTCAAGGTGCAGCAAGATGCTTCCAATCTCTGAGACCTCCCCTTCTGCCACATCTCTTTGCTTCACGCCCCCGCCCCATTTTGGGGGGGAAGGGTTTTAAATCAATATAGCCGGGCGCAGTGGCTCACGCCTGTAATCCCAGCACTTTGGGAGGCCGAGGCGGGTCGATCACGAGGTCAGGAGTTCCAGACCAGCCTGGCCAACATGGTGAAACCCCGTCTCTACTAAAAGTACAAAAATTAGCCAAGGGAGGTGGCACGCGCCTGTAATCCCAGCTACTCAGGAGGCTGAGGCAGGAGAATCGCTTGAACCTGGGAAGCGGAGTTTGCAGTGAGCCGAGATCGTGCCATTGCACTCCAGCCTGGGTGACAGAGTGAGACTGTCTCAAAAATAAAAATATATAAAAATAAAATCAATATAACACAAAATTTACCATCATAAATTTTGTAAACTGATGTAAACATCATAAATCATAAACTGGTGAAAGGAAAATAAATCTCAGGACCCCAAAATCACTAAGCCAAAGGGAAAAGTCAGGCTGGGAACTGCGTTGGGAAAACCTGCCTCACTTTTTATTCATTAATAAGACAGCGATAGGCCAGGCATGGTAGCTCAAGCCTGTCATCCCAGCACTTTGGGAGGCGGAGGTGGGTGGATCACTTGAGGTCAGGAGTACAAGACCAGCCTGGCCAACGTGGTGAAACCCTGTCTCTAAAAAAATAAATAAAAATAAGACAGCTATAAAGATCTGAAAAGCTACATACCTCCCTCACAATTTGCCCACTAGGAAATGTCTTATGGGCCCAAAGCTCTTTACCCTAAAACGGTTCTGTTGAATTTTACCCTGATGGCTTATCTTCACAGGTTCCAAAGGACGAAACTCTAAAGCCATCCCTCTGCTCACCTGAGACAAGTGTATATCTGATTGCTTCCTCTGGTGTAAAAATGCAAATTCACTGAGCCAGAGTAAGGCATAAGTGACTATTGCTCTACCCCCGCAAGGTGTAAATTGTATATTTCAGTGAAAGGCTGATCAAAGACTCAAAAGAATGCAACTTTGTTTCTTAGCTCCCCACACCCTTTTAAAATTTCTCCCTCTTCCCCAACACCCAGTGTTGTTCCTTGCCCAGGCTGGAGTGCAATGGCGCCATCTCTTCTCACTGCAACCTCTGCCACCACGCCCAGCCTCTTTTCTTTAAATATTGAAGCTTTAAATACTGAATCATCCTTGGAGGAAGGCATAGACCTGCCTACCAGGCAATTCTTAACCTTGGCAAAATAGATTTACTAAATAGATTGAGATCTGTCTTGGATACTTTGGGTTCACATAACTTTATTTTTTTTATTTATTCATTTATTTATTTATTTATTTTTTTGAGACAGAGTCTCACTATGTCACCCAGGCTGCAGCGCACTGGCACAATCTTGGTTCACTGCAACCTCTGCCTCCCAGGCTCAAGCGATTCTCCTGCCTCAGGCTCCTGAGTAGCTGGGATTACAGGCATGCACCACCACACCCAGCTAATTTTGTATTTTGTTTTTAGTAGAGACGGGTTTCTCCATGTTGGTCAGGCTGGTCTCAAACTCCCGACCTCAGGTGATCTGCCCACCTCGGCCTCCCAAAGTGCTGGGATGACAGGCATGAGCCACCGTGCCTAGTGTCACATAACGATTTTTAAGTGTGCAGCTCGTCGGTATTGAATACGTTAATGATGCTATGCAGCTATCAGCTCCAACCCCAGAACTCTTCCTCTTCCAACACTGACATCCTGGACGCATTAAGCACTAACTCCCCATTCCCCCAGCCCCTGGAAACCACCATTCTCCTGTCTATCCCTATGGTTTTGACGACTCTAGTTACCTCATATAAGTGGAATCCTGCAGCATGTGTCCTTTTGTGACTGACTTGTGTCATTTAGCCTAGAATCCTCAAGCTTCATCCATGTAGCATGTGTCCAAATTCCCTTCCTTTTTAAGACTGAGGAATACTCCACAATGGATCGGCAATACTCCACGGAGTTTTGCCGATCCATTGATCCACGGGTGGGCACTGGGTGGCTTCCACCTTCTGCCTATTGTGAACAGTGCTGCTGTGAACATGGTGTGCACATAATTCGTCAAGACTCTGCTTTCAGGCAGGGCGCGGTGGCTCACATCTGTAATCCCAGAATTTAGGGAGGCTGAGGCAGGCGGATCACCTGAGGTCGGGAGTTCAAGACCAGTCTGACCAACATGGAAAAACCGACTCTCTATTAAAAATAAGAAAATTAGCCAGGCATGGTGGCAGGTGCCCGTAATCCCAGCTACTCAGGAGGCTGAGGCAGGACAATCACTTGAACCTGGGAGGCGGAGGTTGCAGTGATCCTAGATCACACATTGCATTCCAGCCTGGGCAACAAGAGTTGCCCAAAAAGAGGAAAAAAAAAAAAAAAAGACTTTGCTTTCAGTTCTTTTGAATATAGACCCAGAGGCCAGGCGTAGTGGCTCACACCTGTAATCCAAGCACTTTGCAGGCCAAGGCGGGCAGATCACCTGAGGTCTGGAGTTCAAGACCAGCCTGACCAACACGGTGAAACCCCGTCTTTAAAAAAAAAAGAATATAGACCCAGAAATGGAACTGCTGGATCACATGGTAATTTATTGTAAATTTTCTGGGGAACCGCCATACTGTTTTCCATAGCACCATTCACTGTTTACCAGCCCACCAACAGCACACAAGGTTTCCAATTTCTCCGTCTTCACCGACACGTTACTTTTCAGGCTGCAGGGTTTTAATAGCAGCTATCCTAATGGGCGTGAGTGGTGTAGGTCTCATCACAGTTTGAAGGTGCGCTGCCCTGATGATGAGCTGAACATCTTTTCACGTGTTAGCTGTCCCTTTGCACATCTTCTCTGGGGAAACATCAATTTCAGTTCTTTGCCATTTTTCAGTCAGGCTGTTTGGTCTTTTGATGTTGAGTTTTAGGAGTTTTCTACACAGCCTGCATAATGATCTAGTATCGTTTTGATCAATTGCAAATAGTTTCTCCCATTCTGCATGTTATCTTTTTCCTCTGTTGATACTGTCTCTTTTTTGTTTGTGTGTTTTTCAGACAGAGTCTCACACTGTCGCCCAGGCTGGAGTGCAGTGGTGGGATCTCAGCTCACTGCAACCTCCGCCTCCCAGGTTCAAGCAATTCTCCTGCTCGGCCTCCCAAGTAGCTGGGACTACAGGCACACACCACCACGCCCAGCTAATTTTTGTATTTTCAGTCGAGATGGGAGTTTCACCAGGTTGAACCAGGCTGGTCTCACACTCCTGACCTCAGGTGATCTGCCCACCTCACCTTTTCAAAGTGCCAGGATTATAGGTGTGAGCCACCACACCTGGCCTGATACTGTCTCCTGATGCACAAATTTTTCTAATTTTCATAAAGTCTAACTTGGCACTTTGTGTTGACTGTGCCTGTGGTGGCATATCCAAGAAACCAATGCCAAATCTATGCTGAAGTTTTTGCTCAAAGTCCTTCCTTCTAAGATCACTTTAATTATTTATTTATTTATTCATTTAGAGATGGAGTTTCGCTCTTGTTACCCAGGCTGAAGTGCAATGGCGCGATCTCAGCTCACTGCAACCTCCGCCTCCTGGGTTCAGGCAATTCTCCTGCCTCAGCCTCCCAATGTAGCTGGGATTACAGGCGCGCATCACCATGCCCAGCTAATTTCTTGTATTTTTAGTAGAGACGGGGTTTCACCATGTTGAACAGGATGGTTCATGATCCACCCGCCTCGGCCTCCCAAAGTGCTGGGATTACAGGCTTGAGCCACCGCGCCCGGCCGATCACTTCATTTTTAAGGGCTCCTGTGATTATGTCAGAGCGACTCCATCTTGAGTGAGGGCTAGGATCATTGAGGTGGGACTTGCTGGACCGCATTCCCAGAAAGTCAGGCATTCCTAGCCTCGGCACCTTCATGGTTAAAGGAACAGATTGATAACGTTTACTAAACAGACCCAGGCTTGGGAGTGCCCTGATAGCCTGATGTCTTGAGAATAGAAGCATTACTAATTTTGCTTTAATGATAATAATATTGATTCTTGCAAAATACAGTCATTAAGAAAATTAACTCTAGCCCGAGGTGGGTGGATCACGAGGTGAAGAGATAGAGACCATCTTGGTCAACAAGGTGAAACCCCGTCTCTACTAAAAATACAAACAATTAGCTGGGCATGGTGGCGCGTGCCTGTAATCCCAGCTACTCGGGAGGCTGAGGCAGGAGAATTGCGTGAACCCAGGAGGCGGAGGTTGCGGTGAGCCGAGATCGCGCCATTGCACTCCAGTCTGGGTAACAAGAGCGAAACTCCGTTTCAAAAAGAAAAGAAAAGAAAATTAACTCTTCATCACTGCTTCATGATCTTTGATCTTCCTTCATCCTGCGTATAAGCGAGTATCTACCGAGTGTGGACATGTTCCTCCTCTTACTTTCTGGGAGGTCCTACTCTATGATTTCCATTCTTTTGCATTTGCTGAGGAGTGATTTACTTCCAATTATGTGGTCAGTTTTAGAGTAAGTGCGACATGGCGCTGAGAAGAACGTATATTCTGTGGATTTGGGGTGGAGAGTCTGTAGATGTCTTTTAGGTCCGCTTGGCCCAGATCTGAGTGCAAGTCCTGGATGTCCTTGTTAATTTTCTGTCTCGTTGATGTGTCTAATATTGACAGCGGAGTGTCAAAGTCCCCCAGCACTACTGTGTGGGAGTCTCCGTCTCTTTGTAGGTCATTAAGAACTTGCCTTACGTATCTGGTGCTCCAGCTTTCACCACTTTAGTTTTGCTTTTTTGTTGAGATGGAGTCTCACTCTTGTCCTCCAGGCTGGAGAGCAGTGGTGCCATCTCGGCTCACCACAACCTCCACCTCCTGGTTCAAGTGATTCTCCTGCCTCAGCCTCCCAAGTAGCTGGGGTTACAGTCATGAGCCACTATGCCCGGCTACTTTTTATGTTTTTGGTAGAGACAGGGTTTCACCATGTTGGCCAGGCTGGTCTCAAATTCCTGACCTCCAGTGATCCACCCGCCTCGGCCTCCCAAAGTGCTGGGATTATAGGCGGGAGACACCGCGCCCAGCCTACTTTACTTTCTTAATAAACTTGTTTGTGCTTTGCACTGTGGACGCCCTCTGAATTCTTTCTTGTGAAAGACCCAAGAACCCTCTCTTGGGGTCTGGATGGGGACTCCTTTCTGGTAACAATTACATCGAGCTCTTCAGATAATCTAGGATGATCTGCCTAACTTAAGATCAGCTCATTAGTAACTTTAATTGCATCTAAAAATCCTTTTTGCCATCTCATTGAACACAATCAGGGTCAGGACGCCAGGGGTGAAGGTCCTGGGTGCCAAAATTCTGCTTCCTGCAGAGCCTTTAAAATCCCATAAATTCAGCCTTAAATTCCCCACAGGGGAGAGGACTTGAACCAGAAGCTCCCGAAAGAGGAAATATCAATGAGGAATGCCTAAAATAAAGCTCCACCTCCTTAGGCTACAAAGGGATGCAAATTAAAATAACAGTGAAATCACTGAACTCTGAAGTCAGCAAATACTTAAAAGATGACAGGGCTCTGGGGAGCAGAGAGATCCCAGGATGTGGCCAAGGTTTGAGTTTGTGTTTTTGTTGTTGTTGTTGTTGTTGTTTTAAACAAGGAGCATACATTTTAAAACATGAAAAAAAAGCGTAAGATATTTTTATTTCGAAAAAAGGAAATAATCGATGCAAGCAGCTCTCTGCAAAAATGGCACCTCCCACCGAATTATCTTTATTGCCACCAAAAAATTCCCTTGATGTTTGGGTACACGCCCCCAGAGGCCCCAGTGGAATGTGGTTCTCAGTAAGTGTTTACACTCTGTGGAGCCGGATGCAGGGGGCAGCTCAGAAGGAGCAGAAAAACACTGTGGGGGCGGAGCCCAGTGAGGTCCCACAAGAGGGCGCTGAGGCTGGGATGGCAGTGTCCTGTCGCTGGCACGGCCCGAATGGGGCAAAGACAGGTGGCATCCGGGCTGCGTCCCTCACCGGCATTCAGTGAGTCTGTCGCCACGTACTTGTGGGTGCCGGGAGAGAGAGAAAGGGCTAGTGTAGGGGCCCCTCTGGATCGCGCCGTCCTCACAGCCGCCTGGCAGTCCCCGTTTGTGAGTTTTCTGGGCCCTGGCTTAAGGACCCCGCAACAAGGGAGCTGCGCTAGCCTGGAAGTAAAACTAGAGAGATAAGGCCAGGTGCAGTCGCTCACACCTGTAATCCCAGCACTTTGGGAGGCTGAGGTAGGTGGATCACTTGAGGTTAGGAGTTTAAGACCTGCCTGGCCAACATGCTGAAACCCTGTCTCTACTAAAAATATAAATTTGGCCAGCCAAGGTGGCTCATGTCTGTAATCCCAGCACTCTGGGAGGCCGAGGCGGGTGAATCACAAGGTCAGGAGATTGAGACCATCCTGGCCAACATGGTGAAACCCCATCTGTACCAAAAATACAAAAAATTAGCCAGGCGTGGTGGTGCATGCCTGTAGTGCCAGCTACTTGGGAGACAGGCAGGAGAATTGCTTGAAACCAGAAAATGGAAGTTGCAGTGTGCCGGGATCATGCCACTGCACTACAGCCTGGCAATAGAGACTCTGTCTCACAAAATAAATAAATAAATACAGGCCGGGCGTAGTGGCTCACACCTGTAATCCAAGCACTTTGGAGGCCAAGGCAGGCGGATCACCTGAGGTTGGGAGTTCAAGACCAGCCTGACCAACCTGGTGAAACCCCGTCTTTAAAAAAAATTAATTAATTAAAAAAAATACAAAAATTAGCCAGACATAGTGGCCCATGCCTGTCAACACAGCTACTAGGGAGGCTGAGTGAGGCAGGATAATTGCTCGAACCCAGTGGGTAGGGGTTGCAGTGAGCCAAAATCAAGCCACTTCACTCCAGCCTGGATGACAGAGTGAGACTCTCTCAGAAAAGTAAAAAAAGGGGCTGGGCACAGTGGCTTACACCTGTAATCCCAGCACTTTGGGAGGCCAAGATGGGCAGCACGCAAGGTCAGGAGACTGAAACCATCCTAGCTAACACAGTGAAACCCCATCTCTACTAAAAATACAAAAACAGCCGGGTATGGTGGCGCACGCCTGTAGTCCCAGGTACTCAGGAGGCTGAGGCAGGAGAATCGCTTGAACATGGGAGGCGGAGGTTGCAGTGAGCCAAGATGGCGCCACTACACTCCAGCCTGGGCAAGACTCTGTCTCCAAAAAAAAAGAAAAAGAGAGACACCAGTCCGGCCTCTGCAAGACCTCAGGCAAGTCACAGCCCTTCTTGGTGCTCAGGTGCCTCCTCCGTGAGATGGGGGCATAACAAGCCCAAAGCCACCCTGCGGGGTGAAGGGGGTATTCCCAGACACATGTGCTGCCTTGGCTGAGGTCCAGGCTCTGGCTTCAGCTGCTCCTTTGGGGCCAGCTGCTCTGTGAGGTTGATCAGGAACTGCCGTCCAGCCAGCCCTGCCCAGCAAGCATTTACCAAATGCCTTATATGTGCTGTGCGTTCTTCTAGGTGCTGTGGATACGACAGTGGGGAGGGCAGAATGGTGATCTGCCTGTTGGCTCTGCTGCTTCCATGCCTACCCTGGCCCAGCTGTGAGATGCTGGGCATATCACCCCCTCTCCGAGCCTCAGTTTCCCCATCTATAAAGTGGGGAGAAAACTGCACCTGCCTCAAATGACTATTGGGAGGATATGAACAAGATGACATGTGTCAGAAGCGGGGCTGACAGGAAGCACTTGGTGAAGGGGGCACCCTGCCAGCAGGCACAATCTGAGCACCCTGCCCCATCCTCAGAGCTTCTTACCTGTCTGGTCCAGCGGAGGAGACAGAACCCAGAAAGAGGAGGCTATGAACGCATTTCCCAGACCCAGAGAAGAGGGGACACAGACTCAGTGACTCTGGCCACATCCGCTTCAAGGCTATGCAGTCCAGAATGGCCCCAGTAATCCTTTTAGGGAGGGAGAAACTGAGCCCAGAGGCAAGAAGGGCTTGGCCAAGATCTCCCCTTATCTACAGCCGAAGTTGGATGAAGTCAGCGGTCTCCTCCTGCCTGCCCCGTCCTTGGGTCTTTCTGGTGCCCCAGACTCAGAGGCAGTTCTGCAGTGGACTCAAGGCAGGACAGTGGCATCCTTTGACCCCCTCCCGCCTAAGCCCTTATCTTCCTCTCTGCTTTCTCTTTCACCCTACCCACTACTGTTCCTCTTCCTCAGCCCAGAGACAAGAGGTAACCCTTCCACAGTCCCTGTTCAGGTGATGGCAAAAGCTGTCCTAGAACCAGGGTTGCTGGCTGGGCGTGGTGGCTCACACCTGTAATCCCAGCACTTTGGGAGGTCAAGGCAGACAGAACTGAGGTCAGGAGTTCGAGACCAATCTGGCCAAGACAGCAAAACCCCATCTCTACTAAAAATACAAAAAATTAGCCAGGTGTGGTGGCACATGCCTGTAGTCCCAGCTACTGGGGAGGCTGAAGCAGGGGAATCACTTGAACCTGGAGACAGAGGTTGCAGTGAGCCAAGACTGGGCCACTGCACTCCAGCCTGGGTGACAGAGTAAGACTCCATCTCAAAAAACAAAACAAAACAAAAACAGAATTCCTGGATCTCCAGTCCCCTCAGCCCACTGGACACAGGGCTACAGCAAACAGGTCAGAAAGTAATTCCTTCCCTGGTGAGCATGCCGCCTGCACTGAGGCTGGGGGTAAGGCGGGGAGGAGCTATGGGAGGCAGGCAGCAGGAACCCAGATGCTCTTCACGTGCAGCCCCCTCCGCAGAGCACAAGTTACCACGGGGTAAGTATCGGTCTACAGGGTGAAGCCCTTGCTGCACCCTGTGGACCGCTGCACCAGACAGATGAAGCCTTAGTCACTCCTAACACTGAGCATGCCCACCACGGCTCGGAACGACAGTCAGCTCAATCAGCTCAGTGCTTACCAACTTCACCTTGTCCCTCCACCCCTTGCCATTTGCCATCCCACAGCCGTCTATACTCCGTATCTGTCAGTTCTCTTCAAATTGATTTACGTTGATTCATTTTCTCTACTTGGTTTCTTTGCAAGTAATAAACACTACAAACTCAATTTGACATGTCACTTGTATTTTTCTTTCCTTTTTTTTTTTTTTTTTTGAGATGGAGTTTCGCTCTTGTTACCCAGGCTGGAGTGCAATGGGCAATCTCAGCTCACCACCACCTCAGCCTTCCAGGTTCAAGCGATTCTCCTGCCTCAGCCTCCTGAGTAGCTGGGACTACAGGCACACACCACCATGCCTGGTTAATTTTGCGTTTTTAGTAGAGAGGGGGGTTTCTCCATGTTGGTCAGGCTGGTCTCGAACTCCTGACCTCAGATGATTGGCCCACCTCAGCCTCCCAAAGTGTTGGGTTTATAGGTAGGAGCCACCACGCCCAGCCCTAGTGGGATTTTTGTTTTTTGAGACAGATATCTCTGTCACCCAGGCTGGACTGCAGTGGTGCCATCTCGGCTCACTGCAACCTCCGCCTCCCCAGTTCAAGCGATTCTCCTGCCTCAGCCTCCCGGGTAGCATAGCTGGGACTACAGGTGTGCACCATCATGCCCAGCTAAGTTGCGTGTTTTTTTTTTTTTTTTTTTTTTAAGACAGAGTTTCGCTCTTGTTACCCAGGCTGGAGTGCTATGGCACAATCTCAGCTCACCACAACCTCTGCCTCCTGGGTTCAGGCAATTCTCTTGCCTCAGCCTCCTGAGTAGCTGGGATTACAGATATGCACCACCATGCCCAGCTAATTTTTTGTATTTTTAGTAGAGACGGGGTTTCACCATGTTGAACAGGATGGTTCGTGATCCACCCGCCTCGGCCTCCCAAAGTGCTGGGATTACAGGCTTGAACCACCGCGCCCGGCCTAAGTTGCATATTTTTAGTAGAAAAGGGATTTCACCATATTGGCCAGGCTGGTCCCGAACTCCTGACTTCATGATTCACCCACTTCGGCCTCCAAAAGTGCTGGGATTACAGGCCTGAGCCACCTCACCCAGCTCAACCTAGTGGTTAAAACAACACTGATTATCTCCTAGTTTTTCTTAGGCAGGAATCTGAATGCAGCCTAGCTGAGTGCCTCGGACTCTGGGTCTCCCAAGAGGTTGCGATCAAGGTGCCAGCCAGGGCTCAGTCACCTCAAGGCCTCTCACCCGTTTCACTCACACCTCTGACACCAAGTGTGTGGGATTTTCCCCCACACACACACACCAGCCAAGTAACAAGTATGACTGAAAGGGGCTTATTATGAGGAACAAAAGACACTTCTCTCACCCCTTTCACTTCGGAAATTCCAATGGTTTTAGAAGCTCTGTGACAGGAACCCTAAATGAAAACCAGATATACACTCCTTATTATATTACAATAGCACAAAGTTGCCCTAGGGAAGGGTCCTCTTTCAACCTTGTCCAGTGGCTGTTGGCTGGATTGAGCTCTTCACTGAGTACTGAACCGAGGGCCTGGGTTCTCAGAGGCTGTTGCCCAAAGGCCTCTCTCAGCTCCCTGCCACATGGGCCTCTCCACCGGGAAACTCACAACATGGTGGCTGGCTTCACCAGAGCAAATGAACAAGAGGCCAGGAGAAGACTAACAAGATGGAAGTCCCTGTCCTTCAACCTAACTCAGAAGTGACATCTCATCATGCTTGCTGTATTCTGTCAGGTAGAAGCAAGTCACCAGGTCCAGCCCACCCTCAAGGGGAGGGAGCACCAAAGCCATGACCACCAAGAGGTGGGAGTCCTTGTGTTAGAAGTAAACTTTCGGTGCCACAAAAGGAATAGCACTTGAATATAAATTTTCTCAGCAAGGTAATTTATTTCTATAAAAGGGTGCATCTCTTGGCTGGGCATGGTGGCTCACATCTGTAATCCCAGCACCTTGGGAGGCCGAGGCAAGCGGATCACAAGGTCAAGAGATTGAGACCATCCTGGCCAACATGGTGAAACCCCATCTCTACTAAATATACAAAAATTAGCTGGGCGTGGTGGTGAGTGCCTATAATCCCAGCTACTTGGGATGCTGAGGCAGAATTGCTTGAATATTGGAGGCTAAGGTTGCAGTGAGCCAAGATGGTGCCATTGCATTCCAGCCTGGAGCCTGGTGACAGAGCAAGACTCTGTCTCAAAAAAAAAAACAAAAAGAAGGGTACATCTCACAGATGGAGCAATGGCGAGCGCATACCTGGACAAGGGAAGGGATGGAGTTCTTACTCCTGACGCAGGTAGCCCCTACTGCTGTGTTCCCCTATTGACTAGTGTTGGACCGCACAGTCTAAGCTAATTTTAATTGGCTATTTTAAACAGAGCAAAGGTACAAGCCAGAGTCACTCTGGCTGTTTTGACAGGAAAGATGGTTACAGAACAAGCAACTAAAGGTAACTCAGGCCAGAGCAGGTGACCGGGGTGACCGAGGATGGAGCAGGTAAGTAGGATGAGTCAGCACTCTAAATGTGTGGATTAGGATGGGGATGTGCAAGGGGGACGTGCGGTTTCAGTAAGAGGAACGGGTGCAGGGGAACCGATGTGAACTATTGATCAGAGCTGGCAGGAACGTTGTTTACTGAAACTAAGGCCAAGGAGACTAAGAGAATGAGGAAGGTAAACTGCAGCATTTGCACCAAAGGCTTGAGACAGTTAGCTTAAGACAGTTAGCGTGACTCGCCCTATTTTGGCTGCTGGACCTATCTGCAATCATCCTCTCGAGATCAGAGAAAGGTCGAGGGCTGAGTCACTGAGGCAAAAACAGAATACAAAGCAAAGGTTTGCGGTTTACGAGGACATTGTGCTGTCTGCTTTCACGTCCCCATTAGTCTCTGTGTAAGCAATAGTCTTGCCGCAATTGAGATGCCTGAGAGGGGCAGAGACCCCTGCCCATATTTTCCCCAGGAGCTAAGCCTTTGTTCTACCTCCTGATGGAAAACAGGATTAACAAGCCACCTTAAGGGCACATTGTTTGCTTGCACTGTGTATCTTTGAAAAACATAAACTGCTTTGTAAGCTATTATCACAAGCCCCTGATAACTATTTTTATGAAGTTTCTATTCCCTTTCTGTTTACCCCTTTTCTGCTGAGATAAAGTAAATGTAACAAGAAAAAAGGTATAAAAACTGTAACTTGCTTACCTTGTGACTTAAGTATTTACAATT
>CM052657.1:112691015-112706952 GCA_028533165.1 Leontopithecus rosalia | reverse complement strand
AAGTAAAGAGCACCAACATAAAGAAGAATTTACATCAACGAATGGATAAGACAGCCAGTTAACATCAACTGGCAGTAATCCTAAATTTAAATCGACTAAATCCCCCAATCAAAAGATACAGCCAAAACCCAACAGCATGTTACATCCAGACCCATTTCACATGCAAGGTTACACAAAGACTCAAAACAAAGGGATGGAGAAAGATTTACCAACCCAATGGAGAGCAAAAATAAATAAACAAATAAATAAATAAATAGCAGGAGATGCAATTCTCACATCTGATAAAATAGATTTTAAAGCAATAAAGATATAGTGGTAAAAGTATCAATGCAACAATAAGAGCTAACGATCCTAACACCCAGGTACATAAGACCTATAAAGAGATTTAGATTCAATGAGACAGAAAATTAATAAGGATATCCAGGACTTGAACTCAGATCCGGAACAAGTAAACTTAATAAATATTTATAGAGCTCTCCACTTCAAATACACAAAATATACATTCTTGTCAATACCACATCACACCTGCTCATAGGTTTAAATGAAACATTGATCGGCCATTATTAATACCCATTTTTAGAATAAAGCAACATTTCCGTTCTCGCTCCCTTTTGTTCTTCCTCTTTCTTTCTTTCCTTCACAAAAAAAAAAAAAAGACAAACTTCAGGCAAATTGGGACAGCTCTGATGATTTCAGCAGGTCAAGGTCAAGTGTGTTCCAGGCATTTCTCATTTTCTTGGAATTGTTGAGCTGTCCAAGGCAGGTCTTCTCACGACAGAGGCTCAGAGAGCAAGAGCATCACATTGCCAATATGCTGTCGAAGGAAGCAAGTCACATGACAAAGCCCGAAGTCAAGGGTCGGAGAAGAACATTCAGCCTCTAGAAGGAAGAACTATAAAGTTATATGGCAACAAGACTGGATACAAAATAACAAATAATCTATTAACTATAGGGCCAGCGCATTGCTTTTTCATTTCTTTTGTTTGTTTGTTTGTTTGTTTGTTTGTTTTTTGAGACGGAGTTTCGCTCGTGTTACCCAGGCTGGAGTGCAATGGCGCCATCTCGGCTCACCGCAACCTCCGCCTCCTGGGTTCAGGTAATTCTCCTGCCTCCGCCTCCTGAGTAGCTGGGATTACAGGCGCGCGCTACCGTGCCCAGATAATTTTTTGTATTTTTAGTAGAGACGGGGTTTCACCATGTTGACCAGGATGGTCTCGATCTCTTGACCTGGTGATCCACCCGCCTCGGCCTCCCAAAGTGCTGGGATTACAGGCTTGAGCAACCGCGCCCGGCCGGTTTTTTCATTTCTAATAAAACATAGTGACCTCCCATGGGTACTGGAGGCTATCCCGGCCTCAGGTGCAGGCAGGCCCATGGTGGACCTCTTTCTCCAAGCAGATCCCTCCCTCGGCTTCCTTGGGGTTTGGCAGGATCATTTCCAATCCCGGTTCTCAAATCTCCTAAAAGTATTATGTCAGTGATTAGGTGGTAATTAATTAATTAATTAATTAAAAATAAATTTTAAAAAGAGAGGCAGTTAAGACTTTCACACATCTTTTTTTTGTTGTTGTTTATTTACTTATTTTCTTTGATACAGGGTTTAGCTCTGTTGCCCAGGCTGGAGTGCAGTGGCACAATCACAGCTCACTGTAGTCTCGAACCCCCCCAGATTAAGCCATCCTCCCACCTCAGCCTCCTGAGTAGCTGGGCCACAGGCATGTGTCACCACGTCCAGCCAATTTGTTTTTTGGTTGTAGAGACAGCTATGTTGCCCAGGCTGGTCTTGAACTCCTGGGCTGTGATTCTCCCACCTTGACCTCCCAAAGTATTAGGATTAGAGGCATGAGCCACTGTGCTTAGCAAAAACACTTTTTTTTAAATTAAAACAAAATGAAGAAGAAAAACAAGCACACAGATAAATAAAAAGTACGGACCGGGCGTGGTGGCTCATGCCTGTAATCCCAGCACTTTGGGAGGCTGAGGCAGGCAGGTGTCCGAGACCAGCCTGGCCAACATGGTGAAAACCCGTCTCTACTAAAAATACAAAAATCAGCCAGGCTTGGTGCTGCACACCTGTAATCCCAGCTACTAGGGAGGCTGAGGCAGGAGAATCACTTGAATCCAGGAGGCAGAGGCTGCAGTAAGCCGAGATCACGCCACTGCACTCCAGCCTGGGAGATGGAGCAAAACTCTATTTCAGAAATAAAATAAAATAACACAAAGTACAAACTGGACCTGTGCTGCAAAGGGACTGATGAAAGGAACCAAGCGACCTACCCCCCGATGGTGTGTTATTCACCGGCAGAAAGCGGTGAGGCACTGACACCGGCTTCAGTGGGGATGGATCTTGAAAACGTGACGCTGAGTGAGGGAAGCCCAGCTCGAAAGGCCACATATTATACAATTCTATTTATAAAGAATGTCCAGAAGAGGCAGGTCCCAAGAGAGAAAGCAGCTTTACCGTTGCCAGGGCCTGGGTGGAGGGAGGAACAGGGAGAGACTGCGAATGGGGATAGGGTTTCCTTTCAGGGTGAGTGAGACCTGGTGGGGCGGGGCCACGGCCGACCCCACAGTGTCCCCGGGAACCAGAATGAGGCAGCCTTGCTGGCTTTTTACACAGGGGAGCCAGAGCCCGGAGGTGGGTGGGGAGGCCCGGGATAGACTTGAGGTTGGGCAGAGCTGGGGGTTACACACCCAGGGAGGGCTGGTCCTTCCACAGCCTGCCAGGGCGATTCATGCCGGCTAGGGGGCCCTGGCGGTTCACGGGCAAGGTCTACTCTGTCACCGCACCTTGGCCCCATGGAGCTGAGATGCCCCCATCTATCCCCAGCAACTACTCAGGTATTTGAGCAGGTCAGTGGGTAGGCAGTGTCCCCCAGCCCTGCAGCTGGGACCAGGAAGCGCTCTAGGATAGATGCCAAAGAGAGCGTCTGCCCCCCGTCGCGCTGGCTGAGTCCCCCAGGCTGAGGACATTCACCTGCACCAAACCCCCATTAAGCGTCTCCTGCATGCAAGGTACTTGCCGGTCATTGGGGTCAGCAGCACACTGGCCATGGTGCCCATCCCTGGGGAGAAGCAGACAAGGTCACGACAGTGACAGTCTCACTGCACACCCCCAGAGGCCAGGAGCCGGAGCTGTCTCATTTACCCCAGGGTAACACACAGAGACTACACACACAGCTGCTGCTCAGCAAACGTTTGTTGGATGCATGATTGAACCCATGCATGTCGAATGGAGTCAGGAGCAGCAGCACTTACTGAAGGGACAAGCTGAGCTTGCGGTAAGAGGCAAGGCTTCATGGGAAGGCTTCCTGGAGGAAGTGACATCTGAGCTGGGTCCTGAAGGACGCTTGAAAGTTTTCCAAGGGACAGTGGCAAAGAAAACAGTGTGGGCCAGGGGCAGTGGTTCACACCTGTAATCCCAGCACTTTGGGAGTTTCAGGCAGGTGGATCACCTGAGGTTAGGAGTTCGAGACCAGCCTGGCCAACATGGTGAAACCCTGTCTCTACAAAAATGCAAACAAAATTAGCTGGGCATGATGCCAGGTGCCTATAATCCCAGCTACTCAGGAGGCTGAGGCAGGAGAATCACCTGAAACTGGAAGCTGAGATGGCGCCACTGCACTCCAGCCTGGATGACAGAGCAAGATACTATCTAAAAAAAAAAAAGGAAGAAAAGAGAAAACAGTGTGATCACAAACCGAGGGGCAGGGCGGAAAAGGGCCTGTACCAGCCAGGGACCCAAGCAGTCCATGGCAGGGCCGGGGCTGGAAGGTTGGGGAAACTCCTCCAGGAGGGGTATGGCTTTAGCTTCCCTCTACCTGGAGCCCCTTTGGGTGGGCCAAGCTAGCATGACTCATCCAGCTCCTGGTGTGGCTGAGGGTCCCCCTGCTCCTGCTCCCTGAAGCCTTTTTCCCAGATGAGACTGAAGCTAGCACGGGCCAGGGCAGAGGTGAGGGAGCTCGGCATTTCTGCCAGAATTGATTCTGGCACAGCTCAGACCCGGGAGGACGTGCCTGGAACTTGGGGGTGGCTCTCCCCATCTCAGGGAGAGAGCTCGGGCATTGCAGGCCTCCCTACAGGGACCCCCCCCGGCAGAAAAAGACCTCAAAACCATGCAGCCACACCCTCCTCTACGACAAGGAAAGCTGCTAGGTCCTGCATGCATTATCCAGGTGGGAGGGTGCATCCCAGGACCAGACCCAGGACTCAGCAAACAGCATGGGCTGGAATTTAGCCCCACTCACCCTCTCAGCCCGGGGTACTTGAGGAGTGTGCAACGCGGCAACGGGACAGGGCAGCCCTGCTTAGAGTTTATCCGCAGAGTCTCTGCAGTCTGGAGTCCAGAAAGGCCAGCCCCCGAGGCCCATCATGCTCTGCCCTTTGGAGCTTCTCATTTCCACTGGAGAACACGGGGGCTGCCATCCACTCTTTGACTTTTATAATGAATGTTTCTGCTACTTTTTGGCAAGCGGGTTTGAAAGCAATCTGGTGAAGATGGGACAGTGATGCTGTGAATCCCAGCTACTCGGGAGGCTGAGGCAGGAGAATTCCTGGAATCCGGGAGGCGGAGGTTGCGGTGAGCCAAGATCGCGCCATTGCACTCCAGCCCGGGCAACAAGAGTGAAACTCCATCTCAAAATAAAATAAAATAACAGAGAAGACTAAGAAATGAAGGCTGAAACTGAAAGGAATAGAAGAGCAAATGAGTGCCACAAATAAAGGCTTCAGAGGAACAGACCAGGAAAAGTGGGCTGCAGGGGCTCAGCCCTGCGGTCCCAACTATTTGGGGGCTGGGGAGGGAGGATCACTCGAGCCTAGGAGTTAAAGTCCAACCTGGGCGAACCAAGACTCTCATCTAGAGGGAAAGAAAAAGAAGGAAAGAAGGGAAGGAGAGAGGGAGGGAGGAAGTGAGGGAGGGAGGGAGAGAGGGAGGGAGACAGGAAGGGAGAAAAGGAGAAAAGGAAAGAGAAAAAGGAAAGAAAAGAGGGAGGGAGCAAGAAAGAAGAAAGGAAGGAAGAAAGAAAAGAAGGAAGGAAGGAGGCGGGGCACAGTGGCTCACACCTGTAATCCCAGCACTTTGGGAGGCTGAGGCGGGCAGATCACGAGGTCAGGAGATCAAGACCAGCCTGGCCAACACGGTGAAACCCCATCTGTACTACAAATACAAAAAAGAGATTAGCTGGGCATGGTGGCATGCGCCTGTAGTCCCAGCTACCTGAGAGGCTGAGGCAGAAGAATTGCTTGAACCTGGTAGGTGGAGATTGCAGTGAGCTGAGATTGTACCACTGCACTCCAGCCTGGGTAACAAGAGCGAAACTCCTTCTCAAAAAAAAAAATAAATAATAAAAATAAATTTTTTTAATAAATAAATACAAATGCTGGAGAGGATGTGGAGAAATAGGAACACTTTTACACTATTGGTGGGAGTGTAAATTAGTTCAGCCATTGTGGGAGACAGTGTGGCGATTCCTCAAGGACCTAAAAATACAAATTCCATTTGACCCAGCAATCCCATTACTGGATATATATCCAAAGGATTATAAATCGTTCTATTATAAAGACACATGCACACGAATGTTCATTGCAGCACTGTTTACAATAGCAAAGACCTGGAACCAACCCAAATGCCCATCGATGATAGACTGGACAGGGAAAATGTGGCTCATATACACCATGGAATACTATGCAGCCATAAAAAGGATGAGTTCGTGTCCTTTGTAGGGATACGGATGAATCTGGAAACCATCATTCTCAGCAAACTGACACAAGAACAGAAAATCAAACACCAAATGTTTTCATAGGCGGATGTTGAACAATGAGAACACATGGGCACAGGGAGGGGAGCATCGCACACTGGGGTGTGTTGGGGGAGGAGGGTCTAGGGGAGGGACAGTGGGGGTGGGGAAGTTGGGGAGGGATAACACTGGGAGAAATGCCTGATGTAGGTGATGGGGGATGGAGGCAGCAGACCACCATGGCATGTCTGTACCTCTGCAACAATCCTGCAAGATCTGCACATGTACCCCTGAACCTAAAGTACAATAAAAAATAAATAAATATTTTAAAAAAGAAGGAAGAAAAAAGAAAGATAAAGAGAGAAAGGAAAGAAGAAAGAAAAGAAAAGAAAGCAGAAAAACTTAAAACCAAAAAGAAATTTTCAGACAAAAAAAAAATCAAGGGAAAATTATAGCTATAGAAAATAGGCAAATAAGATTCAAGGGTTAGCCGGGTGCAGTGGCTCACGCCTATAATCCCAGCACTTTGGGAGGCTGAGGCGGGTGGATCACGAGGTCAAGAGATCGAGACCATCCTGGTCAACATGGTGAAACCCCGTCTCTACTCAAAATATAAAAATTAGCTGGGCACGGTGGTGCGTGCCTGTAATCCCAGCTACTCCGGAGGCTGAGGCAGGAGAATTGCTTGAACCCAGGAGGCGGAGGTTGCGGTGAGCTGAGATCGCGCCATTGCACTCCAGTCTGGGTAACAAGAGCGAAACTCCGTCTCAAAAAAAAAAAAGATTTAAGGTTCATGTAATGGGAATCTCAGGAGAAAAGCAAAGCAATAAAGAAGAACAAATAATAAGAAGAAACATTCAAGAACATTTTCCTGAAATAATAAAATAATATTTTATTTTTTATTTTATTTTTTATTTTTAGACAGAGTTTCCCTCTTGTTACCCAGGCTGGAGTGCAATGGCACGATCTCAGCTTACCCCAACCTCTGCCTCCTGGGTTCAGGCAATTCTCCTGTCTCCGCCTCCTGAGTAGCTGGGATTACAGGCACGCACCACCATGCCCAGCTAATTTTTTGTATTTTGAGTAGAGACGGGGTTTCACCATGTTGACCAGGATGGTCTCGATCTCTTGACCTCGTGATCCACCCGCCTCAGCCTCCCAAAGTGCTGGGATTACAGGCGTGAGCCACTGCGCCCGGCAGCAAAATAAAAAATTTTTATTTTTTTAAATTTTTATTTATTTATTTATTTATATTTTTGAGACGGAGTTTCGCTGTTGTTACCCAGGCTGGAGTGCAATGGCGCGATCTCGGCTCACCGCAACCTCCGTCTTCTGGGTTCAAGCAATTCTCCTGCCTCAGCCTCCCGAGTAGCTGGGATTACAGGCGCGCACCACCATGCCCAGCCAATTTTTTGTATTTTGAGTAGAGACGGGGTTTCACCATGTTGACCAGGATGGTCTGGATCTCTTGACCTCGTGATCCACCCGCCTCGGCCTCCCAAAGTGCTGGGATTACAGGTGTGAGCCACCACGCCCAGCCAATAAAAAATTTTTTAACTGAGTAATTAAAGAAAATCAATCAACAAAAGCCAAGAAAAGAAAAAGAGGGATTATTCTTGTGGCTGCCTTCCCCCAAAACCTTCATAATCAGATGAATAACAACACAGAGGTTCTCAACAGCAAAATCTACACTAACCCAGAAAGAGAAACGTGGCCCCACCAGCACACCCTTCTCAGGCTACAAGCTCTTGAACCCTCTTCTCTATAAGGTTCCTGGTCAGAGTTTAACAATGAGAGGGGTTTCCAGAAGACGTATAGGAGGCCGGGCGAGGTGGCTCACGCCTGCATTCCCAGCACTTTGGGAGGCCAAGCCAGGTAGATCACTTGAGGTCTAGAGTTCAAGACCGGCCTGGCCAACAGTAAAACCCTGTCTCTATTAAACACCAAGAAAATTAGCCAAGTGTGGTGGCAGGTGCCTGTAATCCAAGCTACTCTGCAGGCTGAGGCAGGAGAATTGCCTGAACCTGGAAGGCGGAGGTTGCAGTGAGCCAAGATCACACCATTGCATTCCAGCCTGGGCCACAGAGTAAGACTCTATCTAAAACAAAAGGACCTGGGGTAGAAGTAAAGCAGACGCCATTATTCTCTGGAGGCCACACAGTCCATGCAGAGCTTCCCAGGTCCCCCTCAGCCTCCAATCTGCCCCACATGGGAGTAATCCCAGGGCTCTGAAGCCTCCTCCCTCCCTGGGCTCCAACTCTGTGCCTAAGATGGCCAAAGGTGGTCGCTTCTGTACCACTCCGTGACTTCTGCGTTCCCACCTGCTCCATGGCATTGGGTCAGCATGAGCAGGGACCACTTCCTGGTTCTCTGGCAGCAGCTTCCCGTTCCTTTACCCCCGGCCCCACGCCAGCTCCTCCCGCACGCAGCACTGCACTTGCTAGTGGCAATGAGGCAATACCTGACTTTATATAATCAGGCCAGACCACAACGTTCACATTCTTATCTTTAAGGTTTGGTTCTCCAAGACCTCACTTCTGTTATTTCTTTTTAAACTATATCAAGGCTGGGCACAGTGGCTCATGCCTGTAATCCCAGCACTTGGGAGGCAGAGGCAGGAGAAATGCTTAAGACCAGGAGCTCAAGGTCAATCTGGGCAACATAGTGAGACCGTGTCTCTACCAGATAAAAAAAATTATAAAAAAATAGGTGTGGTGTCATAGGCCTGCCTATAGTCCCAGCTACTCCAGAGGCTGAGATGGGGGGATCGCTTGAGCTGGAGGTTGAGGCTGCAGAGAGCCATGATCGTGCCACTGCATTGCAGTCCAGCCTGGGTGACAGAGCGAAATGCTATCTCAAAAAGAAATTTTTTTAAATAAGAAATTTAAAACCATGTCCATTGGAGTTTGCAGAGGAAAGCAGAGCCACTCCATGCATTCCAGAAAAAAAAGGGGGCCTACTACAGAAATTGCGGAGGGTGGGGCTGCGGAAGGTGTGGGAAGCTGCAGTCCTCATCAGTGACCACAGGGAGTCAAGTGCTGCAGAAGCTGTTGCAACAGAACAGGATGGTGAAGTAAAGAGTTTGCAGGCTTCGGAGTCAGTGGCCTCTTCCTTTTGCACTGTAGAATTTTCTGGGGAAAAAAAATATGAGCTGGTGGGGTGCGGTGGCTCATGCCTGTAATCCCAGCACTTTGGGAGGTCGAGGTGGGTGGATCACGAGGTCAAGAGATCGAGACCATCCTGGTCAACATGGTGAAACCCCGTCTCTACTCAAAATACAAAAATTGGCTGGGCATGGTGGCGCGTGCCTGTAATCCCAGCTACTCGGGAGGCTGAGGCAGGAGAATTGCTTTCACTTGGGAGACGGAGATTGCAGTGAGCCAAAATTACGCCACTGCACTCCAGCCTGGGCGACAGAATGAGGCTGTTTAAAAAAAAAGAAAATACACACACGCACACACACACACACACACACACGGCTCAGGGCTTTAAATATCCAGTTCAAGACCTAAAGTACCAGAAAACCTCCCCTGTCACTTGAAAGGAAGTCCATATCTGTTGTAGCCACAGAGTTCAGAGATCAAAAAAAAAACAAACCCAAACTTTGATCCCCTGGGTGGCAAAATAGACTCAAGTTCAAGTACTGCTCTTGAACTCGGGGCCGCAGGGTTCTCTTCTGTGAAAGTCAGGGCACTGACTGGGAAAGAGTGGATCCCCGAATGATAGAACAGCTTCCATTTGGGAAGATTCTCATCCTGGGGTAGACTCTTCCTTGAGAGCCCCTACCACCTCTGGCTTTCAGATCTGTCACTAAACCGAAATCCCCACGAGCTTCAGGAATGTGGGCACAATATCTGACCCAGGAAGACGCACTATACACAACAAGAGAAGTGAGAGTTATTTTCAGTTCATAAAGGCAGAAACCTAGGAAATCTGTATGAGAACAAACCCTGAGGTTTGTGTCAGACCGCGGGGAAGAAAGTAAGGCTGGGTCGGGCTTAGTTATTTCGAGATGGGTGCACTCGCCAGAGACTCTGAGCTCCACGTGTTCTCGGCAGCTGTGAGTGGCTCTCGGAGTTGACCCATTCCATCGACTGAAACCTGGGGCAGTGGTGACCCACGTTATTATTTATTTATTTACTTACGTGAGATGGAGTTTCACTTCCGTCACCCAGGCTGGAGTGCAATGGCACAATCCCAGCTGACTGCAACCTGTCTCTTGGGTTCAAGTGATTCTCCTGCCTCAGCCTCCTGAGTAGCTGGGATTACAGGCGTCTGCCACTATGCCTGGCTAATTTTTGTATTTTCAGTAGACACGGGGTTTCACCCTGTTGGCCAGGCTGGTCTTGACCTCCTGACCTCAAGTGATCCATCCTTCTTGGCCTCCCAAAGTGCTAGGGTTACAGTCATGAAAATCTCCATGGCAGGCCTTTTGTTTTTTTTTTGAGGTGGAGTCTTGCTCTGTCACCCAAGCTGGAGTGCAGTGGCATGATCTCAGCTCACTGCAACCTCTGCCTCCCAGGTTCAAGTGATTCTCCTGCCTCAGCCTTCAGAGTAGCTAGGATTACAGACGCCCACCTCCATGGCCAGCTAATTTTTTTTATATTTTTAGTAGAGACAGGGTTTCACCATGTTGGCCAGGCTGGTCTCGAACTCCTGACCTCAAATGATCCACCTGCCTCAGCCTCCCAAAGTGCTAGGGTTATAGCCAGGAGCCATTGCGCCCAGCCCCGTGGTGATACATTTTAAATAAAGATGGGATTCCAGGACTTCTTTGGAATTCCATGAAGCAGAGTTTTTCTACTTCAGCACTTTTTTTTTTTTTTTGAGACAGAGTCTCATTTTGTTGCCCAGGCTGGAGTGCAGTGGCACAATCTCGGCTCACCACAACCTCTGCCTCCCAGGTTCAAGTGATTCTCCTGCCTCAGCCTCCCAAGTAGCTGGGACTACAGGTGCGCGTCACCGTGCCCAGCTAATTTTGGTATTTTTAGTAGAGATGGGATTTCACCACGTTGGTCAGGCTGGTCTCAAACTCCTGACCTCCTGATCTGCCCGCCTTGGCCTCCTGTAGCGCTGGGATTACAGGTGTGGGCCACCTCGCCCGGCCTACTACTTCAGCACTATTGATATTTGCGGCCGGGCTCTCTGCTGTTGGGGGAGGTTTGGGGAGCTTGGCAGTATCCCTGCACACTCAATGCTAGAAACGCACCCCTCCCAGCTGTAACCACCAGAGATGCCTCTGGACATTGCTAAATGTCCCCATGGGGGCAGAACCTCCCCTGGTTGAGAGCCACTGCAGTAGAGAAAGGTGTCCAAAGAGCAGCACCAAGCACAGTGGCTCACACGCAGAATCCCCACATTTGGGAGGCCGAGACAGACAGACCGCTTGAGCACAGGAGTTTGAGACCAACCTGGGCAACATGGCGAAGCCTCATCTTTACAAAAAAAAATAGAGCAAATTAGCCAGGTGTGGTGCCTGTAGGCCCAGCTACCCAGGAGACTGGGCCCCAGATGTGGATAAAGGGACAAATGGGCCCAGGCGTGGTGGCTCACACCTGTAATCCCAGCACTTTGGGAGGCTGAGGCAGGCAGATCACCTGAGGTCAGGAGTTTGAGGCCAGCCTGGCCAACATAGCGAAACCCGGTCTCTACTAAGAATACAAAAATTAGCAGATGTGGTGGTGGGCACCTGTAATCCCAGCTCCACAGGAGGCTGAGGCAGGAGAATCACTTGAACCCAGGAGGCAGAGGTTGCAATGAGCCAAGATCACAACACTACACTCCAGCCTGGGCAACAGAGCTAGACTCTGTCTCAAAAAATAAAGAAAAAAATATATATATAAATGGCTAAACATAAATTTTATATCATGCATATTTTATCACAATTTTTTAAAAATGATCCTGGAGTTCAATACTTTTAAAAAAGCAAAAATGGGCTGGGCACAGTGGCTCACGTCTGTAATCCCAGCACTTTGGGAGGCCGAGGCGGGCAAATCACGAGGTCAGGAGATCGAGACCATCCTGGCCAACATGGTGGAACCCTGTATCTACTAAAAATACAAAAATAATTAGCCGGGTGTGGTGGTGTGCACCTGTAATCCCAGCTACTCAGGAGGCTGAGGCAGGAGAATCACTTGAACCTGGGAGGTGGAGGTTGCAGTGAGCTGAGATGGCGCCACTGAGCTCCAGCCTGGAGACAGAGCGAGACGCAAGTCTCAAAATAAATAAATAAATAAATGGCAAAAATGACTTGAAATAAACACCAACACACCCACACCCGCTCCCCAATCCATGTCATCTCTTCAGCCATCCAGTGGAATCAAGCCTTGGGGAAATTCCAGATCCGGGAGGGGCAGTAGAGGCTGGAGAGTCGGGAGTTGTGTCTGGAAGCCGCTGCTTCTGATAAAAAGTTGAGAAAACATGGTCTCCCCCAAACAGAAAACCCCAGATCTCTCAGACTTGAGAAAGCAAAGAGTTTTGCCCTAGTTTTGCGCCAGTTCCAGGGTAACCCGTGACAAAGTCTGATTGACTACAAAGACGGAGCTGTTCGGTTTGCACATGCGCACCAGAGGCAGGCCCAGAGGGAAAGCCCGCACGTGGTCTCAGTGTTCGGTGCAACTTCCACTTGTGTCTCCCACTCTTTTGCTGCCCCGATGCAGGAGTGAGCTTCCCATTAGGCCCCGAGGGTCCGACAGCCATCCTGGAGGCTGCTCTCAGATTGTTGCTGGCTGCCGAAGCCACCCTCGCTGAGGACCTACCTAGGGTTTGCAGGTGTCTGTTGCCACAATAATCCACAAAGAAGGCAAGAGCAGTGGTGAACTGAAGACTAGACCCCTCAAAGCAAGGTGGGAGGGAATTCTCAAACTTCTTTCCCTTCCCTGTAATGCTTCTTGGGGTCACCCTCCCCAAATAAACTCCTTGCACCTCCCCACAGAAAGGTTAAGTCTAGTTAAAAGAGCATATGCAGCCAGTCACGATGGCTCACACCTGTAATCCCAGCACTTTGGGAGGCCAAGGCGGGTGGATCACGAGGTCAGGAGTTCGAGACCAGCCTGGCCAATATAGTGAAACTCCATCTCTACTAAAAATGCAAACATTAGCCGGGAGTGGCGGCACATGCCTGTAATCCCAGCTACTCGGGAGGCTGAGGCAGGAAATTTGCTTGAACCTTGGAGGCGAAGGTTGCAGTGAGCTGAGATGACACCACAGCACTCCAGCCTGGGTGACAGAGCAAGACTCCTTCTCAAAATAAATAAAGAGCATCCCCATGCCAAACTGACAATTGCAGCGTGCTGCCTGCGCCTCCTCTCCGTCCCATCGCCTTCTCCGAAGGCTGGAAATAGTGCTCCCCGACTTCATCCCAAGACAGATACTGGGTCAGAGTTTCTCAACGAGAAGGACTCTCGGTGAGGTGTGGAAGGTGAGTGAGGCGGGAACTGTGATTCTCAGGAGGCCACGGCAGCCAGATGCAGCAGCTTCACAGACCTCTCCACGAGCTCCTCCTTCAGGCTTGTGGCAGCCACACCGGGCAGCTTCCCATGCTCCTCCAGCTCCAATACCCACGCAGGGGCTGGCCAAAGTCCCAGTGAGCGTTCTTCTGACTCTCTGGCCACGGCCTTCCCGACACCCATGCCTCAACCCTGCCCATGTGCAGGTGACCCCCTATTTTCCCGACAGTGTGATGTGTCTGTTTCTGGACCCAGGTCAGGGCAGGGGGAGGAGGAGGGTGGGAGGGAGAGAGACTGAGGAAGAGAGACAGGGATATGCTGTGGGGAACCTGTCACTAAAAGAAGCACATAAGGCCAGGCATGGTGGCTCACGCCTGTAATCCCAGCACTTTGGGAGGTGGAGGCGGGCGGATCACATGAGGTCAGGAGTTTGAGACCAGCCTGGCCAACATGGTAAAACCCCGTCTGTACTAAAAATACAAATATTAGCCAGGCGCGGTGGCTCATGCCTGTAATCCCAGCAATTTGGGAGGCTGAAGCGGGCAGATCACCTGAGGTCAGGAGTTTGAGAACAGCCTGACCAATATGGTGAAACCCCATCTTTAAAAAATATATATATATATATATATATATATGTCAACCAGGAGTGATGGCACTGCCTGTGGTCAGGAGGCTGAGGCAGAAGAATCGCTTAAACCCAGGAGACAGAGATTACAGTGAGCCAAGATCTTGCCACTGCAATCCAGCCTGGGCAACAAAGCAAGACACCATCTCTCCCCAACCCCCAAAAGCAGCACATTCACTCATGGGCATGGTGGATTACTTTCTGGTGGCCGCTATGTGTCTCCTTTGGCTTGTGACACACACAGCGGTTAAAAAAAAAGAGAGAGATGTGAGGCCGGGCACGGTGGCTCACGCCTGTCATCCAAGTACTTTAGGAGGCCAAAGCGGGTGGATCACCTGAGGTCAGGAGTTCAAGACCACCGTGACCAACATGGAGAAACCCCATCTTTATTAAAAATACAAAATTAGCTGGGCATGGTGGCACATGCCTGTAATCCCAGCTACTCAAGAGGCTGAGGCAAGAGAATTACTTGAACCCAGGAGGCAGAGGTCGCGGGGGGCTGAGATTGTGCCCTTGCATTTTGCACTCTAGCCTGGGCAATAAAAGCGAAACTCCATCTCGAAAAAAAAAAAAAAAGAGAGAGAGAGAGAGACATGTGAACACCAATTGGCTGCTGAATGAGTTTTAAGGAATTATTCATTATTTCTAGGAGTGACAAGGCCACTGTGAACTTTTCGAAGGTTGGTTATTCAGTCCTGTGCTGAAATTGAAGGTCTAGTGATGGCATATCTCAGATCCACTTTAGGCGAGACAGAAGCAGGCAGGTGTGGACAAGGTGGACCAAACCTGGCATCCAGGCTGCCCTGGAAGTTGCGGTGGCCAGGGCAGAGGAGGGGTGCCAGTGGGGTGCATCACCCACTCACGGGTGGGCACCACAGTGAGGAGCTGGGTGTGTGGGAAGGACTCCACTGGGCACAGTGAGGAAAATGCACCTGGGGAGCACCAGCAAGGGGTCTCAGTGGGAGGTGGCCCAGGGGACAGGGAAAGATGGATACAGTCAGGCAGTATCTGGCATCGGAAAAGTGGGGAATTGGCAAAGGCAGAGAGTCCTACACTGGAAAGATGGGAAACGGGAATGTCCAGACCTCAGGGCTCAAGGCTGCGGCTCTGTGCCTGGACTTGCAGAGGCCTGCAGGGTGCCTCGAGCCCCCACTCTCCTCCCAGCCTCCACACGCACCTTCCCCTCCTGCCCTTCAGCCACCCACTTTGTACTTCTAATGCACCCATCTTTCCATCACGGGGCCTTTGCACCTGCTGTTTGGATCCTTGAATGCTTTCCTGTTGGTTCCGTGAGCAGCCACCTCCTTTTTCTCCTTCAGATCTCAGCGCAAGCATCATCTCTGTAGAGGCGCCTCCACCCCAACCCCAGCTAATCAGGCTGGGCCATCCCCGTGGATTACTTTCCTGTGGCTGCCACAACAAATGACACAAACTTAGGGGCTTAAACAGCACGAGCGTATTCCAGTAACAGTTCTAGACATCAGAGGCCTAAAGTCAAGGTGTCGGCAGGCTGGTTCCTTCTGGAGGCTCTAGGGGACAGCTGGTTTCCTCGTCCTCTCCAGTTTCTAGAGGCAGCCTGCATTCCTTGGCTGCTGGCCCCTTCCTCACATCAACACATGTCCCACTACTGGTTCTGATCTCCTGCATCCTTCTTCCAAGGACCCTTGTGATTAAATGGGGTCCACCTGGACGATCCATGACGATGCTCCCATCTCAAGATCCTTCCCTCCATCCCATCTGCAAAGACCCTTTGGCCAAGTGTAAAGTCACATGTTCTCAGGATCTGAGGATTAGGATGTCAACATCTTCAGGGGCCATTATTCAGGCCACCTCCGCCTCTCTGCCTACCAGCTGAGTTTCTGCCACTATGCCTGCTTGGTTTCCTCAGTGCACTAATCACAGGTTGGAGTTCTTGTGTTCGGTTGTTTCTGCTTATCACCTGCTCCCCATGCCCTATGTCTGGTTCTTCCACATTCTTTTCCCAGCACCAACATTGTTGGTGTTCAGTAAAAGTGTTGAATTAAGATAAGAATTAATGGATGGGCAGATGGGTGCATAGAAGGATGAATGGATGTATTGATGGAGAATGGATGAATAGATGGATTGATGGGTGGATGGATAAATAG
>CM052657.1:112664779-112690915 GCA_028533165.1 Leontopithecus rosalia | reverse complement strand
ATAGATGAATAGATGGATGATTTGATGGGTGGATGGATGGATGGACAGATGGATAGATAAATGGATGGATGGACGGATGGATGAATGGATGAATAGATGGATTGATGGGTGGATGGATAAATAGATAGATGAATAGATGGATGATTTGATGGGTGGATGGATGGATGGACAGATGGATAGATAAATGGATGGATAAATGGATGGATGGATGGATGGTTTGGTGGGTGGATATGTGGGTAGATGGATGAATGGATGGACAGATGGATTGATGGGTGGATGGATAAGTGGATGGATGGATGGACTGATGGGCAGATGGATGGATGGATGAATGGATGGATGGATGAACTGATGGATGCATGAATGGATGGATAGATGGATAAATGGATGGATGGATAAATGGATGGATGGGTGAGTGGGTAGATGGGTAATTGGGTGGGTAGATGAGTTGGTGGATAGAGGGACAGATGGATAAATGAATGGTCTACCACATGCAGGACAGAGGAGCATGTAGACTTCTGCTGAGATTCCTAAGATGCACCTTCCAACACAGAAAGGTGCAGCCTAGCGGAGAGGGGAACAGAGTTGAAGGAGAGCGGTCCCTTTCACTATGAGGAAAGCCAGCCAGGCCTTGGTTCAACCTTTTTTTTTTTTTCAGTTGAGAGCAGGTGCTGTTTATTAACTGAGCAGCTTGGAAGAGTAATCGTGGGAGACGCTTTAGTTCATTCCTGTAATCAGCCTGCTGACCTGATCCTCCCTGTGGCCAGCATCCCCACCTTCTACAAAATGGGTGGTCTTTTTCTTCATTCCGCCCCATGGAGAAGATGATTTAAAGGGCCACAGAAGTTATTTGCTTCTTTGAAGCCTTTTCCAGCAGTATAGATCTCATGAATCAGATCCTCCATGCAGATGATGCCGTATTTTCCAAGAGACTGAGCAATCAGAGCGTTATCTCTCAAAGCCATTCGCTTCTTTTTGATTTTGCCATGAGCACGTTTGTAGATTGGTTCATTTACTGACTTCAGATTTGGGTCCCCTCCTGTAATATACGGCTCTACGATCCTCAGCATGTTAACTGAAGCCTGCTGAGCTTCGCAAAGGTTCCACTGAAGATCTGACGAAGGCGAAGACGCTGCAACGCCCTTCGGACCTTCGCGCTCACACCATCCATACCTCTGGTCCTGACCACAGGCGCCAGTTTGGGTTCGGCAGGTGCACAGAGGTTGCCAGCTCTCCCTGCCGTCCTCACCATTCCAATTTCAGTTCTGTACACCTGCCTATATTCCCGGTGATGATGCTTCGCTTTTTCATAGACAAGCTTCCTCCTTGCCTTTCAAAGCATCTTTTGGGCAAACTTCTTTCTCAGGCACTTGATCTTCAGTGCTGCGAAATTCCTTCGCTTTTTCTTTTTCTTTCTTTTTTTTTTTTTTGAGACGGAGTTTCGCTGTTGTTACCCAGGCTGAAGTGCAATGGCACGACCTTGGCTCACAGCAACCTCCACCTTCTGGGTTCAAGCAATTCTCCTGCCTCAGCCTTCCGAGTAGCTGGGACTACGGGCATGCGCCACCATGCCCAGCTAATTTTTGTATTTTTAGTAGAGATGGGGTTTCACCATGTTGACCAGAATGGTCTCGATCTCTTGACCTCGGGATCCACCCGCCTCGGCTTCCCAAAGTGCTGGGATTACAGGCATGAGCCACCGTGCCCGGCCTATCCTTCGCTTTTTCTTAAGGGTTTCAGGCACAGCAGGAACCTTCTTCTTTTTCTCTTCTACACCTTCCATGGTTCTAGCTGGAAAAAGAGGGTTTTTGTTGTTGTTTTTGTTTTAAAGACAGAGTCACTCGCTCACCCAGGCTGGAGTGCTGCGGTAGCACGATCTCAGCTCACTGCAACCTCCGCCTCCCAGATTCAAGCTATTCTTATGCCTCGGCCTCCCAAGTAGCTGGAACTACAGGTGTGAGCCACCATGCCCAGCTAATTTTTTGTATTTTTAGTAGAAATGGGGTTTCACCATGTTGCCAGGCTGGTCTCGAACTCCAGAGCTCAGTCAATCCACCCACCTCAGCCTCTCAAAGTGCTAGGATTACAGGTGTGAGCCACCACGCCCAGCCTGGTTCAACCTTTTTATCTCAAGAGTTGAAACCAACAGGCCTCAGGGGTTAACTTGGGAGAACCAGACCATGTGCATATTTGTCTTGTCTCCTGAAGAATCTTAGCTGAACCACGCAGAAGAAGAGAAGGGCCTGGAACACATGGCCCTACAGAGCCAGCCCATCACCACAGGAAGGCAGGCAGCACTGATATGTACCCAACTTCCCTGTCACAACCCTGTCCCCTCTTCAAGGCGGCTGACCAGATCGCTGTGGCCAGAATGGTCCTGCGCACCTTCTTCGCCGCGGGTGAGCTTTGACGTGTGTTTCCTTTGACCCGGTCTGTCTCTCTGTTGGACATCAGCTCCCGGAGGGCAGGGACCTCACCTGTCCTGCTCATCAGCACAGACCACAGTGCCTGGCACCCAGCAGATGCTCAGGAAATACCTGTAGTCTTTACTGAGGATAGTGCTGGCAGCAGAGGGGCCAGGAGGACTGGTCCACACCCACCCCCTCATCCGGGAGCAGCAGGGCAACCCTAGGCCACAGAAGCACCTGGCAGAGAGACGCTCTGTCCAGAACCAGCCTCCTTCCCCCAAGGACCCCCTAGCAGAGGAGGGTCCAGGCCTGCACCCTCAGGAGGGGACATGGGGAGAGGCATAGGATCAGGAGGCCCTTGGTAGGGGACAATTGAAAACAAAGTCCTTAGGCTGGCCGCAGCGGCTCAGGTCTGTAATCCCAGCACTTTGGGAGGCCAGGGTGGGCAGATTGCCTGAGCTCAGGAGTTCGAGACCAGCCTGGGCAACCCAGTGAAACCCCATCTCTACTAAAATACAAAAAATTAGCCAGGCCTGGTGGCACGTGCCTGTAGTTCCAGCTACTCTGGAGGCTGAGGCAGGAGAATTGACTCAACCCGGGAAGCAGAGATTGCAGTGAGCCGAGATTGCACCACTGCTCTCCAGCCTGGGCAACAAAGTGAGATTCTGTCTCAAAAAAAAAAAAAAAAAAAATTTCCCTACTGGCAGGGGCAGGGGAGGACACTGGACGGCAAGTGGTGGCTGTTCAGAAAGTAAAGGCTGTAAGAACAGGACCATGCCCCATTCTCCGCATCAGCCAGAGCCGTGAGCTTTGCTGGGAGGGAGGAGGGAAGGACACAGGCAGGACACACGGAGCAGGGCGCAGCGTTGTGAGGTGCGCGAAGAGCTCTTCCACCCGGAATCCAACTCCTCCCAGCTGTAACCCTATGGGTCGTTCTTTTCCCATCTGACAGCTGAGGAAACCAGGGCCCCCAGTGGGAAGGAAAGTGACCAAGGTCACCCAGGCTCGGAGGCAGCACAGGAGCTCCTAGCACTGGGCCTCTGGGCACACCCCCCCCCATAGCCCACCACTCCCCCGGGGAGTGGGGAGACCCCCAGGGTAGCTGTTAGAGACTCATGTTTGTAGTCCCAGCCCCTGCCCCCTGCCCCGCTGCCCTTGATTCGTCTGTTGACATCTAATCATCAGTGTGAGGTGGGGCGTTTGGGAGGTGAGCAGGTCATGAGGGTAGAGCCTCATGATGGCATTAATGCCCCTATAAAAGAGGTCCCATAGGGCTCCGTCGCCTGCCTGAAAGGGGTCACCACATGGGGACACAGTGAGAAGCTGGGTCCTCACCAGACTCTGAATTTGCAGGTCCCTTGATCTTGGCCTTCCAGCCCCTGGAGCCAAAGGAAACAAACACCTGCGCCCGATAAGCCCTGAGTCCGCAGTCCTGCGCCCGAGCAGCCAGACACACCAGGCCCCCGGCAAGGGGACTCCACACACCAGGCCAGGATGACCCTCCCATTCACAAGCGCCTCTCGCTTATTTTGAGAGAAACAAATTTCCATACCAAATAAGGCGGTGGACTTCAGAGCCTCTGCCCACTTCGCACAATTCCTTTTAAGTGTCCAAACGCAATTACACTTGGAACTTGCCAGGATTCGGCCTCCCCCGGCCTCCCCATGTAAACAAGTGTTCCAGCTGGGCTCCAGCTGGCTGCCCTGGAGAGGAGGGGACAGGTCACCACACTGCCTGCTGCCGGCCAGCCTCTCTCTCAGCCTTGGGTGTGGACCTTGAGCCTCTAGGATCCCAGAGTCCCCTCCCCACCCCATCCCTGAAAAACGGACCCCAGGAGGCCAGCTGGACCACGAGGGGAGCAGTGCAAGGCTCCCTCTTCCACGCTAAGGTTTGCACATGGCCAAGACAAGCAGGAGGCGGGCAGCTCCCAGGGCAGGTGCAGGGGCAGCTCCGAGTCTCATTTCCCTCCAGAATGCCCACAGAGGCACACCCCTCCCAGTCGGGGCACCATGCTCCCACAGGAAAAGCTCAGAATTCCCTTGGGCTTCCTGGACCCTGAGAAAGTTGGCCCCAGGCAGGAGGGAAGTCCTCTCACCACCCCCTCCTCCTGGCCACCCTGCTGGCTCCTGCACTCTGCAGCCCCTACCCCTACCATGCCTGCGGGGGGGCCCCAGGTGTGAACGAGTCCCAGGACCCCCACCAGGGGCTCAAGGAGAAGGGGGCCCCGCCTCATCCTCCGTCTGAGCAGCACGGGCACCCGGCACCGCAGCCCGCCAGTTTCCAGCCCGCTTGCCGAGCGCCGTGATTTTCCACTTGCGCCATCTGATTGCTATTAGGGCTGAGAAAAGGGAATTCCTGGTCCATAAGCCCGCAGGGGGCCCAGGCCGAGTCCCGGGGTGGAAAGGGGGAGGGGTGCCGCCTGGGCAGTGCTGCCCACCTCTCTGCCAATTTGGAGTTGCCCCTCCATTGAGCCCTCGCCCTGAGCCCCTGAGTAAATTAAAACAACTGGGTGGGGACCAGTCCCTCTTGGGCCAGCCTGCCCCAAAATGCCCACTGGGGGCAGACCGAAGGCCCCAGGCAAGTGGACAGCCAGTGCTCCCTCTCCCGGGCAGCCTTGCAGAGCAGCAGAATGCGAGGGAGATGAACAGCTGGACTCGGGCTGCAGTGCTCGGGCCAACATGACGTCATCAGGCGGAGAGAAGAGTTCCCTGTGGGGCTGGTGGGGGGGCTCCTGAGCGGGGCATTCCTTCCTGAAGCCTCATCCCTGCTCAGCCCCTCCTCCTTCTCCCCTCCCCCTCCTCCTCCTGCCGGGCCAGGAATTGGGTTTGGGGCGGGTTCTGCTTCCAAAGCCGCCTCTTCCAGCAGGCGAGGGCTCTACTCTGAGCTCGCATTTTCCGAGGCTCTGGGCCGTGCTCAGCGCTGGCCTGCTGCCCCCGCGGGGTCGGCCGGCCGGAGGCGGGAGTCACAGGAAGAACCCTCCACAAAGGGAGGCCTCCTCGGATCAGGACAGCTGCAGGTAGTTCTGGGGGCCCAGGGTCCAGGGGAGGGTGTTTCAAGAACCTAGGCTGCAGAGTGAGGGCCAGGCAGAGGAGGAAAATGACGCGGGCACCGTCAGGGCAGAGAGGTGGACGCTGTCCAGGCAAGCAGCTCCCAGAAACCCTAAGGCCCCAGGAAGGGAGCCCTGAGACCCCAGAAAGGCTGTCACCCACCAGAGACGCTCCGCTGCCACTCCTGAGGCTCCAGGGTTCTGGGGCCATGGGGAACTTAAAAAGCCCCCCTCCTGTGGCAGGACCCCCTCCTGTGGTGAGGCCCGAGCTGGCCTCACCCCCAGCCCCACTGTCCAGCTCCTGCTCTGGGCTCCTGGGGATGAAGGCTCCCCTCGGTCCCTTCCCCAGCCTCACTGGCCATTCAAGCATGCATTCCGGAGGGGCTGGAAGGGAACACCCAGCAGGCAGTGTCCACAAGCGGGGAGATGGCTGCCCCTGCTCTCAGCCCTGGGGTGCACACGGGGTTCCGTGTGGGCAGCCACAGGAGGTTGGGCAGCTGTAGTCCCGCCCTCTCCCAGGCCAGCGGCCTGATGAAGCTGTTGGCCTTGGGTGGAAGCGGTTCCTGGAACGTTCTGCAAGGTCTCAGTTTCCCTAGACAAGCCTCTTCAATCCAAGCTGTTAAGCGGGGACTCCAGGCCTGGAGTGAGGAAACAGAGGCTCTGTGTCTGGGGGAGCGAGGCAGGCCCCTCTGACGGCAGTGCCTGCTGGCCCAGCCCAAGCAGCGGCCAGGGGAGGAGGAGAGGGGCTGGGATGGCCCCAGCTGCACCGGGGCTGGGTCAGGGTGGGGCGGGGGTGAAGGGAGAGGAGGAGCTTCCTTAGGGCAAGGCTGCAGGAGACGGACAGGTAGCCAGGCCACTCTTGGGCGTGCTCCGAGGGGAGGCTCAGGTGTGAGCTGCGCTGGCAGTTTTTTGGGGTCAGCTTCAGTGGAAACTAGTTCTGTCACAGCCCAGATCCCACCCATAGGGGCACATGCACACACGCACTCATGCACTCACACACTCGCGCACACACAAACACACGCGTGCACGCACTCATGTAGACACACACGGACACACACGCACACATGCATGCAAGCACACGCACATATGCACACACATGCACTCACACACGTACACACCCACCCATGCACGCACATACATGCACACACGCATACACACGCTCACACACCCGCACACACGCACTCACACATAAATGCCCCCATACACGTGTCACACACATGTCCTTTAATATTTCCATCTGGGATCCACTGGCTTCTAGATCTTTCTGTGCATGAGTAAAATCGCTTTTCAGGTCGTCCCTGGTAGGACAAGTACGGGCACACAGGGACACCCACATATAGAGAAAGCAAATGGCAGAGAGGGGAGCTGGAGGCCCCCACTACATGCCCACCTGCAGCGTGGGGGGGCAGCCCTTGGGACACTAGTTGGTGTAGCTGGGGTCTAGGCTGATCAGGGTGAATGGGTGAGGCTCCTGTGAGTCAGGACATCCCTGGAAACAAGGCTGGGGTCCCAGACCTAGGGGTGGTGAGTGTCTAGAAGTGTCCCCAAAAAGAGTAGGGGCAATGGAGAGGGCTTGAGGGGGCTCTTCCCAGGGACCAGGAAGGATGAGGGCAGGTGGTAGGTCTGGGGCTGCAGGGCAGGAAAGCTTGGACAGGCCCCAGAGCTTGGAGAAGGTGCGGCCTGTCGGTGGCAACGGGACAGTGGCCCAACTGGAGTCCAAGGAGGGAGACTAAAGACGCACAGTCGCAGCACCGGCTGTCTGCAAACCCACAGCACACACACCACGAACGCACTGGCTCGCTCCGGCACATAGGGTGCTCCCACCCTGGGGCACCCCGAAGGCCCCAGGCTGAGTCACCCACAGGCCAGGCACAGGTGCCCAAAGACGCCCCTTGAAGGCGCAGGGCGGCGCGGTCCCGCTGCGCGGGCCGAGGGGAGCCCGGCCACTGAGTGGGAGGGGTCCTGGCAGAGACCCCTGGGGCTGCACTTGCGCCGCCAGCTCCGGGAGGCCAAGAGTTAAAGAGGGGGCGGGCCACATGCACAGACGGCCACCCCTTCCAGCCAATGGTGGGCGCGGAGGCCAGGGGCACGGCCCGCCCCGGGCGGGAGGAGTGGGCGGCGGGCCGGAGCGCGTGGCTGGCGGAGGCCCGCGCGGCGCAGAGGAAAGAATTTCCGGGGAGTTGAGTTGAGCGGGCTGCCAAGCTGTCCCCTTCGGGAGAGAAGGAGCCTGGCAGCCTGTGACCCGGGCTGTACCCGGCAAGGCCCTTGTCGCTCATAGTGTCAGCTTCCCCCCCCCAGCACAGCAGGAAGTAATAGGTGCTTTCCTGAAGGGCAGAGCTCAGGTTGGGGGACAGGGGTCAATTCCAGGGGATCCAACGCAGGCACACCCATGAGGTCTGGCCGGTCATAATGGACCGGCCTCCAGCAGGGTCGCCCCCTCCCCAGGCCTCCCATTGGTCTCCCATCTTAGGGTAAGTGCAGCTTCCCCTCCCCACGCCGGAACCCCGGGCCTCTACAGCCGCCTCCATTCCTGGGCAGCTGCTCCAGACACAAATCTGCAGAGCTGCAGGGCGTGGTGTGGTAATGGGTGTGCCTTTTGGCCAGTGACCTTGCCCTCTAAGCCCCAGGAGCGCCCATCAGAGGGGCAGGAAGATACCTGGCTCATAGCTGGTCATGAGGACCAGACCGGGTGATAGGTGTAGGCCGGCCGCGGGGTGAGTGGTGGTGACAGTGATTGACCTGGCTAGCCTACCTCCCAGGCACATGTAGGGGAAAGACCAGGTGCCTCAACATGTTACAAACAGGCTCAGCCAGAGCCCTCCTCCTTCAGGGGTCCCCCCTGCCAGAAATGATCCCTCTTCCCCTGCTCCTCCTTCGGGGACCGATTGCTGGGAAACCCCTGTCCCACACCAGGCAGAACACAAAATACGTGCCCAAAACATGTGTGTGGGTAAATAAATGCATGTCTGCAACCGCAGCCTGGCTCCAGAACTCTACAAGCAGAGGGGCTTCTTTTCCAGTGAGGGGCAGTGGAGCTGAGGAGTCCACAGGCAGGAGGGGGTGGTGCCCCAAGAGTGACCTCCAGAATCTCACCAGGACAGTCCCACAACACCCCTGCCTCTGAGGGAATGGGGTGATTGCCTTTCCTCTAAGGAAAGCTGGCCTGTGGCCAGCTGAGAGCCACAGGCCTTGGGGACCTAGGCATGGGGGTCCGGGAGGGGGAGGGGTAGAAAGCCACTCTTCAGGGAGGAGTCCCTGCTGCCCTCATCTACCCTCTCTCTGGGTTTCTGCCAGGTGGGTGTGCAGACTGGTGAGCTGCCAGCCGGGGCCCACACACACCAGGCCTGGAGATGGCTGGGAACTGCTCCTGGGAGGCCCATCCCAGCACCAGGAATAAGGCAAGTGCCACAGGCAGAGCGCCCCAGGTCTGCCCGGACGGTTGTGGGTGGGAGGGGCACACCCAGCCCAGTGTCTCCTCCCCCATCTCCCCCTTCCTGCGCCCCCCCCAGCTCTGGACCCACAGCAGACAGTGGGCCACTCTGGGCTATGTGGCTGGGCATGAGTTCCCTGGCCCCTCATATCGTCCTGTCCTCATCAGGGAGGCAAGCACCAGGACGGGACCCTCTCAAGGTCCCTCGCTGTGCTGACCCTGGGTGGCCTTTGTAGCATCCTTGTGAGGTCTCGTTTCATCTCTTCCCTGCAGAGGTGGGATGGTCAGCTACTCACCGCAGCCAGGCGGGCCAGGAAGCCCTGGGACGCAGGCTCCAAGGTGGCTGTTGGGAAAAGATGCTCGGTGCCACAAAGAAAAATTAGCACTGAGACTTTCACAGTTGCTGAAAGGATCTTTCAGCAACGCAAATTTTTACGTCCTGGACTGCAGGAAGGGCACTGTCACCAGCCATCTTGTCACAAGAGTACAAAGAACAAAGGGAAACACACATTTATCCCTCATGCATTTGGGGTCGTCCTTACTGCTGTGTCTAATCTCCATTGGCTGGGGCCAGACCTTGCAATCTAAACTAAAACTCAGTTGGCTAATAACTTAAAACTTTTCTAAACAGGTCAAAGCAATGGAGAGCTGGGACATGCCTGTGAGCACGAGCAGCACAGATATCTTGGTTGAAGTACAAGCACTTTAGAATGTGCTACGTGCCTGTGAGCACGGCATGTCTAACAGCTACGTAGGATAGGGCTTCACAAAGTTATTAGCACACTTATGATTTATTCGTTAACAAGAAAGGAAACTTTAAAAAGGAACTTTTCTACTTCCCACAGTGGCCCTGATGTCATGTGCTCCGTGGAGCCTTGCGGGTCCTGGGCCACTCTGAGGGCGTTGCCCAGGGTCCATTAGTCATGAGTCACCCACCCTGAGACTCTACCACCCCCTCCAGGCTGACCCTCCTCCTTCTGCCCTCCATCTGCCTAGTCCCTTACTTCTCTGAGTCCCTTGAAAAGTCTGGGATTTCCTTCTGAATCTCAGGCAAAACACTCTCAAGTCGGAAGGGTCTCTTGAATTCCTATCCATCCTCTTCTGCATTTGAGAAACTGAGGCTTACACCCAGGTAGTAACTTGACTGGGATCAGCCCCTAGGCCAGAAGCAGACTGGAGACTCCTGCCCAACCCCCGGGATCTCGCCCCCATGCCCTTGTGCCCTCTCCCTCATTCCTGTAGTGACTGCTGTGGAGTGGCAGCCCCAGGAGGCAGATTGGATTGGTGGGTCGGGTGGGACAGTCTGCAGAAACTCCCAGCGAAAGGCAGAGCTGGGGTGGGGCCCGGCTCCGGAGCAGGCATTTTACAGAGCGGTATGTGGCTGGTCACAGCAGCTACACGCCCAGTGATTCACGCCGCCTCCCGCTCTGACTCCACGAGGGGATTGCAGACTTTTTCCAGTGTGCATGCAGGAGGCACTGAGTAAGCTGGCCGCCTCCATCCAGCCCTGAAGCCCAGCTCTTTCCTGGCGCCTGAGCTGGTCCTCCTGGGCCTGTTTGGGCACTGGATCCTACAGATCACTGGGTCTAGTTCCCAGCCCAGAGGAGTGTCCAGGTCACCCACAGGAAAGAAAAGCTAAGGAGGGGGATTTGGGGCACACAGACCAGCAGACAGTGCCGCTGCACCAATAAATGAATTTAGAGGATGTCAGGGAGGGAGCAGGGTCCCCTCACGGTGCCAGCCCTGACCCCACGGTCTCCCCAGAGTTTCGCCAACACCTCCAATCCTGTTTTCAGATTCCCCTTGACCCGAGCAGGCCAGGAGGTCTCTCCCTTTGCAATAGGGCGTCAATCCCAGAGAACAGTCTCTCAGGACCCCGCTTTCCGCCAGAGCTGGGAGCCATGTGAAGGTGGCAGAATGGATCCTGCCTTCCTAACCTCTTTCGTTAGGGAGCCCTGGAGACAGATACCAGCCTTAGGGGGAGAATGCTGGGGCAGATCCCCTATGTGGGGAGGGAGGGGAGTGAGCGTTCTCCAGGCAGGCGGCCTTTGCCTCTGAGACGCGAGGTCCCGAGAGGACCCCCTGAGAACTGAAGCCAGCTTGCAGATAGATGGGTTGTTCGGCTCGCACATCGTATGTAAACGTTAACATTTAAAGATGGAGTAGTTCACAGTGCAGTCGAGAGTTCAGGCTTCTCCGGGGAGTGGGGGAGGACAGTCAGCCACTCCAGCCCAGGCATCCCCTGGCCCCCACCGGCTGGAGCACAGCAAGCTGCCTGCTTGGCTCAAGAGAAAGGCTTTCGGGTTTGCCATCCTCTCCACTCTCCCCTGTTCCTTGCACCTGGCCACCTGCTTGCAGTCACACGCAAGCCTTGACCCTGAGGGCAACCCCGACACTCAGCTGGGGTCCACTCTTACAGCTGCACCCGTGGTTGAGGTATTGAAATGCTCCCTGCAGCTTGACAAATAGCTGCTCCCGCCCCGCCCCAGGGACCGCCTGGACTTTCCCGCAGTCTGGAAACCCCAGGGGCAGCCCTGGCTCATCAGGGAGCCACCTCCCATCCCACTAGAGTGGACAGGGTCCAGCTCCGGGGAAGGCCTAGGTCCACTCATTTTTTTAAATATAACTTAGAAGTGATTTTACTTCTTCAAATAGTTTTCTGTGTTTTGAAACATTGCAAGATTTTGCAAGAATAGTACCATGCCCAGCAATACTTCACCTCAGTTGGTCATCTGTAACCCTTCACCATGTGCTTTCTCGCTGTCTCTTGATGGATAGACTTTTTCCCCAAAACTATTTGAAAGTAAATTGCAAAGCCGGGCATGGTGCCTCACACCTGTAATCCCAGCCCTTCTGGAGGCCAAGGTGGGCAGATGACCTCAACTCAGGAGTTGGAGGCAAGCATGGTGAAGCCCGTCTCTACTAAAAACGTAAAAATTAGTCGGTCATGGCGGCGGGTGCCTATAATCCCAGCTACTCAGGAGCCCGAGGCAGAATTGCTTGAAGCTGGGAGGCGGAGGCTGTAGTGAGATGAGATGGAGCCACTGCACTCTAGCCTGGGCAATAAGACCAGATGGTCTCAAAAGCAAATAAACAAATGAAAGTAGATTGCAGACACCAAGCCCTTGACGCCCATGTAGCCTGTATCTTCTAAGAACATGGACGGCCCGAAGCCTCATCGTGAGAATGCACATAGCCGGCGTACATTTTCACATTCAGGAGAGGTAACAGCGATGCAACACCATTATCTATCCACTGTCCACACCCACATTTCCCCAGTGGTCCCAGAGACAGTCTTTCCAGCAGCTGTTGAGATCCGGGTATAACTCAGGATCCTATTGCAGTGTTTATGTGAGTCTGAAAGGGCTCTGCAGTTTTTCTGCCTTGCATGACTTGGATGCCTTTTGGACAGTCTGACCAGTGGGCAGCCTGGCACCCTTCCTGGGCACTGATGGGTGCTACCCCCACTCCTGTAGGTGCCATTCTGTGCTGCTAGCTCTAGACTCTGGGACGGAGAGTTACCATCGGGTGGGGTCAGGGGTGGTCGAGGACAGAGTTGCAGCCAGTTCGCTGCTCCACAGCCAATGCCCTACAGACCCCCTCCCTGTCCCATGTCCCTCATCGGGACACCCGTGCTGGGCCCCAGGTGCAGGTGTGCATGTGGGGACCGGCTGGCATCACAGCTGTCCCCCTCTGCACCTGCACAGATGTGCCCTGGCATGAGCGAGGCCCCAGAACTCTACAGCCGGGGCTTCCTGACCATCGAGCAGATTGCGATGCTGCCGCCCCCGGCCGTCATGAACTACATCTTCCTGCTCCTCTGCCTGTGTGGCCTGGTGGGCAACGGGCTGGTCCTCTGGTTTTTCGGCTTCTCCATCAAGAGGAACCCCTTCTCCATCTACTTCCTGCACCTGGCCGGCGCCGACGTGGGATACCTCTTCAGCAAGGCGGTGTTCTCCATCCTGAACACGGGGGGCTTCCTGGGTGCCTTTGCCGAGTACGTCCGCAGCGTGTGCCGGGTCCTGGGGCTCTGCATGTTCCTCACCGGCGTGAGCCTCCTGCCGGCCGTCAGCACAGAGCGCTGCACGTCGGTCATCTTCCCCGCCTGGTACTGGCGCCGGCGGCCCAAGCGGCTGTCTGCCGTGGTGTGCGCCCTGCTGTGGATCCTGTCCCTCCTCGTCACCTGCCTCCATAACTACTTCTGCATGTTCCTGGGCCGCGGGGCCGCCGGCGCAGCCTGCAGGCACATGGACATCTTCCTGGGCATCGTCCTGTTCCTGCTCTGCTGCCCGCTCATGGTGCTGCCCTGCCTGGCCCTCATCCTGCACGTGGAGTGCCGGGCCCGGCGGCGCCAGCGCTCCGCCAAGCTCAACCACGTCATCCTGGCCATGGTGTCCGTCTTCCTGGTGTCCTCCATCTACTTAGGGATCGACTGGTTCCTCTTCTGGGTCTTCCAGATCCCGGCCCCCTTCCCCGAGTACGTCACCGACCTGTGCATCTGCATCAACAGCAGCGCCAAGCCCATTGTCTACTTCTTGGCCGGGAGGGACAAGTCGCAGCGGCTGTGGGAGCCGCTCAGGGTGGTCTTCCAGCGGGCCTTGCGGGACGGCGCTGAGCTGGGGGAGACTGGGGGTGGCACGCCCAACACGGTCACCATGGAGATGCAGTGCCCCCCGGGGAACGCCTCCTGAAAGCCCAGCACCTGCGGGGGTCGGGGGCAGGGGCAGGAAGCGGCCTCCAGACCCTTCGCCTTGGAACAGGAGTGGGCAGCTGCCTCTGAGTCCACATAGGAGGAAAAAGATCTGTTTCCTCTCCCTACTGCCTGGCCTGGAGGCTCCAGGGGTGGCTGGGAGACTGTGTAGCCACCTGCAAACAGCCCCTGTGACCCCTGCCTGCCTCCCCCAGCCATTCTGCCTCCCTAGGGACCCCTTGTACAGAAGTTGCCCCCAGATGGTGGGGCCCCTCCTTGTCCCAGGCTGGTCAGTAAAGGAGAAGAGGTGGTCACCCAGCCCAGCCACTCTGCCTCTGGGGTCAGCCCTCCTTAACCGTGTCCCAGCCAGCACCAGGCCAGCAGCCTCATCCCCACCATCTGGGTTGTTCTTGGATTCAATCCTCTCCAGGCCGCGGTGAGCAGATCTGAAGGAAATGGTGCGTCTGGAAGAAGTTCTGGTTCACAGGCCTCGTAGGCAAGTCTTTCTGCAGACAACTTCCCTGCCCCCCGTCGAATCATTCCATGACTGTGGTGGGGTGATTTCCGGTCATGTCAAGGCACTGGAGACAGCAGAGACCTCTGGCCGCCCTGGGTAGTTGACTGCCTTTTCTGACTCCGGGATGGGCCAGGGCTGGGCTGCCTCCGGGAGTGCTCCGGGTATCCCGCAGGCCATGAGGACCAGCTGGGCAGCTCCTGGACAGCGTCTGGGCTCCAGCCCCGACCTGTAAGTGGACACTGGCTCCACCCTGGCCACCAGGGGACTGACGCTGCAGTGCTCACCTACAAGTGGCCCAACGTAGCCAAAGGAAGTTTTATAAGAGACAATAAAATGTGTATCAATAAATATTTTCTAACTTGCAGCCAGGAAGGCTTCATGCCCGTGGTCCTACCCTGGTCCCTGTTTCCTCCAGCGAGGATGCCCTAGGGTGGGGAGTCCTGGGACTGGCGCCCCCCTCACCACCCTCCCCAGCTCCCCTGCACACCCTGCTCTTTGCCTCTGCTCTGGGGCCTCCTCCTGGGGCTCTGGCTGCACAGGCTTGTGCTCCAGCTCCTGTGGCTTGTCCATTCCCTGCCAGAGAGAGACGGTCATCCAGTCCTCTGCCAGCATCTGCCAGGGCCCCTTCTCAGCTCAGAGGCCCCCACAGCCTCTAGGAGCCTCAGCTCTTACCTCCTCCACGCCACGCCTGTGTCGGCCACCAGGGTCCTGCCTGTGTCCACCAGAGGGTTGCTGCCTCTCCTGCTGTTGCCCCTGTTCAAGATGCCCCTCTCCGTCCTGAGATCCCTGAGCCAGGCCAGCCTCCCCGTGCCCAGACACCTCTCTACAGCCCAGTGATAGGCTGGGAGCCCTCCCCGGTGACAGCCCAACCAGGGCCAGGCTAAACAAGTTCCTGGCTGGCCCTTTTGCCAGGAGAGAGATCAGGGCAAAGGCATTGGTGCCCCCAGTCAGGAAACGTGGCTGACAGAGCTGGGACCCTCTGCAGAGCAGAGCCAGAGGTGGGCAGGCAGGCAGTGCTTCAAGCTCCAAGCTCTAGCTGGGAATGGGCAGAGGCGTGGGCAGTGCTGCCCGGCTCACCCACCCAGCCGCCCGGGATCCTGGCCTTCTACTTGCAGACCCTGGAGCCTGCTCGGCCTGCCCCTGGTGACATGGTCCAGCCCTCAGTGGGCTGCCCGCAAGTGTCTGTCCCTGATGGTCCACCACCCAGCCAGCCTGACTTCCACTGCCCTCCTGCCCACTCAGGCCACTACTTCTCTGTGCTCCCCTTCCTACCAATCCTGACTGGGTCCTCCCAGCAAGGCCATCATGCTATGAAAAGAGGGGATCGAGCCGGGCGCGGTGGCTCAAGCCTGTAATCCCAGCACTTTGGGAGGCCCAGGCGGGTGGATCACGAGGTCAAGAGATCGAGACCATCCTGGTCAACATGGTGAAACCCCGTCTCTACTCAAAATACAAAAAATTAGCTGGGCACGGTGGCGCGTGCCTGTAATCCCAGCTACTCGGGAGGCTGAGGCAGGAGAATTGCCTGAACCCAGGAGGCGGAGGTTGTGGTGAGCCGAGATCGCGCCATTGCACTGCAGTCTGGGTAACAACAGTGAAACTCTGTCTCAAAAAAAAAAAAGAAAGAAAGAAAGAGAAGAGGGGATCTCGCGTGGCCTGAAGGGAGAGGTTCCAGGACCTCTAGGCCATGAAAGTCGCATGTCCTCACCTGTGCCCTCCCCGTGCTCAGAACGAGCCCTGCCATCCTCAGAACCCCACCCTCCCCAGGGCTGGTCATAGGATCCCAGAAGAGCAGAGCTGGAGACCACCACACCACAGCTCATTTGGGGACCCAGAGAAGCCAGGTGGGTCCTGAGCAGACATGCCCAGGGTCAGGGCTGGGACCCCACCCAGTGGCAAAACTCCACCAGCATGGCATCTTGGCTACACAGGATGAATCACAAGTAAACAGAAGCACGTCCCTGTTCTGAAGGCAGCCAAGGCGGGGGTTGGCATCCGGAGCCCTGGCTCCTCCTCAGGGCCCAGAGCACCCCAGTTCCTGGGAACTCACCTCTTCCTTAGGAGTCCCCACCCCAGGACTCCAGCCCTGAGCCCTCATGTGGAGCTGCTGACCTAGGAGGAAGGGGCCTCCCTGTCTGGGTGTGGCTGCAGCGGCTCAGAGCCCAGGGCCGGTGAGGGGCGGGCAGCCTCACCCAGGAGCAGGGCCTGGAGGTCAGGAACAGGCTGGGCCCGACTCTAGGAAGAGGCATTTGTCCTGATGGGCTCTAAGGCAGGAGGGGCAGGGCTGAACCCCAGGAACTGGGCCTCCCCTAACCTCTGGCCCTTCTCAGGTACAGATCTTCACAGTCTTGCCTGGGAGCAGCTTTCTTCCCCTCCATCCCCCCGCAAAGCCCCAGGAGGATTCCCGCAGCTCCATGGACCACCTCGTTCTCTGCGCTAATGGAGGGAGACTGCACAGATGATTAGACGGACAGGAACTGCCCACTCTTGCTCACTTTCCTCCTCCTTCCTTTGGTATTTAATTATTAAAGTGGGCTTGGGAGGAGCCAGGGGCTGCGGGGGAGATTTCCATCCCACGGCTCTGGGAGAAGGCTCCCCAGCAGGTCACAGGACGGAAGGGGGGTCACAGGACCAGCACTTCTGGGCTGCCTTCATTGTTACAAAGCCAACTTAGTAACAACCATGTGGTATGTGGGAAGGGTGGGGTGAAGGGGCAGGGGTGGGGGCACCAGGCAGGGCAGAACTCACCGCTTTTCCATGATTCTTGCCACCCATTACCTCTATAAAATCAAGCTGTTCTTTTATATTATGCAAGGGACGAGCAAGAACAAATTTGGAAAGTCAAGAGCAAACCTCGGGGAGGTAGAGGGTCACCACCTATGAGCCATGGGACCTCAGTCCTGCTGTGCCTCAGTTTCCTTGGATAAACCAGCTACATCGCTGACTTCCAGGAGTTGGTGTATGGGCTGGGGCAGCGGCCAGTGAGCCTAATTGCCCGGTTGGGCGACCAGGGCAGGGAGCAGAGTGGCCACTGCAGAAGGAATGTGCCTGTGAGCTGTCTGTCCACAGCACCAATCTGTTGGTTGGGGACGTACTGTGGGCAGTGGGTGCTGGTCAAGAGCTGCACGCAGGTATCCTGGTGACTGTCCAGGCAGGGCTACGCGGCCCACGCTGTCAGCCCCAGCTGTGGAAGTGGGGTGACTGTCCATGCACCATGTACGCAGCCCACGCTGTCAGCCCCAGCTGTGGAAGTGGGGGTCAGGCATTCAATGGAGTTTCTCGTCCAAGGTCAGTCGAATGGGTGGACGGCCCTGGCTGGAAGCCCCCATCAGCATCCAGGGACTCCCCACTGTGGCCTTCCTGCTGCCCTGGAAACTCAGGTCTCTGACCTTTTTTTTTTGGAAATGGAATCTCACTCTGTCACCCAGGCTGGAGTGCAGTGGTGCAATCTCAGCTCACCACAACCTCTACCTCCCGGGTTCAAGTGATTCGCCTGCCTCCGCCTCCCAAATAGCTGGGACTGCAGGCACACACCACCATGCCCAGTTAATTTTTGTATTTTTAGTAGAGACGGGGTTTCACCATATTGGCCAGGCTGGTCTCGAATTCCTGACCTCATGATCTGCCTGCCTCGGCCTCCCAAAGCGCTGGGATTGCAGGCGTGAGCCACCACAGCTGGCCAGCAGGTCTCTGACCCTCTGTCTCCCGTCAGCAAAGTGCTGGGAGTTGGAATTCCGGGGAGATGCATGGAGTGGCCAGGACATGCCCCATCACAGCCTCCAGATAACCCAGACAGGCCACTGAGACCTGGCCACAGTTTTAGGGTATGGGTTTCTGAATGAAAGCAGGGGAATGGGAACTAGGTGCTCAGCAGACACGCCACAAAACAGCCTCATCGCCTCTGCCTCTGTCTCCCATCTTCATAAAAAGAAACAGATGCCTCTCTGGCATCCGCCCAGCTGTCCCAAATCCCTTGTTGTTTTCAGATAACCTGAGTTGTATGTTTTATACCAGGATGTTTAAGCCCAGGATCTTTTCACATCTGCACAGCTTGGCTCAGAATCCTCAGCCAGGACTGTCCCTCCTCCGCGGGAACCAGGGCCGCGGCTGGGAGGTGCGGTGGGGACGTGGGTCGGTCGGTGTATGGTCCAGCCCCTCAGCATACAGGGAGACGACCAGGCCTGGCATATGTGCCCTTCCACAGGCTGGTGACAAGGCCAAAAAGCTGGGCAAACACATTGCAGAGATCTTCCCAAACCAAAACCACTGAGAACTCGAGTGCAAAAATATTCCCTTTAAGCCAGCAGGAGCTCGAAAGTTGAAGAACTTGGGCACAGTATACAAAATCAAAATTCACGGAGAGCTCTGCTGGGTGAGTCAGAGGCGCCAGCCCAAGGTTCCTGGCCTGTGAGAGGACGCTCCCCACTCAGGCAGATTCTTTTTAAATGTCTTTTTAATTCATTGACTCGAGGCCTAATTTACATACAGCAAAACTGACCCATTTAATACACAGTTTAATTGTCTTAGACAAATGTGTATGTGCCCAGGTCATCACCAAATCAATACACAGAACTCCCCCCAGAGTCCCCTGCACCACTGGGCAGTCAGTGCAGCCTCAGGCACACCCCTGCCCCCACCTGGGCAGACCACCCACCTCTGCTTTCATGCCACTATAGATTAGTGTCCCACGCAGACTTATACACCGTTATCAGACAGGATTCTGAGTGACAAGTAACAGAAGCCTGGGGTAATCTAGCTTTGGCGCGTGGTGTAGGTGGGGGTATGTGCATTTAAGGGAATTTACTGACTCAGGAAGTTCCTGAAGTGATTCTGGCTTCAGACGCAGCTGGATCCAGGGCCGCAAGTGAGGTCTGCTGGGCCGCTTCCTTCTCACCTGTTTTCATCTCCACTGTGGTCTCCGTTCCATTTATTCTCAGTGGAGAAACTGAACAGCAGGTAAGCGGCAGTGCTGGGCACATCTTCCATAAATTCCGCAATCCCAGCAGGAAGACAGCACCGCCTTCTCGGGATTCCGGCTGAAGTCCTGATACCTCACGCACTGGCCAGGTCAGGGCAATGCACTCTCTCAGGAGCTGGAGGCAGAGACGGGGACAGGGGATGACAGCCACCCCACCTTAGCCCAGTGGACTCAAAACAGGGAAGAGGTGCACCCAAGGTGAAACTGGCAGGCAGGGCCGGGCGCGGTGGCTCATGTCTGTAATCCCAGTACTCTGGGAGCCGAGGTGGGCGGATTGCATAAGGTCAGGAGTTTGAGACCAGCCTGGCCAGTATGACGAAACCCCATCTCTACTAAAAATACGAAAATTAGCCGGGCATGGTAGTGCATGCCTGTAATCCCAGCTACTCGCGAGGCTGAGGCAGGAGAATCACTTCAACCTGGGAGACGGAGGTTGTAGTGAGCTGAGTTCGCACCACTGCACTCCAGTCTAGGTGACAGAATGAGACTCTATGTCAAAAAAATAAAGAAATAAACTGGTAGGCAAATGGCAGGTGCTGGCCATGTTCCTCCCCTTCGTCCACCCTCCACGTGCCCAATTCTTTCCTACATGCTGGGTTTTTTTTGTTTGTTTGTTTGTTTTCTGAGATGGAGCCTGGCTCTGTCGCCCAGGCTGGAGTGCAGTGATGCAATCTCGGTTCACTGCAACCTCGATCTTCTGGGTTCAGGCAATTCCCCTGCCTCAGCCTCCTGAGTAGCTGGGATTACAGGCATGTGCCACCACACCCAGCTAATTTTTGTATTTTTAGTAGAGACAGGGTTTCACTATGTTGGTCAGGCTGGTCCACATGTGAGTTTTAAATGCTCCCACCCACAATCTGTAGCTGTGTTATTTACAACAGAAAATGTCTTCCTTCCCACTGAAGAGAGGAGCAAAGTCAATGGCAGGGCCCGCCTCCCAGCTCCGAGCCCAAGCCCTGGGTGTTATTCCCACCACCCTCCATCAGATCCACAAACGCTTCCTCTTGAACGGTACTTGTACTTTCTGGGGATGCTGTCACCAACACCACAGGCTGCCAGTTGGGGGCGGGGCTTAAACAACAGAAATGTACTTTCTCTCGGTCCTGGAGTCCAGAAATCCAAAATCAAGGCGACACAGGGCCGGTTCCTCCTGAGGCCTCTCTCCTTGGCTTGCAGACAGCTGCCTTCTCCCTGTGCCCTCACAGGTCCCTCTGTGAGTGTCTGTGTCCTCAACTCCTCTTATAAGGACTCCAGTCAGAGATAGGGTCACTCCAAATATGGCTACCTTCCAAGGAACGGGGGTGGTAGGGGAGACCCAGTCCAGGCCACAACGGTACCCTCTGGTGAAATGACGGTCACTCTCCAGACACACAACTTACCATGGAAAGGAAAAAGGAAATCACAACAATTTCTTTTTAATTCCCACTTGGAAAAGGGAAGAACAAACCGGATGGTGGCTGTTGGTCTGCAGCACAGTCTAAGCCGGGAGACCAGCGCAAGGGGATTCTCGGTCATTCCAGCCCACCAGTGTGGTGGCCGGAGTCCACGACAGCCCAGTGACGCTGGCCACCCTAGTCTCATCCCCTCCCTGAGCGTATGATCTGTACCAAGGGGCTTGCTTCCTTTTTTCTTTTTTTATTTTTGTGGGTGGGGGAACCATGGTCTTGCTTTGTCGCCCAGGCTGGAGTACAATGGCGCGATCTCAGCTCGCCACAACCTCCGCCTCCTGGGTTCAAGTGATTCCCCTGCCTCAGCCTCCCAAGTAGCTGGAATTACAGGCGTCCGCCACCACGCCCTGCTAATTTTTTATATTTTTAGTAGAGACGAGGTTTCACTGTGTTAGCCAGGATGGTCTTGATCTCCTGACCTCCTGATCTGCCCAAAGTGCTGGGATTACAGGCATGAGCCACCGCACCTGGCAAGTAGCTTGCTTCTAACCAGTGGAGCACAGCGAAGCTGATTAGGCGGCACGGCACTGTGACCTCCATCTTGCTAGCAGACTCTCTCTCTTGCTGGCTTCAATGAAGCCAGCTGCCATGTTGTGGGCTGCCATATTGGAAAGGACCACATGGCAAGCAATTGAAGGCAGCCTTTGGCCAACAGCCAGCAATGAAGGGAGTCTCCTAGTCTGGTAGCCAGCAAAGAACTGAATCCCGTCAACAACCACATGAGCTTGAAAGCCGATTCTTCTCGGAGGGAGCCTTCAGATAAGACACCTGAGGGCACCACTCCTGATGTCACGTGTCCAAAGGTCTGGGGAAGCAGAGCTGAGCTGCCTCCCGACACACATGGCCCAAGGCAGAAAGTGGGCCTTTGCCAACCTCACGGTCGTCCCACCAGGACCCAGCCGATTGCACATGTAAAGGCGGGTATTTTCGACCTGTTTACCTGTATTGGGTATTTGTTTCTCCACTGGTTAGGAATCTTTGTTGCAAGTGACAGAAACCCCATTGAAACACACACACACACACACACACACACACACAGAGAGAGAGAGAGAGAGAGAGAGAGAGAGAATGGACTGGCTCTTATTATAAAAAGTCCAGGTGAAGATGGGCTTCAAGAAAAGCTGGATCCAGGACTGGGCACAGTGGCTCACGCCTGTAATCCTAGCATTCTGGGAGGCCGAGGTGGGTGGATCACCTGAGGTCAGGAGATCAAGACCAGCCTGGCCATGATGGTGAAACTCCATCTTTAAAAAAAAAGAGAGAGAGAAGCTGGATCCAGGTGCCTGGATCTGGGGACTCTGTCAATCAACTAGCAATTGGTCAAGAAATAGGAGCATCTCTACGTGCCAGGCGATGATCTAGGCACAGAAGGCACAAAAATGTGAGAACGGCCACCTTCCGGAAGCGTGTGTCCTTCTCAGCAGCCTGTCTCTCTTGGGTCTTGGCCCAGTCTCAGGCAGGATCTCACCTCCTGGGGAAGAGACAGGCACCATAGCTCCAGCACGGCAAATGCAAGATAGAGCCCAGGGAAGTCCTCTCTGTCGCTGCAGAGTCAGCACAGCCCACTCCCTGAAGACTGTCCCAAGTCAGTTGCCTAGATGTCACTTCTGACATCTGGGGCCCCCACGTTTTCCTTTCCTCGTGCACATTTGTCCAAAGCAGATGCCCTGCATCTCCCATGCCGACGCCTTTCCACTGCAGGGCGGGGGAGTTAGAATGAACACCATGCTGGCTCGGGTCCCTCCTAGAGACTCAGCCATCCATTGCTCCTCCCGTAAGGCCCACCGAGCACCTGCTCCGGGCCAGCACCTCGCAGGCTAGGTGCGACACCGGCCTCCATCCTGCCCTCAGGACTGCCACATCAGGACTCTTCACTCGCCAGGAGGAAGGGGGCCTCGGCCGGTGTGGGGAAAGGCCCGCCCGGCTGTCGGCCTGTGTGGCGCGTGTCTTCTTTCCAGGCCTGAGGGATTGCGGGCATTTTGGCCAGGACTTTGAGGCTCAGAGTGATCACCTGAACCGCCCAGTTCCCAGCTCCCGAGCGGTGGAACTCACACTGGAAATAGGAGCCAGGGCTCAGGGCCAGCTCTCCTTCCTCCCCACCCTCCGCAGGCAGCATCCTTAGTGAGTCCATTAGCCAGAGTGTCTCCCCAGGCAGGAATTGGGGGTAGTTGTAATAGCCTTTCCCAGCCCGCAAGAACCCCCATTCCCTCCGCAGCCTCACCTGAGAACCTCACAGTGGGTCTCGCTAATGCTGTGAGTTGTCCTCAGCCGTCCCAGGCGGCCGTCAGGAAGGGAGGCAGGGCCTCTCCTTGCAGGCTCCAGCCTCATCTTCCATTTCACTGCAGCCTAGCTATCTCCTGGGGGTGCTGGGGGCACTGTGCCAGGCCAGGCCCATTAGCCTTGAGCTGGCTCTTCTTGGCCAGCACCGAGGCACCCACATGCAGAGGCCCCGATGGGCAGGACAGGCACCCACCCTGTATTTATATGTCAGACTCCCCTTCCCACTGCTCAGAGGGAACCCAGCGAAGATCATCAGGGGATCCTGGGGACCGGCTCCTGTAAGGCTGGAGCAGCACTGCCCAGTAGGGGAGAAGCAGGGGGCTCAGGCCACAGCCAGGACAGGGGGAGGGGCTCAGGGGCCTGGGCTGAGGTGGCTGCTGAGGCCTCCAGCGCAGGAGTGGGCAGGCGCCAGCCACCTTCCCTGAGGACCACACGCTACGTCCAGGACAGGTGAGAGGGCTGTTTTTTTGCGGTCTGGGTGGAGGCCGGAGAGCGTGGTGGACAGAGGCAGCGCTCTACATCCCGCTGGAACTGGGGAGGGTCCCTGCTCTGCCAGGGTAGGCAGGTAGCCCAGCAAGCGTCTCCACTTCTCTGTGCCAAAGAAAGCAGAGATAATCAAACCCACTCGCAAACACACATAGCACTGACGAGTTCATGTCATCAGTCCTGGGACCTGCCACCCCAGGGTGACTGTGGAGCAGGGAGAAGCGTCGGGCAAGCTAAATTTAAGAAGACATAGTTTGTTTTTGAGAAAACAAGCTTATGAGACATTTTCATTTATGCAAAAAACATATATTTATAGGTAAATACACAGAAACAAAAATATTCAAGGATTTGAAAAAAAATGGGTATTAATAATGACCAATGTTTCATTTAAACCTATGAGTAGGTGTGATGTGGTGTTGACAAGAATGTATATTTTGTGTATTTGAAGTGGAGAGCTCTATAAATATTTATTAAGTTTACTTGTTCCGGATCTGAGTTCGAGTCCTTGATATCCTTATTAATTTTCTGTCTCATTGAATCTAAGTCTCTATGTATCTGGGTGTTAGGATTGTTAGCTCTTGTTGTTGCATTGATCCTTTTACCACTGTATCTTTGTTGCTTTAAAATCTATTTTACCCTATACGAGAGTTGCATCTCCTGCTCTTTATTTATTTATTTATTTCAGAATAAAGCAATATTTCCGTTCACCCTCCCTCTCTCTCTTCCTCTTTCTTCCTCTCCTTTACTCATTTTTTTTCTTTCTTTCCCTCTCTCAAAAAGAAAGAAATCAACTTGTAAACCTCTAGATCCAGGTCAGCAATATCTCTCTCATTGCTTGATTTCCTTCCTTCCCTTCCCTCCCTCCCTCCATCCCTCCCTTCCTCCCTTCCTCCCTTCCTTCCTCCCTCCCTTCCTCCTTCCCTCCCTTCCTGCCCTCCTCTCTCCCTCCCCCCCCAAAAAAATATTCAAGGATTTGGAGTGATATCTGGGGGTGAAGGCAAGGAAAAACCTTACTTCTTTAGCACAGGAACCTTTCAAAATAAGACTGGATTTGCATCTTGCCTGTGTCTTTTTTTTTGAGAAGGAGTTTCACTCTTGACGTCCAGGCTGGAGTTCAATGGTGCGATAACCAGTCACCACAACCTCCACCTCCCGAGTTCAAGCGATTCTCCTGCCTCAGCCTCCTGAGTAGCTGGGCTCCACCCCATTAGAGTAGGGGTTCCCCGACAAGTTAGAGAGGGATCGGGCAGCAGGTGCCCAAGCCCGCCTGGGAAGGGCCTGACCCCGGGGCCCAGCCATGCACACAGCCGCTTCTCCTGCAGCCAGCACCCCACTCCCTCACCTGGCTCCCCGCAACGCCCCTTCCCACCTGGGTCCCTCGACCTCTACCCTCAGAGTCCCGCACCTTGTTAGCTGCATCCTGAGCTTTAGGGTGGGATTGCGTTTGACTGAGTGCTTCCTGTACATAACTGTGAGTTCCATGCAGACTCCTGGCTGTTGTGGTCATTATATATGTGCTCTGCGTGTATGTACATGGGTACATATATGTGTGTGTTTATTGTATATATGTGCATGTGTATGTGCTGTGTATAGCGCTTGTGTTCTATGTGTATATATGTGTGATGTATGTACATATGAATACATGCTATGTGTGTGATATGTATATATGCGTATGTGCATGTGCACTATTATATATGTAAATGTGTTTATATATAGGGAGTGTATGTATCTGGCATGTAGTATGAGTTTGGTAAATATTTAAATCTGTGTAGAACCTAAGGGAATATTTCCAATTATAGTGACCTATGGAGACTGATAACTCAGGGACGTGGTACGTCACTCCCACTGTGGAGATCAAAAAATGTTAGAGGAAATATAATCCCCAATAAAGTACTGAGCACAAAGATGACAGACAGGAAGGGAAATCTCCAGGTGCCACAGACAAATCTGCAACCAGAGCTGACGCTGATGGCCCAGGGTGCACCAGATGAGACACAGGCTCCCAGGGGGAGGGGCAGGAGGGCGAGCGGTTAGGAGGTGGTCTTGGAGTGACATAAAGTCAGGAGGAAGTGTGAACAGAGGAATCCACATGAGGCCAGGGCCTGGGGAGCTGCCCAGAGAAAGCAGCACGCTGCCCAGGCCGCTGTTAAGAGCTCCGCCCCACCTGTAACTGGGTGTGTGGATGTATGGGTGTGCGGGTGTGCAGGTGTGTGGATGTGCAGGTGTGTGGGTGTGTGGGTTTGGCTGTGTGGTGTGGCTGTGCAGGTGTGTGGGTGTGCGGTGTGTGGCTGTGCGGGTGTGGGTGTGCGGGTGTGGCTGTGTGGTGTGGCTGTGCGGGTGTGTGGGTGTGTGGATGTGTGGATGTGTAGATGTGTGACTGTGCGGGTGTGTGGCTGTTTGGGTGTGTGGATGTGCAGGTGTGCGGGTGTGTGGGTGTGTGGGTGTGCAGGTGTGTGGCTGTGGCTATGCGGGTGTGCGGGTGGTGTGGCTGTGTGGGTGGTGTGGCTGTGCGGGTGTGGGTGTGCGGGTGTGGCTGTGTGGTGTGGCTGTGCGGGTGTGTGGGTGTGCGGGTGTGGTTGTGTGGGTGTGGATGGGTGTATGTGGGTGTGTGTATGGGGGTGTGCGGGTGGTGTGGCTGTGCGGGTGTGGGTGTGTGGGTGTGCGGGTGGTGTGGCTGTGCGGGTGTGGGTGTGTGGGTGTGCGGGTGTGGCTGTGTGGTGTGGCTGTGTGGGTGTGTGGGTGTGCGGGTGTGGTTGTGCGGGTATGGATGTGTGTATGCCGGTGTGTGGGTGTGCAGGTGTGTGGGTGTGTGGGTGTGTAGATGTGTAAATGTGTGGGTGTGTGGGTGTGCGGGTG
>CM052657.1:112624882-112664279 GCA_028533165.1 Leontopithecus rosalia | reverse complement strand
GTGGGTGTGAAGGTGTATGGGTGTGTGGGTATGTGGGTGTGTGGGTGTGACTGGGTGTGCGGGTGTGCGGGTGTGGGGGTGTGCAGGTGTGTGGGTGTGTGGGTATGGGGGTGTGCAGGTGTGTGGCTGTGTGGGTGTGGGGTGTGCATGTGTGCGGGTGTGGGGGTGTGTGGCTGTGTGGGTGTGCGGGTGTATGGGTGTGTGGATGTGCGGGTGTGGGGGTGTGCGGGTGTAGGCGTGTGTGGGTGTGGGGGTGTGCGGGTGTGGGGGTGTGCGGGTGTTCAGGTGTGGGCATGTGTGGCTGTGCGGGTGTGGGGTGTGTGGGTAGTCAGGCATCCATTTGAGTAGCCAGAGCTGCAGCTTTGCACAGGGGTACAATCTGAATTTACTACCACTGGCGTGATGCCAAATCTCCTAGCCAAGAAATCCATCAAAAACCTGGTCCTGGATCTGTGAAATCCTTTTGAATATTCACAGAAGCCAATGCCAAATGCCTGGGTAGCAAAACCTTTATGACAACGTGGGGCTCCCACAATAAAAAGTAATGATATCCCTGTAGAAGGCAACCAGTAACTGCAAACATCGCCATCACCAAATAGACTTTATGGTTAAAAACAAAAAGAGCTGGGTGTGGTGGCTCACGCCTGGAATCTCAGCACTTTGGGAGGCTGAGGTGGGCAGATCAGTTGAGGTCAGGAGTTCCAGACCAGCCTGGCCAATATGGTGAAACCCCATCTCTCCTAAAAATACAGACTAGCCGAGCATGGTGGCACATGCCTCTAATCCCCACTATTCAGGAGGCTGAGGCAGGAGAATCGCTTGAACCCAGGAGGTGAAGTTTGCAGTGAGCCAAGATCGTGATGACTGCACTCCAGTCTGGGCAACAGAGTGAAACTCTGTCTCAGAAAAAAAAAAAAAAGTAGTAAGGATGAAGAGGACTGCCGCATGGGACACAATTCCCCAGGGTTACAAATAATCTTGGATTTGTAGCTACTTAACACGATTTCAAAATATAAGTGGAAGACAAAATGACAAGGCTTCAGTCATAATGGGTTGATATTTATAGCAGACAAGAAATTAATAAAGCTGCAGATAATTTAAATAACATAATTTTTAGAACATAGCCAAATGGATATAGAAAGAAAATAAAAATTAACCATCTGCTAAGCTTCAAAATGCATCTCAGCCAACACCAGAAAACTGACCGCATTATCTGACCTTCTTGCAATGCAGACATTAACAACAAAAAGATAGCTAAAGTCATGCTTTATAAAATATATTTCTAAATAACTTAGATATCAAATTTCATAGTTACAGTAGTTTTGAATTAAAAGACATTTAGACAATAAAACCACTTGAAATCAAAACTTATGAAACATCTAAAAAATTACTTAGTGATACGTTTGTATCCCTAAATACCTGTTAGCAAAAGAAGGTAGTTTAAAAATTAATTACCTAAGCATTCAACACAGGAAGCTGAAAAAGAATCACAGGGTAAATCCCAAGAAAATGGAAAAAGTAAAAGCATACATTAAGGAAATGCGAAGCAAAGAAACAGTGCAGATGATTTCATTTTGTAATAGCTATCAGTAAACAACCCTCTGGCAAACTGACCAAGAAAAATACAGGAGAGGCCGGGTGTGGTGGCTCTCACCTGTAATCCTAGCACTTTGGGAGGCCAAGGTGGGTGGATCACCTGAGATCAGGAGTTCAAGACCAGCCTGGCCAACATGGTGAAACCCCATCTTAAAAAAAAAAGAAAAAAAGAAAAGAAAAAATCAGGAGGGAAGTCACCAACAAAGACTGGCAGATAGAAGTGAGGCTGTAAAAATTATACATGAATATAAGGAACTACAGTGAGTCTTGTACTGATAACTGTGAAACCAGAAAGCAAGAACAATTTTCTAGAAAAATAATACTGCCTGCTGCAACTCAGTAAGAAGTTGAATGCCTGAGTAGGTCTAAAACATTAAATAGATTGGATTTGAGGTTCCTTTGAAAGCCATGCACATGCACTCACACTTACATAAAAATTACCAGACCAGATGGTTGTACCTTCTGCCAAACCTTCAAAGAAAGATAATCCTCACATGACACGCAGTGTTCTGGAAGACAGAGAAACAGGGTAATCTCTCCAACTCGATTTACAAAGCCAGTATCACCTTTTATTGCTGCAACGGAAAACAGGCAAGGATGGTACCAGAAGGGAAACTTATGGGCCAGTTTCAGTTACAAACATGGATGAAAATGTTCTAAGTAAAATCAGAGCAGAAAAACCTCAGAACTAACTAGATGGTTTATCTTAGAAACAGAAGGCTGAATAAATGCCAGAAAATCTATCAATATATATTCACCACATAAATAGAGGGAGAAAAAAGAAAATTATCTTGGTATATGCAGAAAAAGCGTTTATGCCAAATTTCGCCGTGCATTTGTGATAAAAACTCTCAGAAAACTAGGAAGGAAACCTTCTCACTTTGATAAAAGATAACACCAAACACTGAGAGTAAATATCGTATCTAATGGAGAAACTTGAGCCACCTGTTCTTTAAATTTAGGCAGAAGATGGCTGGGCGCGGGGCCTCATGCCTGTAGTCCCAGCACTTCGGGGGGCTGAGGCAGGGGGATCACAAGGTCAGGAGTTCAAGACCAGCCTGGCCAATATGATGAAACCCCGTCTCTTCTAAAAATACAAAAATTAGCTGGGCGTGGTGGTACACATCTGCAGTCCCAGCTAGTTGAGAGGCTGAGGCATGAGAATCGCTTGAACTTAGGAGGTAGAGGTTGCAGTGACCAGAAATTACGCCACTGTACTCCAGCCTGGGTGACAGAGCAAGACTCCAACTCAAAAGTAAATAAATAAAATAAAAAGTAAAATTAGGCAGAAGGTAAGTGTGTAGGCCTGTTGGCCCCACAGGATCGTGGGGTGTCCCTTACGCTGTGCTGAGGTGCAGGATCTGAGAAGCAAACAGACAGGACACCAGCTACTCAGGAGGCTGAGGCAGGAGAATCACTTGAGTCCGGGAGGCGGAGGTCGCAGTCAGCCAAGATTGTGCCACTGCACTCCAGCCTGGACAACATGGTGAGACTCTGTCCCCCGCCCCCCACCAAAAAAAAAGAGAGAGACAGGACACTGAAGAACTGGTGAAGAGCAGCTGGACTCGGGGGTCCATGCAACCTATTAGCAGAGATCAGCGGGGGGTGGGAAGGCAAATGCCCAGAAGCGTCTGTGTTTATTAGATACAAGCATGGGGCAGGGTTGGGATGAGGTCATCATCTATAGGCTTAGTGATAGGACATACGTAATCACATAACAAGCGAGGGGACCACCCCATTATGTCCCCTGGGCAGAGAGGTGGGCCGTGCGCAGTAGGGGGCTGTGCCGAGGGTCATGTACAGAAAAGGGGTCCACCGCCATTAGGTCACCGAGGCAAGGAGGTGGGCTGTGTGCAGCAGGTGTCGTGCGCAACACTTCTTATCTGGGGGCTGGAGACTTCAAAGGGTTTCTAATAGAGGGATTCTGTAAGCCAGTGCAGTGGGAGCTGACAGACTTGTGCTCTTCTCTAAGATATTTATGGGAGGAAGATTTGAGCCAGCACAGAATCGAGAAAAGGCTGACAGGGTGTACAGCCGCCGTGACTGGTCCCACCAGAGGGGTTCTTCTCCCTAGTTGTCTGTGGGATCTCAGGCCTGAGGCCGACTTTCCACAGGAGCTGGATGCAAGGTGCTACAACTCCCTTATCATGAAGAGAGGTTCTTGCTCCAAGCCTGCATACAGTGTATGCCCTTTCAGGCAGGGACGCTACCGCCTGGATCTTTGGTTCTCGTTCTGGCCTGGCTGTTTTCCATGTACTGCTCCTGTTCTGTGGCTGCTCTAGGCATTCCTCCTACTACAAACTACCACGTGGTTATATGGAAGGATTCTGTAAATCAGCACTAAATGTGTACAGCTCCGACTGCAACCCCTATATGATTATATAGAAAGATTATATAGAACTAAGTACGCCAGATATAAGCATTAAGTACTATTATATAAACTAGATACATGTAAGCAGTAAGTTATGCTTCAGGCACTGATTCTATAAACTAATATATGATTATATATGAAGGATTATATAAAGGAAAGAGCTGAGTAATAACACTGTAAACTAAGATATTCTTCAGGCACTAATTGTGCCTGGGGTCTGCACAGTCCTTCCTCAGTGCCCACGGGGTGTTACCCACAAAGTGTACCTGATTCCAGCCACTGTTCAGCCTAGTGCCAGCTGTTCCGGGCCATGCCGTAAGACATGAAGAAAAGGTAAAGGTATAAGGACAGTTGCATAGAAAATAAATACTCAACAGATCAGCTGATAGACATGATGAAGTAAATCATGACATGTGCCTGATTGGTTAAAAACTACAAAATCAACAGTGCCCCTCCGCACAAGCCTAATCCACGGGAAACATCATGCAGACGCTTTTACCTCTGGCCATGGTGGATTAGCTGGTTTGGGACCAGCCCTACACTGTAAACAACTAGAACACTGGGGAAAACATGTGAAACAACTGTTTGCCATATGGGACAGGAGGCAGCCCAGGACTGGGAGTTTGAGAGAAGAGAAATATAAGAGGCAAGTCCTAGGATTACCCTGGCTTTCTGCCTGCAGATACTTCCTGGACGGCGGCACAGAAGTCGGGGAAGGCAAGCAGAACACGGTGCTCTCTCTGAGTCGGAGCTCAGGGAGAATTAAGAGGCTGGAATTTGTGAGATGGAGCACCAGAGAGGAAGAAGTGAACTCAAGGAAAGAACTCCAAGAGCCTGCACGGGGCTCCTTTTGAGTCTTTGGCTGAAAACGAAGCTGTGCATAAGATGAAAGTAACTCTTTGAAACTGGGCAAAGAATAATTATTGATTATTCAGCTGAACAGTTCTCAGAGTTCACACAGAGCGGGCGTGCGTTCAAGTTCTGATAAGCTAAAGTACAGTGACTTCATTGGACACCTGGGGCATTCAGGAGCAAGCCCAAAAAGGTCACTAATAGCTGCTCCAGACCTGCTCTAAGGAAGTTCAAAACAAGTCTTGAAAGGATCAAGTTTATCAAGTAAGTAAATGAAATGTTTGCCAGAAGAAGGCCTACCACTGTTTAACAGAAAATCAAAAATTCAGACACTCGGCAATGTAAAACTCACAACGTCCAGTATCTAAGGACGTATTACTAGACATGTGACAAAGCAGAAAACTGGGACCCCTAACCAGGAGTAAATCAGTAAACTGAAAGACACCAAGAAATGACAGAGAGAAAATTAGCAAGCAAGGAATTTTAAATGCCTGTCAGTTCACATGTACCCTAAAATGCAATAAAACCTAAAATGCAATAAAAAATAAAAATAAAATTAAAAAAAAAATGCCTGTCAGAAAATGCTCAAATATGGCCAGGTGCGGTGGCTCACGCCTGTAATCCCAGCACTTTGGAAGGCTGAGGCAGGTGGATTATGAGGTCAGGAGTTCAAGACCAGCCTGACCAGTATGGTGAAACCCCGTCTCTACTAAAAATACAAAAATTAGCTGGGTGTGGTGGTGCGCGCCTGTAATCCCAGCTACTCAGGAGGCTGAGGCAGAGAATTGCTTGAACCCAGGAGGCGGAGGTTGCTGTGAGCCGAGATTGTGCCATTGCACTCCAGCTTGGGCAACAGAATGAGACTCTGTCTAAAAAGAAAAGAAGAAAAGAAAATGCCCAAGATTTCAAAGAAAACATAAATACAATGAAAAGAAAAATCTGATAAGAACCAAATGCAACCTCTAGAGCTGAAAACATGGTGTGAAACAAAAAAAATTAACTGAATGGGATTAAGAACAAGATCACACACTGCAGAAGAAAAGATCAGACAATTTGAAAGCTTGGCAATACGAACTATTTAAAATGAAGCATAGATTTTAAAAAAACCCGGAGCTTTAGTAATCTGTGAGACAATATCAAGCAATATAACATGTGTCTAATACAAGTTCCAAGAAAGGGGACAGAAAATATTTAAAGAAAATGGCCCAAATTTTCCAGACTCATAATGAAATTATAAAATAAAAATTATTAACCCTCAGGTCCAAGAACCTCCATGAATATAATGAACACCAAAAAAAAAAAAACTATACAAAAGATTCCCACATCTACACTTAAAAAAATCAGTTAGATAAAAAGAAGACTTCAAAACAGCCGGAGACGGCCAGGCACAGTAGTTCATGCCTCTAATCTCAGCGCTTTGGGAGTGTATCGCTTGAGCTCATGAGTTTCAGACCAGCCTGGGCAACATGGCAAAATCCCATCTCTACAAAAAATACAAAAATTATACAGGCACGGTGGCATGCACCTGTAGTCCCAGCTACTTGGGAGGCTGAGGAGGATGGCTTGAGTCCAGGAGATGAAGATTGCAGTGAGGTGAAATCGTGCCACTGCATTCCAGCCCCGGTGACAAATCCAGACCCTGTCTCCAAGAAAACAAAGAAAAAAGGAGAGAGAGAAAAAAGGATGATAATTATTACAAACTTCTTTTCAGAAGTTATGCAAGACAAAAGGCCATACAATGGCATCTTTAACATTTTAAAAGAAAAATTTTAAATGGGCTTTATCAAAAGTAAAAACTTTTGTATCTCAAAGGACACCATCAAGAGAGTGCAAAGGCAACCTACGGAGCGGGAGAAAATACTTGCAAATTATATCTTATAAGAGTCTAATGTATACAATTTTTACTTTTAAAAAACATTAACAGTTCAACAATAAAAAGACAAATAATCAAATTTTAAAGGAGAAAATGATCTCAACAGAGAAAGGATAGACTGTTTAGGAGATAGTGTTAGGAAATCTGACCCATAATATGGAGGACAAATCAAGCTCATCAAAAATAGATTCCAATTGGATCCAAGAACCAAAATCTGAATGGGAAAAACTATAAAAGTAATAGAAGAAAATATAAAAGACTACATTTTTTTATCCAGGGAGAAGAATACTTTGAGATCTAAAAGGCACAAAATTTCAGAGGAAAAAATTCTGAAGAGTTGGCCATACCAAAATTTAGGATGTCTTCCAACTAAAGTTCACAACAGATAAAGTTGCCATAAAAAACAGAGTTCTCACAAAAAAATTTGCAATGTCTAAACCCTGCAAGGCGTTAATACCTAGAAATACAAACGATTCCTGCAAATCAGGAAGGAAAAGAAAGGAAACCCAATTGAAAAATGGGCAACAGGTATGAACAAGCAATTTGACAAAGGGGAACTACAAAGGGTCAACAGATATATGAACTGATGCTCAAACTTACTGTAATCAGAGAACTGCAAGTAAAACATCTACAGTATATCACTTTACAACCATTGGATTGGCAAAAGTTAGAAAAACAAATAACACCAAGTGTTGGTGATATGAACATTCATGGGAAAACATGAACATTCCTATTCTGCTGGTAGAGGTGAAACCTGAAGCAGCCATTCAGAAAAAGAATTACCAGGCATCATTTAGTGAAACTAACTGTGCATATGTCCTATGACCCAGAAATCCTCCTCCCAGAATAGATCCCAGAAAAATCCCGAGTCAAGTCCAGTGCGTACATGCATGAGGATGTTCAACACAGTGTTTTGATGATAATGGGAATTTTGAAGCAAGCTGGGGATCCACAGGAATGGATAACAGATCAATGTGCATGATGATATTTTAAACCACAACTTTTACATACAGCCACCTGGATATATCCTACAAACATATCATCAAGTGAAAAATAAAAAACCCATCATTAATTCAAAATCACAACATCTATGTTAACTTAAAACACAATGGACAACCACTCCATGATGAAAGGTATTGAGGTGTCAAAGGACTTGTGTGGAACAGGTTGGAACCGATACAAGCAGTGGGAGGAAAAAGGCAGCTAAGGTGGGATGGGGTGGGAACCTTGAATAAATGGAGGGTTTTTAATGGACTGATGCTCACAGTGTGTCTTAAACGAAGGCCTATAGTTAATTCTACTCTTTGCCCCTGAGGTCTAACTTTTTTTTTAAAAGACAGGGTCTTGCTCTGTCTTCCAGGCTGGGGTGCAGTGGTGGCACCCCATGGCTCACTACAACCTCAATGTGTCAGGTTCAAGTGATCCTCCCACCTCAGCCTCCCAAGTAGCTGGGACCACAGGTGTGTGCCACCACGCCCAGCTAATTTTAGAAAAAACTGTAGAGATTGGATCTCGCTATATTGCCCAGGCTGGTCTCAAACTCCTGGCTTCAAGCAAGCCTCCCAAAGTGGCTGGGGTTACAGGCATGCAGCACCACACCCAGCCCCAAGGTCTAATTTTTTTTTTAAGTTAACCCACAGGATTTGATCATTAGAGGAGGGAAAAAATGATATTAAATGTTTCTATCAAATACTTTTTCTACATCTATTGATGATAATGCTCTTTCTATAACAGATGTAGTAAAAGCATTTGATAAAAGTCAATATCTCTCCATGATTTAAAAAACAATTCAAATCAAGATAGAAGAGAACTTTTTAACCTGATAAAGGGCGCTGTTAACAGCTTTGTAGCTATAAAGGTGGCGCTGGGGCAGATTTGGGCTGAGTGAGTCACCGGAGTGGCGAGAGGTTCAGCCTCCTGGTAGTGCTCTCTCCCATAAAGAATCGACAGGCAGAGCTTGGAAGCTGGAAATTCAAGGGGCTCCCAGGGATCCCCCATGGTCCCAGCAACACAGAATTTCACACTGATGCATCTTCCTCTCGTAGGAATGAACCAGACTTTGAACAGCAGCAGGACCGAGGAGCCGGCCCTAAACCATTTCCGAGGGGGCGTGGCATACACGGTCTACCTGGTGGTGAGCTCCCTGGCCATGTTCACCTGCCTGTGTGGGATGGCAGGCAACGGCATGGTGATGTGGCTGCTGGGCTTCCGCATGCGCAGGACCCCCTTCTACATCTATATCCTCAACCTGGCGGCAGCCGACCTCCTCTTCCTCTTCTGCATGGCTTTCATGCTCAGCCTGGAAACCCAGCCCTTGGCCAACACCATCAACAAGGTCCACGAGCTGATGAAGAGGCTCAAGTACTTTGGCTACACCGTGGGCCTGAGCCTGCTGACGGCCATCAGCACCCAGCGCTGTCTCTCCGTCCTCTTCCCCATCTGGTTCAAGTGTCACAGGCCCCAGCACCTGTCGGCCTGGGTGTGCACCCTGCTCTGGGTGCTGTGTCTCCTGATGAACGGGGTGACCTCTACCTTCTGCAGCAAGTTCTTGCTATTCAATGAAAAGTGGTGCTTCAGGATGGACATGGCCCAGGCCTCCCTCATCATGGGGGTCTTGACCCCCTTGATGACTCTGTCCAGCCTGACCCTCTTCGTCCGGGTGCGTAGGAGCTCTCAGCGGTGGCGGCGGCAGCCCACTCGGCTGTTTGTGGTGACCCTGACCTCTGTCCTGGTGTTCCTCGTCTGCTCCCTGCCCCTGGGCATCTACTGGTTTCTGCTGTTCTGGTTGCAGCTGCCACCCAAGATGATGTTCCTGGGCTTTGGCTTGTCACGCCTCTCCTCGTCCGTGAGCAGCAGCGCCAACCCCGTCATCTACTTCCTGGTGGGCAGCTGGAGGAGCCACAGGCTGCAGGGGTCCCTGGGGGCTGTGCTCCAGCGGGCGCTTCGCGAGGAGCCCGAGCTGGAAAGTGAACAGATGCCCGCCACGGCCACCAACGAGATGGGGGCTTGAGAGCCGCCCACAGGCACCTCCCATTTGTGCCAGCGTGTGCCCTGGAGATTCCTGAGCCCTGAGCTGCCTCCCACTCTGTCCTTGCCAAGTGCTGGGCTGGCCTGCCTCGGGGAGCCCCAAGAAGTCTGCAGCTGCATGTGGGGTCACGTCCCTGCCCGTCCAAGCTCCCCACACCACCTGTGTCCTGGATCTCACCGCGCAACCTTGCTGGGAGTTAGGATGCCATTTGTTTGTAGCAGATCATCTGGCTGGGGGGAAATGTTAGCTTTCAGCCCTACGCTGCTTTCAGCTGGTTATCTGTGGGTGGGTAACAGGCGTCTCCTTTGAATATGAAAGCTCTTCCTGCCAAACACCTTCTCTGCCTAAGATGGCACCTTTGTCTAGGAGGCGGGTGACCTCGGGTGACCTCCTGGCCCTATGCTGCTCCTTGGGTGGCACCAACTGGCCACCGAGGTGGTGCCCCCATACCCCTTTTCCCAGGTGTGCCTGCAGCCTCCAAGTAAACGGTGCCGCTGTCACTGGCCCAGACCTCGGTGGCTGTGGGCATTGAGACTCTGTCCCACTGTCCCTCTGAGCCCTGGCCAGCCCTTGACCCCTGGCGTTTGCTATAAGGTTGCCTTGCCCTGTCACCCCTGGCACCCAGGGCAGGGGTGTTCACTTTCCTCCGGGCTGCACTGGGAAGGGGAGAGCCTCAGCCTGGCTTCACTGGCGGTCAATCCAGCAGACGCTGATGGGACAGTGCCCCAGGTGGTGGAGGGCAGCCCACCAGGTAGTGTCCCCCAGAGCCAGAGTCTTGTACCTGACTGGCTGCCCCTCCCAGGGCACCCTCACATTGCCCAAAAGCCCAAAGAGGGAACATCCGGGACACACATCAGCCAGTTCCACTCTCCTCCCTCCCTCTTTCCTTCCCACCATCCCCTGGCCCAGAACAAAGCACGGATGTTTCTAGCACTCCACACATCACAGCCCTTTCCTCCCACCCAGCATCCAGCCTCCAGGCTCAGGGCTTGTGTGGAGGGGGTGCACGACAGGAGGTCCCTGCAGAGCCAAGAGGTGGGGTGGGGGAGGAAAGACAGGAAGTGGAGAGATCCTGTCTGCAAAGCGCGGCCCAGCCTGCAAGGCTGGCATCTGGCTGCAAACTCATTTTCCAGGTCAGAAGCGGAAAATCATCTTGTTCTTTCTCTTGGAGTCTTTCCGAAGCAATTCTCAGTCTCCTCCCAAAAGATGGGGGCTTGGAGCCAGCCAGGGCACAGGTCAGATCCCGAGACAGGAGCAGACAGCTCATCAGTAAGCTGTCAAACACACTCCTGGAATCAACTCCCACAGCCTGCGGTTCTGTGCCGTGGCGGGCGATGGCATTCCTGGGGACACGGAGACCGTACATCTGGAAAGGACTCCCCTTCCCGGCTCTCCCCAGGTGCTCATTGCCCTGGGCTGGGGGCTATGCAGCCCTCCCAGAAGGAGAAATTACCTCTGAGTGCTTTCTTTTCCTGGGTCACCCACTTTCCCATCTAGGGCTCAGACCCCCAGGTCTGTGTGTCCCAGAGAGGCATGCGAGGCAGGGCGGCAGCTGTTTATCAGCCATCCGGCATCTCGCAGGGCGCTGGGTACCAGCACTGGCCTTGCATGCCAGACATGCTTAGTAAGTACTCATTTGGCCAGTAAGAGTAACTGATACCTGTACGGTGCTTTATAGCCCTAGAGCTCAAGGGGTCCATGTTTTGTCGCCTTGAGGATCTAACCCATCTCTTCTGACTACAAGCCCCATGCTCATGACCCTTCTCCAATCTGCGCAGCAGCAAAGCGGCCCAGTCTAAAGCCGGCAGTTGGTACGAGGACCATCTCGCTCCTTAGCAGTCAGTGGCTACCACAGGGCACCTCATTTGCAAGGGAAGGAGCCCTAGAAATTGTTCACACAAATTATGTTCCGATAAAACCCACAGTGTGGGCCGGGCATTTTGGGAGGCCGAGGCAGGCCAATCATGAGGTCGGGAGTTCGAGACCATCTTGGCCAACATGATGACTCCTCATCTCAATTAAATGCAAAAAAAAAAAAATTAGCCTGACATGGTGGTGCACACCTGTAGTCCCAGCTACTCAGGAGGCTGAGGCAGGAGAATCGCTTGAACTTGGGAGGCAGAGGTTGCAGTGAGCTGAGATCACGCCACTGCACTCCAGTCTGGGTGACGGAACAAGACTCCATCTCAAAAAAAAAAAAAAAAAAGAAAGAAATGTACAGAATCAGAAAAATCCTCCGATCCCCAGATGGACAATTCCAAGTTGGGGGTTCTGCTCTCATGGGTGCCTGCTCAGAACAGGTCTCACCTGTTAGCAAGACGCTTGCTCATGCAGCATGTGGAATCAGAACACGTACCATACCTCTTTTCTCTGGGAAATGTGCAAAGTACCATTTTTTATCAGACACTCAGTTTTTGTATCCAAAATGCTACAGCAGGAATACAAATGGGAAAAATGTCTCTGTGTGAAGTTGCATGTTTTATATATCCAGCTATCAATCACTTAAAATAAATCCAATCAATGGGAAAAACACAATTATCTTTCTCTTTCTCCATAGAAAATGTATAAAATAGACCTATGAAGAACCAAGCAACAGTATTCAGTCAAAAATGAAGGAGAAATATTAGAAAGGTTAGTTAAGCAGCTAATTATTAAAAACATTAAAGGGCTTTGCTATTTTATGAAGTTTGTGTTATCTGTCACCTTGCTTTAAAACAATGTTTCATTTACTTTCTCATTCTAAATAATTATTCATTTTCATACCTCGTTTTGTACTTATAACTTTCCTTCCTTCTTTTCTTTCCCCTTTAAAAAGGCCCCAAATCCTTTATAAGTTTCACGGCCCACAAACTCTGGATCCAGCCAGGAGTAGCCAGGCCTCGGGCCACATGAGAGTGCTGGAGATTTCCTTGTGAATAACCACAGCACTCCAGTGGCAGAGTCCACACTGATAGTTCAACCCTTTGCTGAAACAAGTTTTCTTGTTGAGTCCCGATTTCCCCAATCCCACCCCAAGGTTCAGCCATGTGGGGTCCCAGGTGGGAACCAGACGTGAGGGAGGATGCGGGTCCTCCCGCCCACTCACTGAAGGGGACAGGGCCTGGCTCTGGGAGTGAGGAGACGGGGGCTCCCCTCTGCCTTCTGGGTTCCCTAAGGCCAGGCATTCCCCTTGGCAGTCTCTCCTTCCCCAGCTGTGTAATGGGAAAAATCAACCCTACCCTGCCCTCTTTCTGAGGCCCCTGTGGGCTGCCACAGGGAACTGGATCAACAACACATGTTCTAAACAATCAAAAGTGATTCCAGAAAGGAATGCCTGACAAGAACAGCGTGATCAGCCCAACAAATACAGCTTGGTTTGGTTTGGAAATAGGTGGCTTCCAGATTGCTTGTTTGTAAGAGATGAACGCCACACGCACGAGTTCTGCAGACCCCGGTGTCAGGGGGCAGACGGTACTGAGTTCTTTCTTTTCCATCATGGAACTCTGCCTTTCTCTGGAGCCCCCAGTTGGGCTCTTGGAAGACACTTGGGTGCAGTCCGTCCAGCGAGAGCCCAGTCAACTCCAGGCTCCCCACTCCTCATCCTAGGAGTTGCCTCTCAGCTGTGGCCTCCCACAGACTGGGCATAATCCGCTCCGTCCTTGTCACCTACTTCCTGTGGCATCCTTTGTCAGGTAACCTGATTTTTGCTTCCAGAGTCCCAAATTTATCTGCAGCCTCCATCACCTCCACTGGCTGACTGCCGTAAGAAAGAGTTCTCAAATCTCACGGCTTAGCATAATCAAAGTTTTCTTGCTCATGCCATAGACCTATGGGAGGCTCTGCTCCCTTCTGTCACTCAGAGACCCAGGCTCCTGATGACATAGGACAGGTGAGCCCCCAAATGGGGCTTAGCCAGGAGGGTTCTTGGCTTTGCCCAGGAAGAAATTCAAGGGTGCGCCGGTGTTGGGATTCACTTAGGGTGGCTGGCAAAATATGAAGGGAGATCCTAGGGGAAGGTTATAAGACGATAGTCTCTAACCTTTTGGAAGGCTGAATGTTTTTATTAACTTATGGAACAGGCTGAAGGCAGCCAGTTCTTACTAGAGCATTAGGTCCTAAGGTGAAGATCAGGGTGATGAAAGCTTCCCCAGTGAAATCTACGCTCCTTTGTCCCTACTCCGATCTGTTTCCTCATATAGACTGTGCTGATGGTCCTCTGGGGAGGCCGAAAGGGCATTACCCATTAATAGTGTTTGTTCTGGGCCCTGGAACCAAAATCTGTTATCATTCATAGAACACTCTTTTAACCATGTTAATTATCTACAAGTGTGTTAACTGAGAACCTCTGTTATTAAATCTATGCTGAATAAACCCAAGTAAGGACAAGGAGTGGTGGTCGGTTGGCTGCAGTCACCCTCTGAGGGCAGCTGACAACCACCCCTAGCCCACTCGATTCACTGTGTTCTGGTGTGTGTGAGTGCGTGTATCCATCCGTCGCTGAGTCAGGCGCTGCAGGACAGACCTCTGCAGGTGGTGATCAACGTCTCAAGCCAGTGATGTTAGACAGAAACTGTCATTGAGTGGCAGTGCACAGCAGCAGAGGTGCTGGTCCCTGCAGAGCACACCACCCCCATAGACAGTGAGGCAGTGTGCCCGGAGCAGCAGCCCAGAGGCCGTGCGGCACTCACATTTATACCCACATTTTTTTTGATACAGAGTCTTGCTGTGTTGCCCAGGCTAGAGTGCAGTGGTGCCATTTCAGCTCACTGCAACTTCTGCCTCCCGAGGTCAGGTATCCTCCCACCTAAGTCTCCCTAGTAGCTGGGACAAAAGGCGCACACCATCATACCCAGCTAATTCTTGTATTTTTTATAGAGAGGAGGTCTCACTATGTTGCCCAGGCTGATCTTGAACTCCTGGGCTTAAGCAATCCACCTGTGTCAGCCTCTCAAAGTGCTGAGGTTACAGGTGTGAGCCACCACACCTGGCCTATACCCCCTTTTAATTACATGCGAGTTAAGGGGTTGATTATGCAGAAACTTCTAGGTCATCAGATGGTGGCCATGGAAAAGGGATGGTAAATTCCAGGTGCTGCCATGGCAATGGTAAACTGACAGGGCACTGGTGGGTGTGTCTTAAGCTCTGGTGCTTTCCCCTCTTCCCTGTTTCAGCTAGTCTTCAATCTGGCCAAGAGTCCAAATCCTGCCTCTCCGGAGTCCAAATCCACCTCCTACCTCACTTCTACCTTATGGCCCTTCCCTCTGCCAGGTCCTCATGGCCACTCATTCAGCCAGAGGATGGGAGGGGAGAAGAGACATTAAACATGGCTGGCCTCTACCATGAAGCATTCCATTGGCCAGAGTTCAGTCATGTGACCCATACCACAAAGGAGTCTGGGAAATGTAGTCCAGCCATGCACCCTGGTGGACCGGGAGAGGCAGTGTGGGCAAGTTCCCACTGTCTCCACCAGAGCAGCTCCTGCCTTGTTTGCAAGAGAGGAAAGAAAGGGGCAGAAAAGGACTGCAGGAAAAGCAAAGCACAATCAATACACCACAGCATCGTCCCACGATGCAAATTCACGTTGTTTTTCTTTTTCCCTATCTCTTCGAGTTCGCCATCTGTGATACTGTCGAGGAACTGATGCTCTGAAATTAACATGCTATTAAAGTAACTTATTCATCTATGGAATAAACGTTTCTCAGACCCCTGTTATGTGCCTGTCTCTGTTGTGGGCACCAGGTGAATGTCTGAGCTTTTACTTTCCGTCCAGTCTTTGGGGCACAATGGCCAGTCATCATGACCTGAGGCCTCCTCTCCCTCATCCGTGCACACGAGACAGAACATCATGGTCTGAGTTAACCTTCAGGTCACTCCCTGAGGTAGGTGGGAAGATTGTCTCCCTTAGACAGCGACAGCTGCCAAGTGGCAGAACCAGTCCTGGAATCAAATTCCTCTGGCCGCTCCTCGACTGTTGGCTCCAGCTCCTTCTGATTGAAGCCACCTTTGCAAAAATTATAACCGAGGAAATGATGACAGTGAAAGAAATCAGACCTAACCAACATGATGCCCTTGGCCATGCCTGGCCCGTGAGTAGCTCCTGTTCTTAGGCACCAGTCAATTCAGCAGCTCCTTCACGGGCTTCCAATGAATGTCTTTCTTTTTATGTTTTCCTTAAGTCAGGCAGAGCTGATTATAGCTGTCTCAACCAAGGAATGCAGATATATGTTATTGTCACCTGGGTAACTGCATAAGTGGAGATGTTTTGGGCAGCAAGTGAATGACACTGAAGTCAAACTGGATCAAAGGGAAAGGAATGCATTGGCTTTAGTGATGAAAAGCTGGAAACTATCACGGCTTCAGGCATGGGTCGGTCCAGGTGATCCAAAGGTGTCATCAGGAACCGTTTCTCACCTCCGTCAGCTCTGCTCTCCGCTGTGACTTTCTCTCAGGCAGGCGCTCCCCATTAGTGTTCCCACTGTGAAGACTTTCGTTCTATCAGCTCCCTGGCTCCAGAAGGAGGAGAGTTCCTTCAGAGTTCCACGGTCTTTCCCAGGAAACTCCCGGGACTGACTCTTGTTGGATAAATCACAATCGAGTCTTCTTGGACTAGAAACAGATGTACTTTTCCCAAAACGAATCATGGAACCAGCAGGGTGGAACGGGCTGGGCTGGGCTGGCTGTCCAAGTCTGGAGCACGTTAAACTCACGTGAAGCCAGAAGTGAGGTCGCAGCCCCCACCAGACCACACCCGGACTTGTTTTAGCAAGTGGGACGTCATGGACATTGGCTGGAACCCCTCACTGAAAACCCTCCTTCTAAGCAATCGTTTTGGTAGAGATGGGGTCTTGCTATGTTGCCCAGGCTGAACTTAAAACCCTGGGCTCAAGCAGTCCTCTTGCCTAGAAAGAAATTTCTTCCTAGGCAAAGAAACTTTGCCTTCCCGGAGCTCCAAGCATTAGTCAGTAGGGGAACCAAGCCCGTCCACTCTACATGAAGAGCTGCTGCGCCAAGACACCGGCCAAACCGCTGCGCTGGCCACAAGAGTTGCGCTGGCGACCCGCGGGGCTCCTCCACTGGGAATCTTCTGGTCCGTGAGTGACGAAAATTCGTCTGAAAGTGTGGCGTCCTCTCGTTCTCTGGGCTTTCACCGGGAGCTACAATCCGGAGCTGTCAGCGATCAGCCATCTTGGATCTGCTAACGATCCTAACACCCAGATACATAAGACCCATAAAGAGATTTGACTCAACGAGACAGAAAATTAATAAGGATATCCAGGACTTGAATTCAGATCTGCAACAAGTAAACTTAATAAATATGTATAGCGCTCTCCACTTTCAATACACAAAATATACATTCTCCACTTTCAATACACAAAATATTGATCAGCCATTATTAATAACCATTCTTAGAATAAAGCAATATTCCTGTTCTCTCTCCCTTTTTCTTCCTCTTTCTTCCTCTCCTTCTCTCCTTTTTTTTCTTTCAAAAAAATTTTTTAAAAAATGAGGTTTGGAGGTCCTGCAGCAGCCTGTGAAGTTGATGGGTGCGTGAAAGCAGCTTTGCCTGTCCTGGAGCGCACGCTCAAGGGCAATAGAAAAAACTCCTTGACTGAGTCCCAGGACTTGCGCCTGAACTGCCTGACCGTATCCACTTCTGCGTCTTCCCCATTCTCTGAGGGCCAGTTATCTTCTGCCATGCAGCAGCCTCTTGCATTCCTCATCTTGTTCCTTGGATTTGAGGTTCATTCTGCCTCTGCCTTTCACTCTCCTAGCACCTCTCCGCTGGGTTTTTCCCTCTGGTCTGAAAAAAAAAAAAAAAGAAAGAAAGAAATTTCTACTCAGGCCAGGCGCGGTGGCTCAGGCCTGCAATCCCCGTACTTTGGGAGGCCGAGGCAGGTTTGGGATTTGGCTGGCCTCCACCTCTCTTAAAAGCATGCTTGTCTCCTGGAATATGTGTGTTCCGTCAGCTCCCATAATCAAAGCCAAGGCGTTGCAAAGTCACGGTCCTTACCTTGGCAGCAGGACCACGATGCCCCTCCAAGCTCTTCCTAGTCTGCAACCTGGCTCTATCAGTTGTGTAAGATTCCAGGGGGGATGGGGGAAAGGGACACTGCAGGGAACTGAACCGAACTTTTTTTTTTTTGAGACAGAGTTTCACTCTCGTTACCCAGTCTGGAGTGCAATGGCGCGATCTCGGCTCACCGCAACCTCCGCCTCCTGGGTTCAGGCAATTCTCCTGCCTCAGCCTCCCAAGTAGCTGGGATTACAGGCACGCGCCACCATGCCCAGCTAATTTTTTGTATCTTTAGTAGAGACGGGGTTTCACCATGTTGACCAGGATGGTCTCGATCTCTTGACCTCGTGATCCACCTGCCTCGGCCTCCCAAAGTGCTGGAATTACAGGCGTGAGCCACCGCGCCTGGCCACTGAACCGAACTTAATCCTCCTTCAACATCAAAGAATGTGGCTCTCGGCGTACTTACTGCTGGCACAGCCATGGGAGGGACTGATAACAGAGGTAGGTAAAGCCAGGTCCAGTGGCTCACGCCTGTAATCCCAGATTTTTGGGAGGCGGAGGTGGGCAGATCACTTGAGGTCAGGAGTTCAAGACCAGCCTGACCAATATGGAGAAACCCCGTCTCTACTAAAAATACAAAAATGAGCCAGACATGGTGGTGTGTGCCTGTAGTCCCAGCTACTTGGGAGGGTGAGAGAGGAGAATTGCTTGAACCTGGGAGGCAGAGGCTGCAGTGAGCTGAGATCACGCCACAGCACTCCAGCCTGGGCAAGAGAGAGAAAGACTTGGTCTAAAAAACAAAGAGGCAAGTAAGTTGCCCATTAAAAATTGCTTGTGTCTTTAGCGTGAGAACTTTCCACAGTTCTAAAAATTGCTTCCATTTTGTAATTTGAGGTGCTGCATGGGAATTCTAAGCTGACCCATCATGATGTAAAGTTCACAACATGGTTCAAATGTAACAGTGCAGAATTGAATATGGAGACATGTATAGCCTTCCTCTTAGAAAATAGGAGGACTTGTACTTTCAAATTTTTGTGCAATTACATGAAATCATAATGCAACCGAAAAAAAAAAGAGGTAGGAAAATAAGGACATCTCGCTGCATCAATATAATTATCAGCACGAGCTGGACTAGCAGCTTTCATTCCATAGAAACAGTGCAAATCCACCCTAGCGAGGTAGCCACGTGCGGCTGCCTCCCACATTCTGGGCTGGGCTGTTGCTTGTTGCTGCTGCTCACTGATTGTGAGTCCTAGTGTTCCTTTAGGTCTTGGTTTCTGTTTCCCCAGCAGGGCTCATGTGCTCTGCCCCATCCCCGGGTCACAGCCGAGGGGACAGATGGCTCTCACAGTTGGGACGCCATCCAGCTTCTCAGACAGGAAGTGTGTGCTGGAGGGACTTTCTCAGGTTGGCTGGCAGGACCCCCGCTTGCCGGGACTTCAGCTTGGAGTGGGACATCCATCACTGCCTACGAGCTGAGGTCACTTGACTCTTGCTACAGTTTGAGGGCATGTGTCCCTTCAAAATTCGTATGTTGAAACTTAGTCACCAATGTGATAGTGTTAAGGGGTGAGGACTTTAGGAGGTGATTAGTGCCCTTATGAAAGGGGTCAGGGAAACTAGGCAGCCCCTTTTGCCCTTCAGCCATGTGAGGACACAGGAAGAGGCACCTCCATGAAGCCAAGGCTGGGAGGTATCAAGTCTGCTGGCACCTTGATCTTGGACTTCCCAGGCTCCAGAACTGAGAGAAATAAATTTCTTTTTTTCTTTCTTTTTCTTTTCTTTTCTTTTTTCTTTTTTTTTTGAGGCAGGGTCTCACTATGTTGCCTAAGCTGGAGTGCAGTGGGGTCTTGGTATGTTTCCCAGGCTGAACTTAAAGCTCTGGACTCAAGCAATCCTCCTGCTTAGAAAGAAATTTCTACTCAGGCTGGGCACAGTGGCTCACGCCTGTAATCCCAGCACTTTGGGAGGCCAAGGCAGGCAGATCATGAGGTCAGGACATGGAGATCATCTTGACTAACACGGTAAAACTCAGTCTCTACTAAAAATACAAAAAATTAGTGGCACGCGCCTGTAATCCCAGCTACTCGGGATGCTGAGGCAGGAGAATTGCTTGAACCCAGGAGGCGGAGGTTGCAGTGAGCCGAGATCGAGCCACTGCACTCCAGCCTGAGTGACAGAGGGAGAAGGCAGCAGAGTCTGCAAGCCAAGGAGAGAGGCCTCAGGGGCAAGCAGCCCCGCTGAAACCTTGATCTCAGACCTCCAGCCTCTAGGACTGTGGGAGAACCACTGTCTGCTGTGTAAGCCGCCCGGCCTGTGGCTTTGTAATAGCGGTCCTGGCAAATGCATGTCAGGCCTTCCTCAGCAGACACACAGTGTGAGCATGACATCGGAGTTTACACAAAGTAGAACGTGCACAACTCACCGCCTCCCCGCCAGCGTTGCAGACGGCACAGCTGGGCACTGAGAAGAAGCTCACTGGCCACCTCCACACCCCACGCAGACCCCACCAATGCCACACACAAGTTTGCCACACGCAACACCCCACTCTCAGGTCACAGCTCCCCACCAGCTAGGAATCCTGCAGTTTTGAGAGATGGAAACCATGTAACTGACATTAGGCACACTCCTTCTCAGAGGTTATGGCACCCACAATTAAAACATCCATGGCACGGTCTTGTGTCAGGCATGGCTGGATCGTGGTGTGATATCGCATCAGGTATGGCTGGATCCTAGTGTGATCCTGCCTCAGGCACGGCTGGATCCTGGTATGATCCTGCATCAGGCACGGCTGGATCCTGGTGTGATCTGCCTCAGGCACGGCTGGATCCTGGTGTGATCCTGCCTCAGGCATGGCTGGATCCTGGTGTGATCTGCCTCAGGCACGGCTGGATCCTGGTGTGATCCTGCCTCAGGCACAGCTGGATCCTGGTGTGATCCTGCATCAGGCACGGCTGGATCCTGGTGTGATCCTGCATCAGGCATGGCTGGATGCTGGTGTGATCCTACATCAGGCACAGCTGGATCCTGGTGTGATCCTGCCTCAGGCACGGCTGGATCCTGGTGTGATCCTGCCTCAGGCATGGCTGGATCCTGGTGTGATCAGCAGGCTGGCTCTCCCCAGCTCTCAGCTTTGGCTTCCTTTGTTAAGTCTTTTTCAGGCCAGCTCCAGCCTGCAAGGGCAAGCGTGCTACCATCAAGACCTGGTGGTCCTCTATTCTTCAGGTGAGAGCCCAATGCTTCTCCCCACAGAAGAAGGTGGGCCAGGAGTGACGATAACTAGACCAGCTGGAGCCACATGCCCATTCCTGAAACAGTGACCTTGGTCAGGAGGCAGACTATACCGTGGCTGGCCTGGACCAAATGTCAACCCACAGAACCCCACCCAGAACCCAAAGATAGGAGAAACCCAAGAGGCCTCCTCGGAGGAACAGCAAATTTGTTCTGCACAGGAAAAATAACCAAATTTCCCTACATTGTCTGGGGTTGATGGAAGCAGCTCAGTCTCTATCTTAGCTCATCCTCAGACTGCTATAGAGAAATACCTAGGGGGGTGCACTGGCTCATACCTATAATCCCAGCACTTTGGGAGGCCGAGGCGGGTGGAGCACCTGAGGTCAGGAGTTCAAAACCAACCTGGCCAACATGAAGAATCCCCATCTCTACTAAAAATACAAAAATTAGCCGGAAGCACTGGCATGCATCTGTAATCCCAGCTACTCGGGAGGCTGAGACAGGAGAATCGCTTGAATCTGGGAGGTGGAGGTTGCAGTGAGCCAAGATCGTGCCATTGCACTCCAGCCTGGGCAACAGAGCAAGACTCTATCTCCAAAAAAAAAAAAAAAGAAAAGGAGTGGGCTCCAACTGGGGACAGCAGACCAGGGAGCCTCGCCCACCTGGTACTTGGCCACCATGGCCAGGAAGGGAAATAAGCCCGGCCTCCCCCAAAGGCCTGGGAGTGAAGGGATTGGCCGGGGGTGGCCAGTGACAGCCCAGGGAGAAGAGGGGTAGGACCCAATGGTGTGGGTGACGTCAGGGAGTGGTCTGGACAAGGAGCAGGGAGACCCCACCTTGCACCTGGACTAGGGCTAGGAAGACTGTGGTCAGAAAACTAAGCAACGTTCCAGAAGGGTCCTCAGCAGAGGGGCCGGCTTAATTAGGGCAAGACGGGGGAGGGGCCGCTCAGAGCATAGGGCAGGGTGAGGGTTTTGCTGTCTGTCGCCACCTCGCGATTAAAAGAATCCAGCTTGACTCGGGTGGATGAGGAGGCAAATCTGCCCATACCAGTTACCTAGAGGCGTCTACACTCTGTGACCACGCACGGCTGCGCTCGAACCCTCCATCCTGGCGTCGTCGTCACTGTGAGCCTCAAGCCCACAGGACAAGGGAGACAGAGGCCGGCGCTCCTCATGGGTGCCTGACCCTCAGCGTCTCCAGGTTTGTCCTCTGCTGGGTGGCCCTTCCCCAGCAGACGCAGACCCAGTTCAGCAACACTGGGCACCTCACCCGGTTGCCTGCTTCCCCATGGGCAGTCAGAGCAGGCAGAGGCTGCGGGATCCCCCGGGGCTGGGGTCCGCCAGGCAGGGCAGGAGGATCCCAACCTGGAGGAGAGAGAAACACCCCCCACAGGTACCAGCAAGATGGGGGTCTGAGAGCGGTGCCTCCGACACCCCAGCCCTGAGCTGCCCACCCCTGCCTCCTGCCCAGGCCTGAGGCCGTGGCCAGCCATGCACAGCCCTGCCCCAGGCTCCCTGCTTTTCCTGACCCCAGCGCCCAGCAGTCACTTAACTGGCAAGTAGTTAGTGTGGGCCCGGCACAGAGGTGGATGAGAGCGAGACCCAGTGAGAAGAATGAGGTCTGCAGGCCTGGCCACATGAAAATTCTAACCACCAGCAAGACACAGGCACCGAGTGGCCGGCACAGACACCCACAGCCTCGGGCAGCAGTTGGGGCCCTGCCGTGCCAGGTGCCTACCCTTTAGTTCCCAAGTTACTGCAAGAGAGGTCTCAGGGGTCCTGGGGAACAGGCAGGGTAACAAGGGCAATGCAATGGGTGGGGACTCGGGGAGCTCAGGGAAGGGCTAGTTATTACCCGGCACAGAGAGGGTCCCTGTCTAATGGCCTGCAGGCCCTTCCTGTACATGTAGCCACTGAAGAGCAGCGCGGGTGAAGAGTCCAGAGCTGGCAGCGTGTGCTGAGCCATCTGAGCAGCACAGATGGCCCAGGACAGGGGACGTGTGGAGGGGCCTGTGGGGGGCCGCGGGCACCAGCTGCTTCTCCCGGCCTGGAATGGCAGCCGGCAGACAGGTCGAGGTCTAGAAGACTCAGCCAGGACGTGGGGGAGGTAGGTAGGGGAGGGGCACTCAGGGGCCACGGGATCCATCGGGACCACAGGTCTCTGCCATCCCTGTTCACCAGAGGCCTGCAGACCAGGAACAGGGCAGATGGGTGGGCACACCTCACCCAGGCTACTGCCAGCCCACTGGGTCAGTGCCCCCCCCAGGACACACACCCTAACCCCAATGGGCCCCAGCACCTGCACAGAGCACGTGTACAGCAGGCCTTTCACACGTGCTTGATGGAGTAAGAACGGTGCTCCCTGGTGCAGGGCCTACAGCTCTTGGTGTACTGGCGCACGCAGTGGGACTTCAAGTCACCCTCGCCTTTGCAGCCCTGCGCTTCCTGCATGTCCTGGGGCCGCAGCGGTCCAGCCATGTGATCAGCTCCGCCTGCCCGCCAGCCCTCATCTCCTGACCACTCCTTGCCCTCCCTCCAGGCCACCAAGCCTCAGGGCCTCATACTTGCTGCTCTATCTGCCCGGGACACCTGCCCCACTGTGTGCAGGGCTCTACCCATCTCTTTCTTTCTTTGTTTTGAAACAGAGTCTCACTCTGTCCCCCAGGCTGGAGTGCAATGGCGCGATCTCGGCTCACTGCAACCTCCACCTCCCGGGTTCAAGCAATTCTCCCGCCTCAGCCTCCCGAGTAGCTGGGATTACAAGCACCACCACACCCAATTGATTTTTGTATTTTTAGTAGAGACGGAGTTTCACCATGTTGGCCATGGTCTCGAACTCCTGACCTCAGGTGATCCACCCACCTCGGCCTCCCAAAGTGCTAGGATTACAGGTGTGAGCCACCACCCCTGGCCTTTACTCCTTACTCACTTCAGGTCACCGCTCAATGCCACCTCTTCACAGAGGCCTTTGACGACTACCTTGTATGAAATGATACAGCACACGCCCCTCCCTCAATCTTCCCACCTCACTTAATTTCCCTGCCACGTGCAGTTATCACTGTCTGATATGCGACGTGTCCGCGTCCACCAGGAGGGTAGGAACCACGTCTGCTTTAGTCACTGCTGTGCTCCGGGCCTCAGGCCTTGCCTGGCACAGAGAGGGGCTCAGGACACATTTGGGGAAGGCTCTCCCTTGGCAAGCCAGCCCTGAGCATCCAGGCAAGGAACGGGGTGGCAGCCTCGAGGGTGGGGGAAGGCAGGTGGCTGAAGCTCACACTCAAATTTCGAGAGGGCCGCTCTGAACAACATAACCCCTCAGTGAGTCTCCCCTGAAGCCAGGTAGGAACACCAGTGTTCATGTGGACACGCACGCGTGGACTGTATGAATGAAGGCGGGTGATGGGTACCTCCCTGCCAGTGTGAGCGTCTACAATACCTGACCCACGCCCTCTTTGGCTGGTGCTGGCCACCAGTCTCCACTAGCTGTTTCCTGGATCTGTGGTTTTCTCTCCCCACTGTAGGGAAAACCCCGAGAGAAGTCCTGACTCTTTTACTTTGCCCAAGGCTGACAGCAAAGCTGATAGTCAGTCAACAAAATCTGACTTCGGAATAAAAAAAGCAGGCTATGCAGGGGCTGCCGCTTTATTTATTTCGACGCTATGTTATTTGGAGCATACAAATGCACCAGTGTTGTATCTTCTGGGAACCGGATCTTTTGTGATAACTTAGGATGTTTTCCTCCTTGATCCTATTCACGTCATTTCCCTAACAGTCCGTCTGGTCTGGTACTCACAGAGCTCGGCAGCTTTCCACTGGCTGGCGCCTGCACAGTTTATCTGCTCACCTCCTTTGACTCTGCTCTCTGTAACCTGATCTGTTAGACCCATCTCGTCTACACAATTTGGAACTGGGTTGAGCTGTGACTTCAAAAATTAAACCCACCATGGCAGTAAGTGGGTCTTTGTTGACTCCCCGCTGCACCTGGAGTTTGCCCTTGGGTTATGCAGGTGACAGGGGGAGGCTCTGCCCTCCCAGGGGCCCCAGTGATTGAAGGAAAGGACCAGCTCAGGAGTGGCTCCGGCTCCATCACTGCCTCCCATCGGCACCCTCTTTGAGGCTCCGTGGTCTCATCTGTGCAACAGGGACAATGATATCCCCTCCCACCCCCAGCTGCTGTGAGGGAGGGATGTGCAGGTCCCGGACACACCCGTCACTGTCACTGGGCAGTGTTTTCCCTAAAGCAGAACCCTGGGCCCTTTCGGCAAGCGGGCTCGCAGTAGGTGAGAGCCATCTGGGCACACCCTGGGGGTCAGCATGAGGCCACAGCCGCCCCTTCAGGAGCCAACGCAGCCGAGCCTAAGCAGGCGCCCTCCGTGTTGTCCCTGGCCCCACCGAGGGTCAGCTGAAAGATGTCCACCCCGTGAGGTACCGCAGGCTCAGAGGATGAGCCTTCATCCCAAATACTGTACATGGTGTACTTGGCTCTAAACCGCCTACATTCCGTTTTCCACAGCTGGGCTGCTCCTGCGTCTGCGTCAAACTTGGAACATCCGAGTCACCACGTGCCAGAGACAAACAGGCACAGGAACCAAGGGAGGCCGGGGTGACCGGGGAGGGCCAGGGTGACGTGGAAGGCCGGGTGACAGGGGAGGCTGGGGTGGCCAGGGAGACCAGGGTGATGTGGGGAGGCTGCGGTGACCAGGGAGGGCCAGGGTGACATGGAAGGCCGGGTGACAGGGGAGACCGGGGTGACATGGGGAGACCAGGGTGATGTGGGGAGGCTGCGGTGACTGGGGAGGGCCAGGGTGACATGGAAGGCCGGGTGACAGGGGAGGCTGGGATCACCAGGAAGACCGGGGTGATGTGGGGAGGCTGCGGTGACCGGGGAGGGCTGGGGTGACCGGGGAGGGCCAGGGTGACATGGAAGGCCGGGTGACAGGGGAGGCTGGGGTGACCAGGGAGACTGGGGTGATGTGGGGAGGCTGGGGTGACCGGGGAGACTGGGGTGATGTGGGGAGGCTGGGGTGACCGGGGAGGGCTGGGGTGACCAGGGAGGGCTAGGGTGACATGGAAGGCCGGGTGACAGGGGAGGCTGGGATGACCAGGGAGACTGGGGTGATGTGGGGAGGCTGGGGTGACCAGGGAGACTGGGGTGATGTGGGGAGGCTGGGGTGACCGGGGAGGGCTGGGGTGACCAGGGAGGGCCAGGGTGACATGGAAGGCCGGGTGACAGGGGAGGCTGGGATGACCGGGGAGACCGGGGTAAGGTGGGGAGGCTGGGGTGACTGGAGGAGGCCTGGGTGACAGAGGGAGGCCCAGGAGACACAGGAGGCCGGAGTAACAAGGGAGGCCAGGGTGACCAGGGAAGGCCGGGTTGACAGTGGTCCTGTCCTGGCAGCCTCCCCTGCTCTGCTGCAAGCCCGCCCACCTCCACCCCAACCCCAGCAGCTCCTTCTGGTCCCTCTGCCAAGGCGAGTGCTGGCCTTCTCCAGACCCGCTCACTGCAGTCCGACCTGAGGAGCCAGGAGCACTCAGGAGAGGGAAGCACAGAGAGGAAACAGAAGTGGCTGTCCCCTCACCGAGGCTTCCTCCACCCTAAAACTCTTCCTTAAGCAGACAAAGTGGGGGGAAGGGAGGCCACCAAGAGCCCCGGAGACATCGCCATTGGGATGGATAAGCTGGGTGCGCCTCCCGCTCACGGAGCAGGTGCACGGGCTGTCCCCACACCTCTGCCACAGCAACCCCCAGAGGTGTGCCAGGGGCTCCAAGAGTGACTCCAGGCAGACCCTCCACCAGGCAGGCAGCTACTCCAGCTCATAAACAAAAGGGGCCATCGGGAAGAGGCAGCACAAGCAGGACCTCAGGATGCACCCCCAACCTGCCCCCGCCCCACTCCCAGCCCCTACCACTTCCCAAAGAATTGCCCCCCAGCGAGGCCCTGTGCAGAAGGGCCGAGTGGCTGGCGACAAGGGGGCCATGTACTGAGGGCCCTGGAGCTCAAAATCCTCCCACGAGAGCTCCTGCCTCAGTCTCGGGTCCCCTCTTGTGAACTGCTTCCAGCCATCCTGTCCCCCACCCCCAGCCGGCTCCCACAGCCCTGCGGCCTCCACCCTAGCCCCACAGTGGCCTGAGACTGGGGACCTCCACCTACCCAGCTTGGAAAGCCAGCCATCGAAAGCTGCGGAAGTGAGCTGGCACTCCCTGTTCCCAGGAATTTCTCCCAGGGAAAGCTTTCATCACACGACCCCATAGAGAGAGCTGCCATGAAGATGAAAGGCCACAGTGCCCGCGCAGGACTTGGCGTAATGCTAGGCACACCACATGAACTCGGGTGTCACTTCACTAATCGTGACTTGCGTGCCGCCCTCACTCAGGGCCAAGGCAGTTCCTGGCATTCAGGTGCCCACAGCGCTGGATATTACTGTCCTAGCACTATTCTCACTTCACAGGCGAGGCCACCGAAACGTGGAAGAGTTGAGTGGCTTGTCACAAAGCCACAAGGCAGCAGAAGTGGCCTCTGCAGCCAGATGTTGGGGCTCCAGAGCCATGAGTGGAACCAACATGCTCTTGTCGCTGTCACGGGGGCGGTACTGGTGGTGGGGAGTGCGTCTCCTCTACCGTGCCATGCTCTTCAGCCAACCCCGATGCAGCACGGAACCTGCATCCATAAACACGGGCCAGGTCCTTTACATACTTTGTTAGTTGTATTCCTAGGCATTTTATTCTCCCTGTAGCCATTGTGAATGGGAGTTCGCTCTTGATTCATTACTGGGTATGTACCCAAAGGACTATAAATCGTTCTCCTATAAAGACACGTGCACACGTATGTTCATCACTGTTTACAATAGCAAAGACCTGGAACCAGCCCAAATGCCCATCGATGATAGACTGGACAAAGAAAATGTGTCACATATACACCATGGAATACTATGCAGCCATAAAAAAGAATGAGTTCATGTCCTTTGTAGGGACATGGATGAATCTGGAAACGATCATTCTCAGCAAACTGACACAAGAACAGAAAATCAAACACCACATTTCTCACTCATAGGTGGGTGTTGAATAATGAGAACACGTGGACACAGGGAGGGGAGCATCACACACTGGGGTGTTGGGGGTGCTAGGGGAGGGACAACGGGGGGTGGGGAGTTGGGGAGGGGTAATGTGGGGAGAAATGCCAGGTATAGGTGATGGGGATGGAGGCAGCAAACCAACCTGCCACGTGTGTACCTATGCAACAATCCCGCACGATCTGCACACGTACCCCAGAACCTAAATACAATTTTTAAAAAAAGGCGAATGCTTAGGATCCTCTATCTCAAAGCTAAAGTCTGCACCCGGGGCACCAGGAGGGACCCAGACAGGGATAAGGCGCCATTCTGAATACTGGAGAAAACATCAACGTGCACGCCGGTCGGGGGAGACTCCAGCTCCCTGGGCAGAAAGAGGATTCTTTACTGGGTGCATGAGTTACCTGGAGAGTGAGGATGGCTGCTGGAGCAAATGACGGCCAATTTCACAGCTTAAAACCACACAAATGTGTTATCTTACAGTTCCGGAGGTCCGAGGCTAACACAGGCTGGCAGGACTGCCTTCCTTCTGGAGTATGGAGGAGAGAACCTGTTCCTTGCCTTTTTCTTTTTTTCTTTTTTTTTTTTTTTTTGAGACAGAGTCTCACCCCGCTCAGGCTGGAGTACAATGTCACGATCTTGGTTCACCGCAACCTCCGCCTCCCGGGTTCAAGCGATTCTCCTGCCTCAGCCTCCCGAGTAGCTGGGATTTCAGGTGCCCACCACCACGCCTGGACAGTTTTTGTATTTTTAGTAGAGATAGTGTTTCACCATATGGCCAGGCTGGTCTCAAACTCCTGACCTCAGGTGATTTGCTGGTCTCGGCCTCCCAAAGTGCTGGGATTACAAGTGTGAGGCAGCACACCTGGCCTGTCTCTTGCCTTTTCTAGCTTCCAGAGGCCACCTGTCATCCTTGGTTGGTAACCTCTCCCTCCATCTCCAAAGCCAGCGGACGGCATCTCCAGTCTCTCTGTTTCCATCACCCCCTCACTGCCTGTCTCTTACATTCCTGCCTCTCTCTTCAGGGCTCTTGTGAAAACACTGGGCCCACCACAATAATTCGGAACAATTTCTTTTCTTTCTTTTCCGTTTTTTTTTGAGACAGGGTCCTTCTCTGTGACCAGGCTGGAGAGTAGTGGTGCAGTCACAGCTCACTGCAGCCCCCACCTCCTGGGCTCAAGCCATCCTCCCTCCTCATCCTGCCAAGTAGCTGGGACTCCAGGCATGCGCCACCACACCCAGCTGATTTTTCATTTTTCGTGGAGACCAGGGTCTCACTGTGCTGCCCTGGTTGGTCTCAATCCTCCTGCCTCAGCTTCAGTGCTGGGATTACAGGCACCGGCCACCATATCTGGCCTCGTAACAGTTGGAGTCTCAAGATTAACTCAATCATACCTGCAAAGTCTCCTTTGCCATGTAAGGTAACATTCGCAGATCCTAGGGATCAGGACGTGGACAGGCAATGCCGGGGAGCTAGTATTCCGCCACACCGGGGAAAACGGCCTGCCCCAGATGCAAGACCTCCAACAGTGATATGAAAGCTTTTCCCAAAGAAATCAGTGATCTCCTTGTAAGCTGACGATGAAACCACTATCACTTCACACCGCGCCCTCCCACCCACACTCATCTAGAACTTTCTGTAAGCATTAGTGTTGTACTCTTAAATAAAGAGTCCGGCTGGTTGCAGTGGCTCATACCTGTAATCCCAGCACTTTGGGAGGCTGAGGCGGGCAGATCACCTAAGGTCAGGAGTTCAAGACCAGCCTGGCCAACGTGGTGAAACCCTGAATCTACTAAAAATACAAAAATTAGCTGGGCGTGCTGGTGCAAGCCTGTAATACCAACTATTCAGGAGGCTGAGGCAGGAGAATCACTTGATCCCAGGAGGCAGAGGTTGCAGTGAGCTGAGAGCTGAGATCTCGCCACTGCACTGCAGCTTGGGTGACAGAGCAAGACTCTATCTCAAAAAAAAAAAGGAAAACCCATTCTTATCTTACGGGCCATATAATAATGGTGGTGGGCTAGACATGGCCTGTGGACCACTGTCTGCCCACCTCTGATCTAAAAAACACAGGCTAAGAAAATGGTTTACTAAGTGATGGGGGCCCAGGATCCAGCACAGCCAGCCGGTTTAAATGACAGCCGCAACAAATATGGGAAAAAAACCACAAGGAGACCATTTATGACCCGTTCACTGAAAAGCAGCAGAACACGCGAGGGCACGAGGGACGCGATGGTGACAATGTGAATGTGCAGATGGAGAGAAGCTGGGAAACGGTGAGACAGCTGCGGGAAGAGGCATGGCCAGGAATGAATGTCCTAACTACTGGCCTTACACTGGGATGACTCCAGCTCTGATCCTTACTGTGGACCTTTGACCGTGCCAGGCCCCGACAAACAGGCAGTGAGAACACACGTGTCTGCAAAGCACCCCACAGGCACTCTGCGTGGGAACGGTGGGTACGGCCAGGACTGGGGGGCGCCTCTCCTGCGGGGAACCCTCCTGGATGTCTTGGGTGGGACTGGCGTGTTTTCGTCACCCAAGGTCCCTCCTGGGCATCTCCACTCACGACTGTTTCCTTTGTCTTAGTGTCCAGCAAGGTCTCTGCAGGCACCACCTCAACCTGCCCAACCTCCTGCAGGGCTGGGCCTGGCGTGGTCACCTCCCCAGGCAGAGGGAGGCGGTGACAGGACCCAATGGGCAGTGAGGACCGGCGAGCCTTCCCACTCCCCTGCACCTCTGTTTTCTCACCTGAAAAACAGAGAACCCCGCCACACCTCCCTCCCAGCGGGAGAGTAAGGGCCAAAAGTGACAGTTATCAAGAGTCTGGTTCGGAAGCTGCAAGGGCCTGAAGCACTGCTGGCTCTTCAGGACACCCAGAGGACAGACTACCGTAAGACCCCGCAGGTGCGCTCCTACGTAAATCACCAGGAGAGGCGGGCGCGTGGCTCACACCTGCAATCCCAGCACTTTGGGAGGCCGAGGCGGGTGGATCACGAGGTCAGGAGTTCCAGACCATCCTGGCCAACGTGGTGAAACTCCATCTCTACTAAAAATACAAAAAAGGCCGGGCGCGGTGGCTCAAGCCTGTAATCCCAGCACTTTGGGAGGCCGAGGCGGGTGGATCACGAGGTCAAGAGATCGAGACCATCCTGGTCAACATGGTGAAACCCCGTCTCTACTAAAGATACAAAAAATTAGCTGGGCATGGTGGCGCGTGCCTGTAGTCCCAGCTACTCGGGAGGCTGAGGCAGGAGAATTGCCTGAACCCAGGAGGCGGAGGTTGCGGTGAGCCGAGATTGCGCCATTGCACTCCAGCCTGGGTAACAAGAGCGAAACTCCGTCTCAGAAAAAAAAAAAGAAAAAAAAAAAAAGACAAAAAAATAGCTGGGTGTGGTGGTGGGTACCTTTAATCTCAGCTGAGGTAGGAGAATCGCTTGAACAAGGGAGGTGGAGACTGCAGTGAGCCGAGATCACCCCACCACACTCCAGCCTGGATGGCAGAGCCAGACTCCATCTCAAAAAAAAAAAAAAAAAGTAAATAACCAGTAGAAGGAAAAAGACGCCTATGTTACACCTTGAAAACAAGTGTTCACAGAAGCATTATTCACAATAGCCAGAAAGTGGGAAATCCGAAATGCCCATCCCAATGAATGGATCCACAAAACGTGCTGGACGCACACAGTCGAACATTACTCAGTCTTAAAGAGGAGTGACGAGCCAACACGTACAGCACGGATGAAGCAGAAAGGCATTCTCCCCAGTGAAGGAAGCCGGCCACAGAAGGCCACGTGTTACAAGTCCATGATAGGAAATGTCCTGAACGGGCAAATCCACTGAGATAAAGTAAATCAGGCCGGGCATGGTAGCTCGTGCCTATAATCCCAGCACTTTGGGAGGCGGAGGTGGGTGGGTTGCTTGAGCTTGAGACCAGCCTGCACAATATGGCAAAACCCTGTCTCTACAAAAAAATACAAAAATTAACAGGACATGGTGGTGCAATGCCTGCAGTCCCAGCTGCTCAGGAGGCTGAGGCGAGAGGATCGCTTCAACCCGGAAGGCAGAGGCTGCGTGCAGTGAGCTGTGATTGTGCCACTGTTTTGCAGCCTGGGTGACAGAGTGAAACCTTAAAATAAAACAAAGGCCAGGTGTGGTGGCTCACACCTGTAATCCTAGCACTTCGGGAGGCCGAGGCAGGGGATTGAGACCATCCTGAACAACATGGTCAGACCCCAACTCTACTGAAAATACAAAAATTAGCTGGGCATGGTGGCGGGTGCCTGTAATCCGGGCTACTCAGGAGGCTGAGGTGGGAGAATCACTTGAACCAGCGAGTCGGAGGTTGCAGTGAGCCAGCACAATGGCTTATACCTGTAATTCCAGCACTTTGAGAGTCCAAGGCAGGTTTGAAACCAGGTTTCAGCCCAGGAGTCTGAGACCAGCCCAGGCAAGATGGTGAGACCCCATTTCTACAAAAAATACAAAAATTAGCCAGATGTTGGTGGCGCATGCCTGTAGTCTCAGCTACTGGTGAGGGTGAGGTGGGAGGATGTCTTCAGCCCGGCAGGTTGAGGCTGCAGTGAGCCCTGATTGTACCACTGTGGTCCAGCCTGGGCAACAGAGCGAGACCCTGCCTCGAAAAAGAAAAAAAAGTGAATCAAATCTTTCCAGAGGTCCCCAGCTGTCCTCCTCTCCTCTGTTCATTAAACAGAACCAGCTTCCCAGGCCTCCCCGGTTCCCAGGTCCACCTAGAAGAAGCACAAGTCAAGGGGACAGGCTTGCCATGACTGGCTGAGACCCCAGAACCCATCCCCTGGAGCCATGTGGCATACCTGGAACCACAGCTGGGTTCTCCTGGCTGGGCTGATGCCAGATGCCTCCCCAGTAACCAAGGCACAGAATGCACCAGGATGTGACGACCTCTGTCAGAGAATCACACAGTTCTCCCAGCAGACAAACAGGTACTGACACCTGCTAGGAGACAGATGGGCCATGAGAGGAGGAGCTCGGCCCCCTTCCAGCTGACCCATGTGACAGGAGGAGCTCGGCCCCCGACCGGCTTAAAAAGGGCCAGGCCCAGGGCTGCGTCCACCACTGCTACAGTAAGGACAACGCGCTCCCCCCACCCCACCCCAGGGCTGCGGCCTTCCCTGTGTCGGCTCACTGCGAGGGGCCCCAGGGAGCTCAGTGGAACCATCTGGCAGATGCCAATCAGCCTGACATCACTAGAAAAGCCGGAAATCTGCGCACGCATGCATTTCCAGGAGTGCAGGACTTCTGGGTAGCATATGTGCATTAAACAAGAAAGAAATACAATTATTAAGAACATTTGGACCACATTTCCTGAGCCATTAAATCATTCGGCCCCCAAGGCAGAAGCGTGGGCATCTTCCTGGCCCCTCACCCCTGCAGGGGGCCACTCTGCACGTTCTGAGGACTGAGCCCATGCATCCTCTGCAAATGCGCCCCTCGGCACCCCACCTGGCCCTGTCACCTCTCAGACTATGGCTGCTGGCAGGTTTTCCACCTCAGACACCTCCTCAAGGCAGCCACCAGAGGGATTTTTCTAAGGCACAAACTGGGCCGATTTCCCTCTCCCCACTGCCCACCTCTGGCTCACGCCAGCCCACAGCCACCGAAACCACACAGGCCTGGGATGGAGAAAGAACGGGGAGGACCCCAGACACACTGGGGGTCTGGCCTTTCCTTGGCATCTGCTGAGAAACAGGAGCCGCTGCCATCCCATCGGCTGCCTAACTGGAAGCCCAGCAGGAACTGTCCTGTTCTGATTATAGAACCAGCATTTGTCATTGGAGAAACTTTTTTTTTTGACACGGAGTCTCACTCTGTCACCCAGGCTGGAGCGCAATGGTGCGATTTCAGCTCACTGCAACCTCTGCCTCCCGGGTTCAAGTGATTCTCCTGGCCTTAGCCTCCCAAGTAGCTGGGATTATAGGCAACCACCAGAATGCCTGGCTTTTTTTGGGGGAGGGGGGTAGAAGACGGGGTTTCATCAGGTTGGCCAGGCTGACCTCAGGTGATCCATCTGCCTCAGCCTCCCAAAGTGTTGGGATTACAGGCATGAGCCACCACACCTAAACAAAACTTTTTTTTAAAAGTATAAATGAGCCAAAACTTTTTTTAAAAAGTATAAACAAGTGGGGCACGGTGGCTTACGCCTGTAATCCCAGCACTTTGGGAAGCTGAGGTGGGCAGATCACCTGAGGTCAGGAGTTCGAGACCAGGCTGACCAATATGATGAAACCCTGTCTTAAAAAAATAAAATAAAATAAAGTACAAACGAGAGACCAAGAATCACACCAAATTGCAAAGATGAGAGGTGTTTACAATGGCCACACAGCTTTGTATCTTTTCTCTTTTTTTTAAATTTCAGAGTCGAGGTCTCACTATGTCACGCAGGCTGGTCTGAGACTCCTGGGCTCAAGCAATCCTCCCACCTTGGCTTCCCGAGTAGCTGGGACTACAGGCGCGCGCCATCACACCCGGCTCCATCTTTTCTGTGCATATGTGTTTGGCAGAAATCTGGGCTTGCTGGTTATGTAGTTTCATATCCAAACTTTTGTCATTAAGCACTAACATTAAATGATTACATAATATAGTGAGATTGTAAAATGATTCTACTGGTTGCTTACAAAATATCTGTGAAGGGTCAGGCAGGGTGACTCACGCCTGTAACCCCAACACTTGGGGAGGCTGAGGCGAGAGAACCACGTAGCCCGGCAAACCAGCCTGGGCAACACAGCAAGATCCAATCTCTCCTAAAAAAAGAAATTAGCTGGGCATGGTGGCATGTGTCTCTAGTCCCAACTACTGAGGAAGCTGAGGCGGGAGGATCACTCGAGCCCGGGAGGACAGGGCTACAACGAGCTGTGATTGATTGCACCACTGCACTCCAGCCTGGGCAAAGAGCAAGACCCTGTCTCAAAAACAAGGTACCTGCAAGGTAACTTAAAGATGACAGAGCTGCAGGCCCCAGCCTGTTTTGGCACCAGGGGCTGGTTTCATGGAAGACAATTTTCCCATGGACCGGGCGGTGGGGCGGCAGGGGGAATGATTTCTGGATGATTCAAGCGGATTACCTGTATCGTGCACTTTATTTCCATTATTGTTACAATATAATATATAATAAAATAATTATATGATTCACCATCATGTAGAATCAATGGGAGCCCTGAGCTTGTTTTCCTGCAACTAGACAGTCTCATCTGAGGATGGTGGGAGACAGTAACAGATCATCAGGCATCAGAGTCTCATAAAGGAGCCTGCCACCCAGATCCCTCGAGTGCGCAGATCACAATTGGGTCCATGCTCCCACGAGAATCTGGTGCCGCCACTGATCTGACAGGAGGTGGAGCTCACGTGAATGCAAGTGATGAGGAGTGGCTGTAATACAGATGATGCTTCTCCCGCTCACCCACCACTCGCCTCCTGCTGGGAAGCCCAGTTCCGAACAGGTCATAGACCGGTACCCCTGGGACCCGCTACAAACTTCTGTGTAAAGTTGGTGGATTGAACACACACATCTACATAAGGCCACTAAATAAATTGATGCCACAGAATCACCTAAAGGCTCAGGAACTGGGGCCTTGGGAACCCAGGAAGTTGGGTGGAAAGGAGCTGAAATGAGGGTGGATGAAAGTCTTTAAAATAAGCCATCAGGTTGGGCGCGGTGGCTCACACCTATAATCCCAGCACTTTGGGAGGCGGAGGCAGGCAGATCACAAGGTCAGGAGTTGGATACCAGCCTGACCAACATGGTGAAACCCCATCTCTAGCAAAAATACAAAAAATTAGCCAGGCATGGTGGCACGTGCCTGTAATCCCAGCTACTAGGGAGGCTGAGGCAGGAGAATCACTTGAACCCGGGAGGCAGAGGTTGCAGTGAGCTGAGATTGCGCCACTGCACTCCAGCCTGGGCAAAGAGCAAAAACTCCGTCTCAAAAAAACAAAAAGAAGCAATCAGTTATGGAGACAGAAAATGAACAGAGATTCCCAGGGGCTGGGGGCCGGCCTGGGAGTTGGTATTTGGTGGAGACAGAGTTTCCAGGCAGGAAGATGACAAAGTTCTGGAGACAGACGGTGGCGATGGCTGCGTGATGCTGCGAGTGTAAGGGGCTCCAGTGAGTCCCACACTTGGCTTCACAATGGTCAAAATGCTAAATTGCATGTGATATACAGTTTACAATTCTTATAAAACCAGCAGCAATCAGATCCTCTAATCCCATCTGCTACTCAGAGAAGCTTCCTTTTCTGCTCTGAGAACAGACCAAATCCATGACTAGACTCTACAGTGGGTAAAACAGAGTGAGTCTGCCTGACGGTCCTGAGGCAGGGGGGAACCCCATACTGATGTCCGTACGAGCAGACTGTGACTGCAACCTGGCACATCCGGGGCAAAGACCTTGGCTCCCTGGCTCAGCAGCCGGGCGGCTCAGCGAAGCCCGCAGTCAGCGAGCTCTCCGCATGGTCTTGGAGATTCAGTCCCTGGCTCATAGGAGGGGACAACTGCCAGAATCTGCAGAACGCCACCGTGCACAAGGCAGATGGAAGCCGCCCGGAATCAAAACGCTGCGGCAGAAAGCATCAAACAATGCAAAACCACAGGCGCAGAGAGAAAAGAGAAGGCGCAGCCACGCAGGGGAGCGCTGCAAAAAGGGACACGATGGAAGAGCTCTTGGATGCTGAAAGGAAAACGCACCAAGTTTTATCTTTGTATTTATTTATTTTTTTGAGATGGAGTTTCACTCTTTATCCCCCAGGCTGGAGTTCAATGGCGCAACCTTGGCTCACTGCAACCTCCACCTCCTGGATTCAAGCGATTCTCCTGCCTCAGCTTCCCTAGTAGCTGGGATTACAGGTGCATGCTGCCATGCCCAGCTAATTTTTTTGTATTCTTAGTAGCGACAGGGTTTCACTATGTTGGCCAGGCTGGTCTTGAACTCCTGACCTCCAGTAATCCACCCTGCCTTAGCCTCCCAAAGTGCTGGGATTATAGGTGTGAGCCACCACGCCCAGCCTGGAATTTTTAAAACCTAAACAAATGGTTGGAAAATAAGGCTGAGGAACATCTCTCATTGTTTAAAAAAGCAAGAAATGGAGAGAGAGAAAACAGGAGAGGAGAGATGAGAAGGCCAGATGCGATGGTGCAGGGCTGTAATCCCAGCCCTTTGGAAGGCTGAGGCAGGAGGATCACTTGAACCCAGGAGGCTGAAGCTGCAGTGAGCTATAATCACAACACTGCCCTCCAGCCTAGACCACACACAGAGACTCCGACTCAAAAACAATGGCCAGGTGCAGTGGTTCACACCTGTAATCCTAGCACTTTGGAAGGCTGAGGTGGGCGGATCACTTGAGGTCAGGAGTTCCAGACCAGCCTGACTACCAGGGTAAAACCCCATCTCTACTAAAAATATTTAAAACATTAGTCAGGCGTGGTGGCAGACAGCTGTCATTCCAGCTACTCAGGAGGCTGAGGCAGGAGAATCACTTGAATCCAGGAGACAGAGGTTGCAGTGAGCCGAGATTAAGCCACTGCATTCCAGCCTGGACAGCAGAGTGAGACTCTGTCTCAAAAAACAGCAGCAGCAACAACAAAAAACCCAGAAACCAGAAATGTATTCTCTCTCTTCAAGATAAAGGCTGTAGGGCTGGCTCCTTCCTATCACTTCCAGCTTCTGGGGGTTCTGCATTCCTTGGCTTGTGGCTGCATGACGCCAACCTCTGCCTCTGTTTGCAGGCAGCCTCCTGCTTTTCTTGTGCGTATCTTAGAAGGATGCCTGTGGCTGGATTTAGGACCCATCCAGGAAATCCAAGATGATCTCCTCTCAAGAGCTTTCCTTAATTACATCTGTGAAGACTTTTCCCAGATAAGGTCACACTGGCAGGTTCGGGGACTAGGATTTGGACTTACCTCTGGGGACGGAACCACTCAGTCCACTACACAGGGGCAGACCAGGCATTTGATTCTGGAGGTGCAGCGCTGACCCACCTACTAAACATCCCAGTGGGAATGTGAGTGATACTGGGAGTGTGGGGAGGAATCACAGCTGAAGATACTCAGCTGGCACCCAGGGCTGCGAGGCTGGGGACTGAAGCTCAAGTCCGGTGCCTAGAAGCAGAGACTGAGCCAGGGGCATGCCACCTACTGGGTGACTCCCAGGCTGGGTGTTGGGGAGCTAAGCAAAGACGGGGTCTCAGCAGAGGACAAGGTCAGCCTGACCTCACCACAGACCCGGGGACAAATTTCACTTCAGGGTTGGTCCCCACCTTGAAGCAAACACTGGCCTCTCAAACCTCTGTGTCTACTGTGCTCCGTCCGAATTCCTGAGTCACACAACCCATGAATGTGATAAATGGCTGTTCTGTAGCAGGACGTTTTGGGTAGATGTGTTATGTAGCCATAGTAACTGGAACAGCCTTTTTTTTCCTTTGATGAATCAGAAAGCTCTGCCTCACCATCTAGTTTCATAGTGTGAGCCTGGCTCAGATTCCACCTCAGAACTGGCTGTTTTTGTCCCTTTTGCCCACAGGAAAAAAGCTCCAGACTGCCCCTGCTCTTGACCAGACAAGGACCCTAGCATGTACACAGCATCCCCTCCTCAGTGGGCCGTTTCTTTCTTTCTTTTTGTTTTTGTTTTTTTGTTTTTAAGACAGAGTACTGCTCTGTGGCCCAGGCTGGAGTGCAGTGGCGTGATCTTGGCTCACTGTAACCTCCACCTCCTGGGTTTAAGCAATTCTCCTGCCTCAGCCTCCCGAGTAGCTGGGATTATAGGCATGTGCCACCACACCCAGCTAATTTTGTATTTTTAGTAGACAAAGGGTTTCACCATGTTGGCCAGGCTGGTCTTGAACTCCTGAACTCAAATGATCCGCCAGTCTGGGCCTCCCAAAGTGCTGGGATTACAAGTGTAAGCCACTGTGCCCAGCCGTCCCTGTCTCTCTCTGTGGTCTGGAATACTGAGGTGTTTATCTAAAGAGTGGCTGTATGTTTTCAAAACTCTTTCCACTTTGGCAGAGTCAGAGACAGGTCAAGGGCCATGCCTCTAAGCGTGATCTTGCAATGTTGCCATGATCAGAAGGCAGTCCTCATGATGTGGATGGGAGGAGCCTGTGGTATTGGCATAAGGATGGACAGATCGATGGAACAAAATTGAGAAGCCAGACACGCACCCCTCCATTTGTACTCATATGATATTTAACAAGATGCCAAGCAATTCCATGAAGAAATGAGAGTCTTTCAACAATTGCTGGGACAAAAGGAGATCCCCATGCAACCAACCAAACCAACCAATCAACCAAACCAACCAACCAACCAACCCAACCAACCAAACCAACAAACCAACCAAACCAACAA